>OY744515.1:29284893-29289893 GCA_963556195.1 Sepiola atlantica | reverse complement strand
CATACTTTTTAACAGAATAAAAACAGGCTGGGACCAAATTTATGTTGAAATACTCATCAATACTAAAAGGGCTACACATCGTTTTTATTGTTCCCATTCCATCGATTTATAACTCGCATGGCAATCTAATAAGAATACTATAATACGCACGCCACCCGCTCTCAAGTTAAGACGTCAAAAAGTCAAGGCAATGAATATTTTCTTACCAGTGCGTGCAATTGTCAGAAAAGTAGGCAATTTTATAATTCACTCGGTGTTTTTCGTGGAAGCAGCACCTCATCACAACTCATGTCAAGTTTAATACAATAATCGTCGGCATTCTACTTTAGCTAGATCTCTGCAAATGGTTAAATATGATCAAACTGACAAGTATAGGCCCGTTAAAGCCAAGATCATTTGGGGGGCAAGTTGGCCACTTTTGTTTTCATGACAACCACAAGCGACTAATTCAAGTCGTTTAATAAAATTATTGCAAACTATTTCTTTTACTACGAAATATGCAATATGTATAACAATGTTATTTTGTACATTCATGACATTTGATAGTACACTACTCGTGTGTCTCTGTATGTGCGCGTGTCTTACGACGCTATATGACTCAACGCATTTTATTTAGTAGGTTTGAAATAATTATTTAATTACAATAAATCTATTTTAAGTTTATGGAGTTGTCTGAAAATTTAATTCGTGACATTTTTTTGTCAAACCCATCCCAGAGAGGCAGTCGTGTGTCTTTTTCGCTTTCAAAATCTAGAAAATCGTGATATATCTATTTTTTTACTCTTATTTACCTCAAACAAGGCACATTGCCACTAGGACGTAATAGGCTACTATTAGGGAACATGCCTACAGTGACACTCTAAGTAGCAAGTTTAGCAGCGAGATGACTGTTGGTATAACAGTTACATTTCTGCATGTCAGAGATAAAGGAAACGGGGAGATACTTCCAAAGTCTAGGTGTTCGAGGAGAGAAACTGTTAGAAGAGAAAGCTTTCCGGCATCTGGTGATTTCTACAGTGAAAGGGTGGGATTTTGCTGTTTGTCTGGGGCTATTTACGTCGAGGGGCACAAGTGCTACGAATTCACTAGAACAGATTCTATTAGAGTACATTTATAACGAACACACGGATGCAATATAAAAGATCTTGAATAAAGAAAAGCAGCGTATTCAGTTAACGAAATAACTTTATCGAATTGAAATGATGAAACCTGCAAATTATATTGTTAAATAACGTAATTAGAATCTTGCAGACCGAACGTCTGCTTGTAAAGGTCGTATTTGGTTACGGACAGTATGCTCTATATTACTGGCCCAGCTAAATGCTATTATAATCCTTAATTAATCATATCTGTTCAACTACGATATCATACAAACCATCCAGCAAATAAAGTTATAATCATCTACGATAGTGATTCGCAATAAAACTAAAGTATTTGCTTATTTTCGTAAATCTGAGCACCACTGATGCATTTAACATAGAAATATTGCGGATATTTAACACGTGGTAGTAAGCTAAACAAAATCAATCAATAAGTAAACGTAAAACAAATATATTATTGAATGCATTTTATTTATATTGTAACTATCTTAATTTACCTGGCGTTGGCTGGATGGAGACACGCCAAATGTGTTTTGCGGTAATAAATTGTCAGGAAAAATGCATTGTGTTTTTTGAAATAAGTTTCTTTTTATTTCCCGTTGTTTAATTAAGATAAAATAATTAATTAATCTATCATACCAATAAGTCAATAATTAGTCAATATACAAAAACACAAGCGTTTGGTGGAATTTTAATCTGAAATTATTCGAAATAACTGTAACACAAAAATAAAATATTGTAACTATAAAATCACATTAACACTTACCATTTCTAATATCCTATATCCTATAGGCACATGTTGCTTTAATGAAGCAATATATATATATATATATATATATATATATATATATATATATATATTCACTCTCAAACTGGGAGCCAATCAGAATTCATATAATGGACTTGTCCAATTGGCATAGAGGAGCAGCCCAGCTTCCTTATCAACTGACATTTTTATTACTTGAGGTCTTACTTATCTTGTTACTAAACTGGTCGTACAGTTGAGCCCTACGTATCAATTCTATGTATAAATATTCCTATATGGCGCTGAAGATTGGGAGCAGTAATTTCTCTAAGCAGGGATCTCTGCTACCCCAGCTCGAACGTGTGCTGCCACGTTTGCAAGTGAAAAGCTGACAAATAAGAACATGCAAATGATGGATCGGGCCATGTTGAAAGAGCTGTGGATCGCGACAATGGTAGAAGCCCTTTCAATCCGTTAAAAAGCTTGGCAACTCTCTGTTGACGTAACTTATGCTAAGGCACCAGCAGCTAAACTGTTTCATCTCCATCTTTAAATGAGCCCCCAACAATTCAGAAAATTCAAAATTGATTGGAAAGTATTTACCAAGATGACAGATATGTCGACATCTGAGGCCAACATACAGGTATTCAATTCCGCTGATCAGTCCGCCCAGAATGCCATAGTGAACATCCACCCTAACTTCTTCACCGCTGGCCCAGGCAAGCTACTAGGAATGATAGAGGCATTGGTCACTCAAATGTCGAATCCCATCGTTCATCGCCTTACTTTTGCCTCCAGGTCACAGGGTGAGACGGAGACAATACAGCCCTGGACTGCAACTTTTTATGTCCCCTTTGTGAGCAAGACCTGTCTGATATGTACATCAAGGACCAACTCATCAGGGGAATAGCGAGCGATACTCTCCAATCAGACTTGCTGACCAAAGCTGGAATACTTAAGACTCTCGAACAAGATGTCCGCCATTCTGATGCGTTCGAATCGGCATTGAGAGAACAAACTTCAATGCCTGACACCTTCGACCTGGCTATTGCACGGATATCTACGCACTGCAAGTAAAAACCAGTGCTCTAACTAATAACATTCATGTTCGTATCGGCACCTCCGCCAAACGAGATAATAACTTTCAAGCTTGCATGGGTTGTGGTAGCCATGATCATGGTATCTCAGAAACAAGCTCCCGCCAGTTAAAATGTCCTACACGAGTCAAATATGCAGCACTTGTAAAAAAAACCCTAACCACTTTTCAAGAGTGAGCCGAGCAAAGAAACCTTGTATTGGGATTGAGGAGGCTCCTATGGATTCTCTTATCGCTCACATCACATTAAACCAAGCAAGGGATACATATACGACCACAAGCGAAGATCAAAATAGCAGAAATAGATTCGTGTGTTATCCCATTCTCACCAAATCTAGATCCCAGACAAGCGAAGAACATCCCTGATGACTACCGAACAAAGCTGAAGATGTTGCATGATATGTCTAGAAGTACCAAAACATCTGTTTAACATGGGGCTCACAACGAATAACTTAGCCCGATCAGGAAAAATTGTTCGGACCGTGGGAGATTTCACACTGGTGTGTAAGGGATGGTTACCTATAAAATTCGAGGTTCGTGGAAGAACAATCAAGCAACCCCTTTACATATGCGACTTATTTAAGCAAGGCAACATGCATTGATGTGCGAATGCTGTCTGAAAATTTCCCAAACCCCGCGGCAACATTTTCAACCAAGGCAAAAATCACAATACAACATATCGAGTACGTGAATCCATTGTCAAGTCGCCTCAAAAGCCTTCCCCTTCCCCAGACGTAGGAACACATTAGTAGACTTAAGGATTGGCTTCTAGAGCATTTTGCCAAAACAACACTAAAAAAACGATGGGGTGTTCCCATCTATGTCCGGCCGCGCCGCCCATATTAACCTTAAAGAGGGAGCGGTTCAAAAAGCCAGACACAACCCAATTCCTGTGCCTTATCACTTCAAGGAGCAAGTACGACTCGCACTTTGGGATGATGTTAAAAGAGGCATTCTTACCCCAGTGCCCGTTGGTACACAAACCGATTGGTGAAGCACTATGGTAATCACTGCAAAAAAAGATGGTAAACCAAGAAGAACGGTAGACTTTAAACTCGCAGTGCAAACGAGATACACACCACACAAGCTCGCCATTCCAACTGGCATTACAGGTATAACATCCAACAAAAAAAAACGTATTGGATGCAATGGATGGTTATCATTCAATCCCTCTAGATGAGAAAATTAGCCACTTCTAACTTTAATTACAGAGTGGGGCCGTTTCATGTATCTCCGGATACCTCAGGGATTCTTAGACTCCGGTAATACTTATACGCATAGATATGATGAGATCATTAAGAATATTCCTCACAAAGTAAAAGTCGTTGATGATACGCTACTTTTTCCCAACAGTATAGAAGATGCCTTCTATCATACATTTGACTACCTATCACTTTGTGCAAAAAACGGAATTGTCCTTAACAAAACTGAATTCCAAGTTTGCCAAAATGTGGTTAGCTTTTGAGGTCTTCAAATAACATCATCAAGAGTAACCTCTTCCGAGACTTTACTCAATGCAATTGCCAACCTTCCTATCCCCAAAAATATAACTGATGCAAGGTCTTGGTTTGGATTAGTTAACCAACTAGCATGGGCACAGTCCCAAACACCATTCATGCTTCATTTGGAATCAGGATATCGAGAATGCATTTTTCGCATCCAGGTAGATCATTGTGAATTTATTAAAAAGGATGTAACGACCTTTGATATTGCTCCAGACTGAATTAAAGAAGGCATGTGGTTCCTACTATTAGAAAAGCACTGTGTATGTTCCACTGAGAAATCACCGGTATGTTGTCCTGGGGGATGGGACATCGCATTTGCAGGCAGCAGATTTTGCACAGATGCAGGGCGCCGATATGCACACATTGAAGGCGAAGTAGCAGCAATCGCCTGGCATAAAACAAATGCCGTATATTCATTAGGAGCTGCCCTAACGTAATAGTAGTAACATACCACTAGCCCTTAATAGGAGTATTTGGCGACAGGGACCTGAGCAATACACATAACCCACACCTCGTTAAGCTTAATGAGAAATCACTCAGGTATTTTATTAGGA
>OY744515.1:29239893-29274893 GCA_963556195.1 Sepiola atlantica | reverse complement strand
TCGCTTGTTATTCAAAAAAGTAACATTAGGGAACAAGATGAAGAATTCAAGTGTGAATATAACTTCGACTCTAATTTGGTTGGGTGTGTCTGAAATAACGCGAGAATCCAAACAGAAACGAAACTGAGTGGATAAGAGAATTCTTTCTGGATTTTGTTTTTTATAGGGCATAAACAGAAAGCTATTTATAACTTTAGTGTGATAGACTTATATACTGACCGACGGGTGAACGCCTCTAATAAATACACGCCCTCGCATCTAACATGTTCGGAATCAGAAATCAAGTGCGTCAGGTTGGATTATTTGGATTACTCGAATAAAGTTCTCATCTTAGATGTGATTTTCACAACCTCGAATTGTGGCGCAACGGATAAAGTGCTAAGTATTCAGTTCTGACTAACAGTTTTCCGGAGTTGAATGTTCAATAGGCAGTATAGTCGATAATAAGGATGTAACTTAAGAATTACTTAAGACTACATGGTTGAGGGAACGAGAACAATCTACACTGTTGATAAAATCATGGTTCTAGTTTTGAATACCGTACGGATTTCCGAGTTCGACAAGATGTACGCAAGAAGATAGAAGGTCACACCTGCTGAAACGTTGTGAGAATAACATCCAAGATAAGAACACTAGTTCAAACAATCCAAATAATGCAAAATATCAGACCTCATCTAAATTGGTAATATTATATTTAACATCACCATCATCTATCCGTCATTGCCTTGGGGTATTTTTACTTCAATTTCATGTTCGCTTATTGTTTCTTCTTTTTAAATCGCATACACACTTTCGAGTTTTTTGTTTTTAATCTTATATGTATAAATACCTTGCAGTACTGGTGCATCAGCATTATCCGGACGTTAGGGTGGCTGGGAGCGGTGTAAGGTCATTAGTTTCGCTGTGGTTAGTAAGCAGTGGTGGAGGAGGCGCGATAATGAAACGATGGGACCTCAGGGACTCGACTGTCCGCAACTTTAGTCACCCTGAACAGACACTCGACCACATCATAGAGTCATCTCTAAAACATCGAACCCCCAACGGCGAAGCCGACATAACTGCTCTAGACAACCAAACGCTAGCATGGCTTTCCTCCATCGAGCTGGTGGTCTGACAACGGGATGCTGAAGCAAACGACAGAAGAAGAGCGTTGTCCAAACAAAATTATGAAACTCAAGAAACTCCTGCTTATATATCTGAACCTCATGCAACTATTTTAGTCGTATGTTTTACTATGATATAAATTATTGTGTTCTACAAGTAATAAAGCTATAAATTACAATTCTTAAGATTTGTGACGTTCGTATTATTTCGCAACAAAGAAAGATCATAAACACAACAACGTACGAACGTAGACGCGAGTATTTGTGTTTACACTTTTTTGAAGAGTAGCGTGCTAAATTATAGTGTGTATACAAAAACACTGGTAGGAAAATACTGATTAAACATTTATTTGTAGATTAAGAACGTTTTTTATTTTTTTAATAAGAATACTAGCTCTTTACTTAAACGACTAAGCAGATAGTTTAAGCAAAACACGGCTCTAGGATTTTAGTAATGACTAAAATCTTGACAAAATAGAAATGACAAACCGCGCGTGCGTGGTCCCCCTCTGTATGTGACTCGATGTGGCGAGTGAAAAATGCAATAAATTTAAGCAATTTGGTGAATTTTTGACCCTCTTTGACCCCCTGCGGGCGCGAACCTGAATTTTTCTGAGGTCTAGGATGCTTATTTTATATCCAGAACAATTGCCTCTACATTTTGGCCAAGTTATAGAAAAATTGAATGGATGGATCAAACGTTATGATAGAAAATGATCATTTTTTGCCATTTTGAGGGCTTTTGACACCCTGGGGCCACGAACCAGATGTTGTCCAAGGTCAGCGATACTTATTTTCTATTAGGAACAATTGCCTCCACATTTTGGTCAAGTTTCAGAGAAATTGAATTGATGGATGAAAAGTTATGGCGCAAAAAAGGTCATTTTTTTGCCATTTCGGTTCATTTCGATCCCTTGGGTGGCTAACCGGATTTTTTTTCAAAAATCGGAGAATGTCACTTTCTAACCTGAGCAAAGATACAACTTCATGCAAAATTTCAGAGAAATTCAATGGATGGTTGCAGAGAAAAATCCGGACGGACGGACAGGCGGACATACTGACGGACAGACGGACGGATATGCCTCGAAACATAAGTTCCCGATTTTATAAATTGGGGGACCAAAAATAAATATGAACATTTGCACGTCGTATTATTTTATAACTGACAACGAACTTCATGCTAAGTTGTAAAATAATACGAACATACGCACGCATGGACGATTTTTTTAATGAAATATTTATTTCAAAATACTACGTATATTTCACGAAGCAATTCATTAAAATGACTGACTTGGTTTATAAGAAACCGTAATGCATTATATGGATTTAATTTACCGATATGCATTCTAGTAGATTGAATGTAATCAGTAAATTATTTAATGGAAATAAATTTGGTTTTTTACAAATGAATGCAGTAAAATGGTTGACTCGTTTTCTAAGAAACCGAAATGCATTCTATTGAATGTAATTAGTAAATTTATTGTTGTAAATACGTTAGTTTCTTGTGCGAAAACAAATGTATTCTAGTGCATTTAATTTTATCAGTAATTTTTCTAACTGGAATTTTGTATTGGCAGAAGTAATTCATTAAAATGGCTGATTTGCTTCATAAGCAACCTACATGCTTTATAGTGTATTGAATTTCTTAATGAAATATTTATTTGTAAATCGGATTCTAAAAAAGTTAAATTTATTTTAATAAATAATGTAAGAGTCACTTACATTTTCATTTCGACTCGTAAATAGTAAACAGCAAAAAAGAAGAAAAGAAAATCAGCTAGGTTTGATACGAATTGGTGAACTTTCGATTACTAAACAAATGCGTTTCAGCTTCGCTGTGCAACGCAAACTTTGGAAAGTTTTAATAAGATCGATGTGAAATTAAGATGAACACGTAATAGTCGTTATGAGTGTGTATGTGTGAACTTTAATGATATGACTAATGAATAAGGTGTGTGTGAAATAATGTTAGACAATGTATGAGAACAAATAGCGTTTGTATGAAAATGGTTTTGTATTTTACATGTTTAAAATACAAAAATAATAATGAATGTCGTATCTATATGTTTTTTCAGATAAATTGGCAGGGAGAAACGTATATATTGAAGCGTGTGTCGCGACGCCATATTTGTGTGTTAATAGTTTATATTTTTCGATTACGTCATTGAGCACTCACGCCAACGAAACGCAGGTATGGATAACATGAAAAATATGTAAATTATCCAATCAAGACGTGTCGTGTGGCAGCGTCTCTTTTTTATATGTCGCTCTGTGTAAAAATTAAATAAGTCAATTCATGTTAAGAATTCGACTGATTATTTATTACAGCTAGTAATATAGTTTGTTAATACGAATTCATACCAAAAGTTGGCGACTCTTTTTTGGACCCTGTCTAAGAGGGAGAGACTAGTGGGTGATGCCCCAGCCCAGATGTGGCAACAATACTCCATGCATGGGCGGATGGTGGCTTTGCAGAGACACAGGATAATGTCAGGTGTGAGAAGTTTACTAGCACGACAGAGGGAGCTCACCTTCTTTGCAGCAGCCCTGGCTATATGTCCAATGTTTTTATTCCAATTCATGTTATCTATGAAAGTTAGGCTGAGGAGTTTTGAATGGTGAACTCTCAGGTAGGGTGTTATTTGCAATGACAATCGGTGGTTGAAGAGGTTTCTTGTAGTTATTGAAGGAAGGTAGCTTTACCTTCGCGGAATTACAAGTTACCATTCATTTTTTTACCCCAATCCACTACAGACTGGAGGTAATTTACTAAGGATTCAGCCATTGCCTCAGATGTGTGCGCGTCGGTGTTGCCCACATGACGAGAATTAAAAGGAAAGACAAAAATATGTTTATATTAATCAATGTTTCGTCTTTATTTTAAGACTTCTCAAAGATGATTGATTTGAAGAAATTACATATAAGTACAATATTTGGAAATATTTGGTGCGTGTGTGACGTGAAAATAATTTTTTGTTTCTGTTTTTCTTTCAAACGAAACATAGTGGTTAGTATTAAAAATAATGTAATGCGATTATGACTAGAAATTAATGTTTTAGTTCTTTTTTCGAACGAAGCATAGCCGTTTGAATTCAAAAAGTGTGATGCGTTCATGAAACAGAATGGATGTTATTTATTTTATTGATTTATTAAGTTTTGTAGGAATGCAGTGTTAAATCGCGAACCTGGATCTAAATTCAAAATCTGTCCAGTTAATTTTTTTGCTGATTAAAGGTGATGAATTGTAAAGGCCGTTACGTTATTTGATTGTTTTAGAGTGTTTAATTAGTGCTGATTCAAGAAGTCTACGCCAATATTTATTTTAAATGAATTTAATGAGTCTAGCTTGTTTAAAGTTAAAAGAATGATCGCGAGAGAATAGCACATTCGGGAAATTGTTATGTTTTATATCTCTTTAAGTTCCCGTTGAGTTTCACCAACGTATATCTAATGACAATTATTGCATCGAACAGTATATATATATATATATATATATATATATATATATATATATATATATATATATATATATATATATATATATATATATACCTGCAGTAAATGTGTTTAAACAATATATTTTGTTGTTTTTAATGTTTGGTTCATAGTTTGTGATGTAGTTTGTATTGTTGGAAGGCCTAGTTTATTTAGAATAACCGTTGTAATACTATTTCCATTATATATATTTATATATATTTCAGTTTATCACTTTGTTTCATTTAAGTTTATCACTTTAAACACATTTTATACATATTATTAACTACTTGAGAGTATACACTCAAGTGGGTAATAAAATGTATACAAGGTTTTGAAAGTGGTAAAACGTAATCAATAAACTTAAATGATGAATACAAAAAGAAAGGAAGCATCGCGAATGTGTAATTGGATATTAATTCTGCCCGTTGAATTATACACCGATCCCCTCCCAACCTCCGTAATACAATCAATAAGGAAGTTTGTTATTTTTCATTTTATTTCTCTTAAAGGTCTGAGGAAATTGAGCCTGAAAAGAAGGCGCATATTAAAAAATGTATGCACATATGAGACCAAAAATGTTTGTATAAATCAAAAAATTATATATATAATCAATTATGAAATATTATTATATATATATATATTACATATTATTCGTATTTATTATAAATATATATAAATATATATATATATATATATATATATATATATTAGACTGTGCCGTACACTTATTAGGTTATGACGTCCCCCCACACTTTTAATGTTGCTAAAATAGGCAACGCCAATTTTCTTTACTTGAAGTGTCGCCAGGATTAGACAGCATGCTTTATCTCTCAGTGTCATGTGATTTTGCCGACTTCCGTTTTACTGAGATCAACCCTTACCCCTAGCTGTCACTCAAACGTTTCTATTTGAATAAAGGCATTCGTTATGTAACATTGTTATATAATGCTGATTGTGTTACTATTACAGTTTCCTCTATTATCACCATCCCACCACTTCTCAGATGATTTGCTTATTTACTGTCAAACACTTACTGCTGTTGCTTGTTTTCACTTTTCATCTTTATTTACATCATGTTATTTTCAAGTTAAGATAAACAAAGCGATGGAAATGTGTTTACAAATTTAGTCTACCTGACGGACAGAGTCTCTTTTAATATGTTGTGGTGCATCTCTAACATATAGAAAATAGATCTGCAAATCTTGTCAGAAATAAAAAGTAAAAGAAAACAATATCCGAACAAAAATGAATGATCGAAAGCAAGAAATAAAACGAGAAATCGAAAAGACCGGCGTCAATGAAAAATAGTCGGCACTCAGGTGTCTGCCATGGTTGTGGTGGCGGTAATTATTTCACCGATATCATTCTAGATTCTTTATTTAGAAAAAAGCAAGTGAACCGAAAAGAACAGATCTAAATAACCGTGTTAACAATCATTCTAAGAAACATAAAAGTAAAATAGAATAAAAATGGCGATTTTCCGCCTCTTTCGTAATTTAACGACGATATATTTTTGGCGCAAGCATCAATGGCGTCAAATGTAGGGTAGTGACCACTTTTCACTGATATTGATCTAATTCTTTATTTCTGTTCCATATTCCGTTGAGTTTTATTACGTAGAATATGTTACATTCCTTCAACGTTATGAGGATTTATCTTTTCCTAAAATTAAAATGATGTTTGTAAAAATATTTATTTGGAATTTAAAAAAAAAATGCAACACTTTTTTCTTTACTATTGGTATGAAATAAGTGGAATAGAAAGCAAGTCGAAAAAATTCCTTACATTAAAGAAGTCACTATCAGACTTAGAATTCTCAGGACCGCTCAGAAATGATGTGGATATTAAAATGTTCTTCATAATAAACTCGATCAGGAAATAACCATCAATTTTACTTGACAAATGCCCAATACATCTTACAATTGTACAATTCTGACACGTAACATATTGAAATGATCTCCATTAAATTTTGCCTTTACTTTAATGCATCCCAAACAAAACACATTGCAAGTGAAACGTAAGGGGGCTACTGTGAATAAGGGGCCACACCTACAGGGCATCTTAAGTGGAGAGTTGTGCACCAAGGATTGGGTTCACATTACATTTAAGTTTCTGCATATTGGTACAGTCTGGTAAAAAGTGTGCAGGGAAGGAATTCCAAAATGCGAGCAGTACGAGGAAGAACCCTATTAGAGTAGAGAGTCCTCCGGCATCTAGGAACATCTACAATGAAGGGTTAGGATTTTGCTGAATGTCGGGTCAGTCGGGGGTATTCACATCGAGGGCACTAGTGCAGCAAGTTTACGTTTACGGAGTGTCGTAAACTGTAGCATAAAATATATTATCTTTTTTATAGTTAGTACATACAATGGATGTCTGTTCATTAATAGTTTTCTCTGTGATATTGTTTCTATGGAATGCTCCGGACCTTCGATATAAGAAAATGGACCACTGAGAGAACATTCACACATCATCAAAGATATGAAAAATTCTATTTAGAATACATTTATAAAAGTGTGATTCCTAACACTGAAATATTTAGAGTCAATTTAATATATGTTATAATTACAACTGAAAATTGTCTATATGCAATAAAAAATGTTATAGTGAACATTGTCTGCACATAAAACTTGAATGGCTATATCTGTGGACATGGAAAACTGTTGGGGTTTTTACTGTTTTAAGTAATTGAATTACCGTTTAAATATCATTAACTACAAAGGTAGCACTCTTTTCAGTAATCCAAACAGCTTATAGTTTACTCCACATGCTTTGCAGCGTCATGGGGTGTGCTATCCGAGAAACTCTTCACCTGCTCTCCTTGTCGTGTTTACCTAGAAAAAACAGGATAAACATTCCTCTGATCGAGTCGAATGTGAACAAGATGATTCCGGTGACTGTCCAGATTCTGCGTCCTTAGATTGGAATTAATTACATTTCCAAAGTGAGTACTTCTTCAATCTTTGGTTCCAATTAAACAGAATTGGAAATAGGAGGTATTAAGATGTGTCCATTCACCCTGCGCATTTTTATATGCCAGGCAGAGAGAGCATCTTATAGAGAGGTGTGGATGCATTAAACTTCCCGTGGCATGAGATTTCAAGTTTCATGTGTATATGTTTTATAGCTTAAACGTTGATAGCAGACACACATAACAATGAATAGACAACGAAAAAGGCGAACATTCATATTTCTCATATCATTAGATATCGTGGGTAAAATGCAGGTATGGTTAGATTGGGTTACAAAACAGATAAACTCATCTGTTAACGTGAGAAAATGGACTATCCTATCTAGCATTGTCTTGTCTGCCCTATATTACCAAACCAGTGCAGCTGTAAAAGACTCGCAGAGTTTGGTAATAATGCAAAGGGCTGTGTAAAGTAATGGTAAAATATATAACCACAGTATTCGAAGAATAACATATAGAACAACGAATCTTCAATCTAGCAACACCTAGTGTAATGGCAACATCTTTTGTAGATACAGCATGAACACTATCTACTTGGTAGGCAATATACCAGTAAGGAAACCATCTTGTCATAGAACTCATTATGGTAATAGACAGGTAGTGGTGATAATTTTTATGGCAAAGTCATTGAAATTTCATATCTCTAAAAAACAAGAAAAAACTGTAAACGTATTTCAAAGAAACCCGAAACAAAATAATGACATTACTTTCTCTAAAGACAAACGTTTTATTTAAATTGGTAAAATATTTGAATGAATTTATTTTCTATCGTTTTTTTTTTCATTTTCATAGGCATATTAAGAAATTAACACATCCTTTGAGGAAAATTTACAAAATAAAATGTTTCAAGCTAAATGTCAAGTAGGACGTTTTAAAAAATATTTGGAATCAATTTCCTTCAGAAATTAAAAAAAAATATATAATCGAACTTTAAATACCATCATTTATGTAATAGTTCAGATTGGAATAACAGAATTAACATCACTTGTTAAAATAATGATTTATTATACATGGAGTGTTTTTCTAAAACTACCAGCGTTCTCAAAACAAACAACCATCGGTGTCCGCAATCTTTAGACAACGACCTGCAAGCGTTCGGATTTGATAAAAGTACCAATCGAATAATACTTTGAAGCCTTCTTCAACTTAATCAAATACGTGAAATCGGTGAAATACACGCATCAAGATTCAATAATTGGACGCTGCAGAAGTTTTGCCTCATCCACCCTATATCTCAGATGTGAAACAATCGTGGCCCGGGAAGGCAGTCAGTGTTGGATTCTGTGTCAATTTGTTATTTATATTTTATAGCAAAAGCTAACAGATGTGACGAGATGAGCATCGATTATCACACCCATCTTGATCAATGCCGCTGCGACGTGTTACGCCCGTGCACTTGTATACTATAAGAAAGCAACACCGTCATTCCTATTGTTCTCTTTTCATTCCTACCTCCTAACCATTTCATCAATTCGCCTGGATGCTATGCAAATTGGTCTTCCATGTTTTCATGCATGGCAAAGGCTATTTTTTGTCATTTACGTCACGGTTATTGCTTCTGTCAATTACACTCCCCCTCTTTTCAACACACGCAACAGCTGCGAAGCAGCCGCCTTCATCCGTGGCACATTCGGAGAGATAGCACAAGTGATTCGGTTGCTTCTTGAATTGGTTGCGCTGCGACATGATGATCTTCGCTATTGTCGTTGTTGTTCACGTTCACTCAACCGATTAAGGACATCATCGACCGAGCTAGCGGCCTCACCATGCATTAGCGGCACATAAAATCTGGTACAGTGCCGGAGCCGTCGCAGTATGGATATCGTTCCTCAGCGTGATGTAACAATATACCGCATTATCAGCAGTACATTCCTTCCTAGCGGCAATCGGTTTTATTGATCCATGGGACCTCTCAACAGTATAAGTTCCTAACTGTGCGTATGCATACTGGAAACACAGTCGGACATCCCAGATTTCAGCATACATTCTGAACTTATTGCTGCTAAACGCTGCTCCGTTGTTGGCCGATATGTTTTCTGGTGGACCCTCTCAAAAAAGAGCTAATAGACTGGATCACGGCGGCGGAATCCTCTTGCCGATAGAATCACCATATGAGAAACTGAGTAGCTCCGCAATCGATGAGGGTTAGGTAGTAAACACCCCTATAGTGGGTGACATCTATACCCAACTTTTGCCATAGACTTGACCGTTCAAGCTTGTCATCGTATCAATGCAACATCAATAGACATAAATTCGTAACAGGATGCAATTGCAGATTTCACAGCCCTCTTTGCCGTGCCAGTGGCGATCCTCCTGACGAAGAAGGTTGTTCGTTTCACTCCAGGATTACAGCGATTAGATTGATCTGTCGTATATGGCCCAGCCCCATCCTGTTATATGCGGCAACACATATCTGCGACACAAGCTCTTCTTCCTTCCCCATTGCTTCCAACAACCTCTGCAGGACGCTAGTGATCTTATCGGCTTTTTCTTGACTACACCTGGCGAGCACAACATATACAACCAGTGCGTATTCTTTTAAAAGCGATAAGAATTCCACTAGCAACCATAGTGTTCACTATGAATTTTGTTAGTAAACCTGTAAGTAAGCTATGGGTGAAAACATAAAGAGTCTGCCTCCACGTGTAAGATTTCACCTTCCAGTGTATAGCGAGATTTACTGCTTTTAGAATAGCATCCAACTCCGCGAGGTCTATTTGTCGTATGTCTGATTCTGGTCGCGTTCAACACGCATATATTTCGCGGTATCACATGATTCGAGTAGGATGTCTGTGGCCAAAGAACTTGCGTCAATCTACACGTCAATTTCCTCGCCATTGACACACAATTACACTTATTGTTGTGGTTGCAAGGTTGAACAATAATTAGTGAGGAATACAATTAAGACGCAAACAACAAGGAGAATGCAATAATAAGTGTATTAAAGAAAAGGTATAGTTACAGTATGTACAAATGAAGGTGTCGAGTCAGAGAGTCTTGGTGGGAGGACATGTACGCTCTTCGGCGTCACTTCCGGTGGCATTTAGGTAACACACCCCAAGGCCAACCTAGGCTTGCCATTTATAGTGTAACGTTATTCGTATATGCAAATGAGTGGTTGCCACCACAACACCCCCCCCCCCAAGATTTGAAGTCACACAGATTTCAATATCTTTTTCTTTTTGGTTTTACCATCAATGGTTCATTAAATTTTCTTTTCCTACCTGATCTTCGGGGTTCAGGTGTATATTGAGGCGGTTCCAAATTAAAGGATTCGTATATGACATCTATGGTTTCCTCCTCTTCGACTGTTGTCGTATAATCATCATCTTGGATATGACGTTTTTTATCTGATTTAGGTGCCTTTTATGTATACTCTGTGGACCTTTAATCATATATGTACAATCACCAATGCGTTTATCCACTACTCCACATTCCCAGTAAGATGTGTTATTCTTGTAGCACTTAAAATATACTCGATCTCCCGAGTTATATTTCTTTCTTCTCGTGTGTGTAGTGTTTCGGATAATTGCCTGTCTTGGCAACAGTTTATCAAACGCTGATTTTACCTTTCTGGCAAACATTAGATCAGCTGGTGATATGTTTGATGATGTACTAGGATGTGGTGTGATCCTATAAACTTGCAAGAATTGTTGCAAAGCTTTTTCTGTTAGTGTTCCAATGGATTTCTTTAACGCTCGTTTTAGCGTGTCCACGAACCTTTCCGCAAGGCCGTTCGACCTTGGATGATACGGCGGAGTCGTGATGTGCTTCACTCGGAACGTGTCGCAAAATTCCTTAAACTCTGCGGATGTGAACTGCGTTCCGTTGTCAGTGACCAGTGTGTCTGGTACACCGAATCTTGCAAACAACTCGTGTAGGAACCCTATTGAGTTGTTCGTTGTTGGATTCCTGCAACGCATTACCTCCGGCCATTTTGTGTAACTATCCACTACAATTAAATAATAGTTTTCTCCTACTGGACCAGCGAAGTCCATGTGGATTCTCGACCATGGTTAGTCGGTTTTCGGCCAAGGTTTGTGTACTATAGGTGGGGATTTTGCTGCTAACTGGCATCCTTTACATTTATTTATTGTTGCTGCTATGTCAGTGTCCATGTTACGCCAGTACACGTAGCTTCTCATTAACGACTTCATTCGATTTATCCCCGGATGTCCCGTATGGAAATCTCTTAACATCCTATTCTGCAATGTTTTGGGTATTACCACTCTCTCACTGTACAGTAACACATCGTTACATATGGAGAAAACTTCCTGCACCTTTGTGTCCGTTATAATTTTCTCTTTTATGCCATTTATGTATTCGTCTTTCTCGACTTCCCTTTTAATGTCCGACAAAGTTACGGGTAGTTCCTTAATGATGTTTGCTACCATATTTTTTACTTCAACATTTGTCCGAATTGCTGCAATGACTGATTCTTCCATATTGTGTTTCTGTGGTATCAGTCTTGACAGTCCATCCGCATGGCAAATCTTTTTTGATGCTAGATGTTGTAGCTGGAAATCGTAATTAAGTAAGATTGTACCCCAGCGCAGCAATCTATTTGCGGTGTATATCGGCAATCCTTTTTTTGATCCATAGATCGTGACTAACGGTTTATGGTCGGTTTCAAGTAAGAATTGTCTACCATATAAATATCGGTGAAATTTAGTCACGGAAAAGATTATGCTCAATGCTTTTTTTTCGATTTGTGAATATGCCCTCTCGGCTGGTATCAGCGTTCTCGAAGCGTGCGCTATTGGTTTTCTAGACCCATCCGGCATAATATGTTGAATGCATGCTCCTAAGCCGTAGGAACTAGCGTCACTAGCGACGACTATTTTTAATTTTGTGTCAAAATGCGTTAAGAATAATTCGGATGTTAGTGCGCTCTTTATTTTGTACTAAAGCGGTTTGACATTCTTGCGTCCAGTTCCAAGGTGTATCCTTTTTAAGCAGATTATTTAAGGGGGCTCGCAAGTTATGCATTCCTTCAATAAAAGATTGATAATAATTTGCGAGTCCTAAGAAACTCTGCAAGGTTGTTACGTTATCAGGTGCTGGCATATTTTTTATTGCCGCAGATCTGTCTGGGTCTGGACGTCGTCCATGTTTGTTTATTATGTGTCCAAGATACTTAATCTCGCTCATACAAAAGTGACATTTACCTCTTTTACTTTAAAGCCGAATTCTTGTATTCGAGTAAATACTTGTTTCAAATGTTCCTTATGTTCTTGTAGGGATTTGCTCCTGACAACAATGTCGTCCAGGTATGCACATGCGCACTCAATACCACTTAGCATGGTGTCCATCGCTTGCTGAAAAATGGCAGGCGCTTCTTTGATGCCAAAGGGCAATCGGTTCTATTTGTATAATCCGTTATGCGTATTGATGCATAGTATTTTTGAGCAATTTTCCTCGACCGGTATTTGCAAATATGCGTCGCTCAAGTCTATCTTAGAGAAGATATTACCACCATTTAACTTCGTGAATATTTCCTCTGGGCTTGGTAGAGGGTAATGGTGATCTTTTAATAGGGAGTTAACCCCGGTCGAAAAATCTGCGCACACTCTAACTTCGTCATTCTTTTTCTTTACGTATACGGTGGGGGCTGCCCACTCGCTGTCTTCTATTTTTGATAGAATTCCTGTCTGTTCCAATCTATCTAATTCTTTATTAATCTTTTCCAACCCAGCGAACGGAACGTTTCGCTTTTTTCTAAAAATTGGGCTGGCGTTTTCTTTAAGTTCAAACGAGGCCTTGAATTTATTACAGCGACCTAAGTTAGTCGTGAATGCTTCAGGAAATAATTCTTTTAAATCGTCTTTTATATTTACTGTAGCTGTAGAAGAACATTCTATTTTTTTACAGAATGTATTGATTGGCTTATCTCATAGTCCAAATTTCTCAATTAAATCTATTCCAAACAGATTTTCACTATTTTTCAGTACGAATATTTTTAATTTCTTCGTAATCCCTTTTAATTTTATCGGAAGGACAACTTCTCCTTCAAATTCTATACCACCACCAGTTACCGTCCGGGCTGATTTACTCGTTTTCATCATGGTTGGTTTTTACCCAACTTTTTCCATGTATTCAGGTTTATAATAGAAATATCGGAGCCGGAGTCGAGTTGTAACTTTATTGGTGTTTTAAATATTTCCACTTTTAAGTATTTTCGCCGATCTTTGTCTTATTTTGTATTTGATTTTGTTTGCTGTACTCTCTTTCTGGTGTAATCTTTATATCTGCAGAAATCGCTTTTGTGTCCCACCTTCTTACAAATGTAGCATTTTTCTTCTTATAAGGACAATCTGATTCTCAATGCTTTTCTGCACATCTCTTACAGTTATATCTAGGAAGATGCTTGTTATATTCTGTCCTATATTTATGGTTATTAGGATTGTAATATCCCGTTCCATTTCGATTGCTTTTCTTTGTAAAGTTCTTGGTTGGTGTGTATGGTTTTCTAACTTTTCTTACATATGCCACTCCGGATTCTTCTATATTTTTTAAATCCTTTTTTAGTCTAATGGCCCTTTCACAGTCCTCTGCTAGTTTCTGGAGGGTTAAATCTTGCTCAGATTCCAGCTTAGACAACACTCGTTTGCGTATTACTGCATTTTTCGTGGAAACTAACCCTTGTGCGAAGATTAGACATTTAAAATCTTCTACCGTTAGTTCCGCAAGCTTAAAATTATCGCAGTTTTTATTGACAACTGATGCGTTTGTCAAATAATCTTGGTTGTCCATCTTTCTTAGATTCATGCACAGCCATCTTTTATGAAAAAGAGATATATTTGGATTAAATAATTTTTTTAGTAATTTCACAGCTTCCATGAACTCTAATTCCGCAGTTTTTTTTAGGTAATATGTAATCTATGAATTTGCTGTGTTCTGATGTACCCAATTTCCTGAGTAAGAGGCTCACTTTCTGGCTATTTGGCCAATATTTGCAGTCCAGTTGAAAGACATCCTCGTATCTTGTATAGTATGCTTCAAAAGTCTTTCCATCCTCCGGCACATAATTAAATGTGTCCATACTATTAAAGATAGTTGTATGGGAGAAATTAACACTGTCGACATTTTATCGATTACTCTTTAGTAGTTCCAGTGTTTTAGCAAAACGTTAATTTTGTCTTTCCTCGCGGTCAGCTTGTGCCTGTAAAAATTGCATGAACATTTTTAGTAAGTCTTCCATTTTTTTTTTTTTTTCTTTCGTGACGTTTTACTGTATTATCCGTTATCCAGTGACAACTTAAAAAAAAAAATCCTTTCCTTGAGCTTTAATTTCTAGCTATGGTATTTCCTTTTAGTACCGCCGCCAAACAAATTATTAATTAAAAGATTCCTTTAGTTTTTGTTTTGCTAACGGGGAGCAGTAATTAGAATCCACTGGTGAACTTTTTTTTTCGTAGGTTACTTCCTTGCTTTTCGTAATACGAGTCTGACCTGTCGTTTTGCGACAGAACAAAATCCGCTTTTCGTTTGCAAGTTGGTCCTTTAGTAATACAAAACAGATTTGTCGCTTAGCGACAAAACAAAAATTCACTTTTACATTCGTTTGCAAGTCGGATTCCCAGAAAACGGCGTAAATTGTCGCTTTTGCCACGTTCGAGTTTTTTTGTTTTTTTTTCACTTAAGTTGAAACTTTTCTTTAGCGTAAAATCCGTTTGCTCGTCAACACTTTGCATTGTACTTTTTTTTTTTAAATAGTTCTTCGTCAAACTGTTATATTTGCCGCTTCATATCTCGTCGCCAACTGTTGTGGTTGCAAGGTTGAACAATAATTAGTGAGGAATACAATGAAGACACAAACAACAAGGAGAATATAGGTATAGTTACAGTATGTACAAATGAAGGTGTCGAGTCAGAGAGTCTTGGTGGGAGGACATGTACGCTCTTCGGCGTCACTTCCGTTGGCATTTAGGTAACACACTAAGGCCGACCTAGGCTTGCCATTTATAGTGTAACGTTATTCGTATATGCAAATGAGTGGTTGCCACCACAACACTTATGTATCGGTCGGCCTTGACGCACTCTGCGAACGGTCTCGATTAGCGTATGTGTTAATGGGACATCCTCATTTTAATCGTCCGTGTCTGCCCTTCGCTTGATTTCATAGTCGCTACTCGCAGCCAGCCGCACACTGGGAGACCACTATCAAACTTTCCCCAGAGAGAGAACACATTTCTTCTGGTAATAGTGTCTGGGACATCAGGAAGCTAATTTCCATTTTTACAAGGAAGGACATCATCTCGCCCCTTACACTCTAGTCAAGGAACCTGGCTCCAGTCCACAACGCGACAAATGCGACACCTTCATCCATATACTCATCATCGATGTAAGTCGATGTTACTTTCTTGGTGTAGTTGTCCTGTGATAAGACTGCGTTCAAAATGGGCCTCATTATTTGCGGAGCCACATATAGACCAAATCCCAACCTCGTTAAACAGTACCTTCTACCTTAGAAAGCAACTGTCTGATAGGGCCAGTGATTCACTAAAGCACACTTGAAGATAAGCAGATCAGAGATCAAGAAAGGCTTCATTTGATCCTCGCAGGTTGCATTTCCACAGTTTTCTGGCGCACACACATCATCAGCACTATATGCATCCAGATTGAGGTGGAGTTTCCTGTAGTTAATTACAAGGCGCATTTTTTAAGTTATTCCGCTGAACAGAAGCCATCAATTGAAGCATCCCTCTTGGGCGTCCAAGCTTTTGTTCATCATAGTGAGCAAGCCAGCCTTACTTGATCCATCGCTGTACTTCTTCATTGAATAGCATCCTAACTGTTGCCGGCATCAGATATACTGTGACACGGCTTTTCAGCTTGTCGGGCGCCTTTCCTTCCGCCCATTTCCACGGTGTAGTCCATTAATTTTGTTGTTGATCAAACTCATGTCGAAGATTGGGTCTTTCAAAGATAAGGGATGGTGCAGCCGCGCAAAAGAAAAACTGGCTCGTCAAGAAATGTGGCCTTGCTCTGGATGAGAACTTATGCTGTCACAAAGCTGTTGGCTCATTTGACTACGTTTCCTTCCTATCACTGCACCGCTTCATGGGTAGTTCTATCAAGCCTCACAGAAGTGAGGTGTTTTTATAAACTACATGCTGCATCAGATGTTGGATTAAATGTTAAGTTCTCTATGTATGTTTAATAGAAAATAGAAACAACATAGGATAGTATGCATGTCTAGAGAGAATTTAAACATTTTAGAAGATGTATACGTTTACCGAAGGTACATTTTACATCTCAGTATAAACAAGTGTAATTTCTCATTCTGAAGATTCAAATAACAAATAAAATGAAATAAAAACATCTAGGAGGTACTTGCGTGAAAATATATATTTTAAATAAAATCTAAATATTCAGAAAATCTTACTCCGAAAATGAATTCGCTCTGCTAAACATATTTTCATTATTTTTCGGAATTTCTGAGATGAGGGTTGATAATTCGCAGAATTTGGTACATTCGGATTACTGTTCTCATCTTGGGTTTTTTTATCACCCAAGATGAGAACAGTAGTCCGAATATACAAAATTCTACATATTTTTATTATTTTTGTTGTGGTTTTAACCAGCTCAATGAAGATATTTTAGTTTAAAACAAAGTAGACGGCAGCTGATAACTTTTTAAAAATTCCTTATCGAGTTTAATTTTATTAAGTAAAGATTGTTTAGCGTGATAGTATTCTAGATATATCTTAGTATGCAGATGCGAATGCAAGCTGTTTCCGGTTAGTCTTTGTATATACATTATTGTTACAGGATAAAATGGTAATTCATTGCATGTGTATTCCTGTTACGAGGAAGAAGAAGGTCATTGTGGTGAATTTGACTTTGCACGAACATTTGTATTTAAAACAATAGATTAAAAAATAATCGTATTAAACCATCTCAATTATAAATCCATAAATAAACATATGTCCCAGTGTCAATATAAAGCAATAAAAATAACAAAAAAATAAAATAAAAGTTATGATAAGCGCGACGGTGTTTTAACAGCACCGGTAAAAGTCAATTAATTATAGTTTACGGTAACGTTAAAATCAATTGTGTCTGCAAATATAAGTACTTACTTTATTAATAACTTGATACTATGTATTTATTGGCCCCCTAAAGAATACTCGAACACTCGCAATTGATTTCTTTTTAATTAAGAAACTGCCAAGTTAAAATAAAAAAACATGATATTTACATGTCCGTAAAAACGCTATATGTCACGAAACTTACTAATCAATCATCCACTATAAAATTAAAATAGTCTTTCTTTTGTTTTCTTTATTTTTCGTCAGTTTTTTCAGGCTGTCTACATTTAATCGCCTCGAAAAATATAGCTATAATTTTTTTCAAGTTTGAATGTGCCTTGGGTGCACAGCTAACGAAAACATTATTATTAGCATTCAATTCAACTTTTGATAATGCGAACATTACAGTTTGCATAATATTCACAGCAGAATATTTGCATTTTCTTCTAGGAGAGGGTGAGTGAGGTGGAAACACAGTATTTGGAAATTTATAAACTAAGTTTGAAGATATGTTGGGAAATAGCTTGCATATTATGACTTAATAAGGGTCCACATATATGAGTAACACAATATATCGACTTAATCCAGTGTATAATGTACCGGACATCACGATATTGAATGTTACACATTTAATCAAATTTATATTTTATTTCTTTTATTCGTGGAAATATTCCATTAGCCGACAGGCTAATGGAAATGTGCTTCATGTCAATATAACTATGAGAATTAAAAATACTTACATGCAAGTTTTAAAATTTGTCATATTTTCGCGGCTATTTCTGTCATGAAGAAACATCTATATTTTAAATGGGAATATGATGAGGTTTATTCTATTATTAGTGTCTGTACGTACGTGTGGGTGTGAGTATGATTCAGTGATTAAATAGTGGATGGTGAGCTCGGCTGGACGTGTTCGAATCCCGGGCCAGTTCTTGATTTAGTTATACTAAAACCATTTTAAATGTATAACTCCGGCTCTCAATATCACCTTATCTCCATGTAAAAAAGTCGGGCAACCTAAAGTCAAGTGCCTCAGCAACTAGTCTGAGTTAGGACATCGTTGAACTGAAAACCTTAGCTTTGTTGTTCATTGATTTCGTGAGGTTCATTGGAAAACCAAAAACGTCTGTGTAGAGGTGTGCATTCGACATAACCAACACCGAGTCGTCAGCTATCATGTATGTGTGCAGCTATGTAAATTAACACTATGACTTCCGAATTAATTGAGCGATTTTATGTAATTTGTAGGTGGCGTTCTATTAAAGTTACGTGAATTCATTACATAAAGTAATCGGGAGTTTCCCCTATGATAGCAAACATTACAGAATACAACACATGGGCGCTACATACACATCCAACAGGATCGATCTTCATGCCACTCATTGATGTGTATTTCCGGAAATTATCAATTAGTTTCATCCGATTCTAAAATTTCCTAAATTGCATCCTCACTAAGTAACTCTCACAAACAAACATACTTAGAAGAGGTAGGAGTAACTTTCACTCATACACAAAAAACTACAAACCCTCCCCCATCAAGCACCGTGACATCTTCTTCATTGTGGACATTATACAATCCAGACAGTCCTTGCTTCATGTATTAAATCAGTCATATTACATATCAATAATTATTACTTCCCTAGGTAAATACCGGCCGCTCCCCTTAGCTTCGGTTATTCACTTTACGCCTATATTATGTGCTGACTGCTAACCTATTCCAGGAATATTCGAATATAATTGACGAAAGGTAAACATACATGGTGTCTACTGTCTCTTAATTAAGTCAAACGTCTTCGATTACAACAAAAATATATTCTCATATTATGTTACGTATTTTTTAAGAAAACACAAAATTACTTTCACAAATTGTTTATTTCATCAACTATTAATCATAATCAAACCTTGAAATACAGAACGAACAATCTTTCATATTCATTACGTTCTTCGTAGTTAGGTATTTATAAGCGGAATGAATGGATATTATCGAAAATACACCAACCGTTTCTCATAATTCTACATGGTATTAACGTTGACGGATTTTCCACGATCTAGAACGCCTCACAAATATTTAGATATTTAAACACTTTTTGCCCTCAATTTAATTTCAAACCATCAACCCTGCCTGCACAAAACTACATTTAACCTATTTCTATCCAAAATTAATATCACTTTTCTCTTTCCCTTTCTTTTTCTTTTTCCTTCACCTCATTGTCATATTCTCAGCACATTTCAACACTTTCCTTTGAACTTACTTATATTCAGACATTCCTGACATAGCCAGCTGGCCAATACTCTCACCCTCCAAAAAGTTCACACCTAACCACAACAACATTTCTCCTCTCCTTCCCCCCCTCACCCATCTCACCCTTTCGAATAATTATTTCACACTCGTACCCACCCACCCCACCCACTTTCAAATCATCTTCATTTCTTCAAATCTTTTTCTAAAACTATGATACTACCGATACACCAAAGATACAGAACTTTACCCCTTCCCTCCTCTTTCCCCAGCCCCTCAAAATCCATGCTACACCTCACCACAAGAAAAAAACTTCAACACTCCCGTCCCCGCTCTCCTCCCCAAAGACAAACAAACTACCACTCCCACCCTTTTTCACTCACAGCAATCCACATTTATTTAACTCCCTGCCACCGACTTCTGTTAGCCCGAACCTTGATCCTGCGCTCCCAGTAGTGGCTACTACTTCTTCTCATCAACCCATCATGTCAACTCAATATTTCGATGTACTTGCATGACATTTTTCTTGAATTTATCAGTTCCAGGAAGTCTTACAAATAAAGACGAAACGTTGATGAATACATAAAAAGACAACATCTTTTGGTTTTTCCTTTTTCATTTCATATATATATATATATATATATATATATATATATATATATATATATATATATATTATATATATCTATATACATATTATATGTATATTATATATATATATATACATAGTTACATATATTAGATATATTATATAAATGTATATATATTATATGTATATTACATATATACATATTTATATATATATTATATGTATATTATATATACATAATTATATATATATTATATATATAATATATATGTATATATATATATTCTATGTATGTTATATATACATAATTATATATATATATATATTATATATTATATATATATGTATATATATTATATGTATATTATATATATACATAATTATATATATCTATTATATATATAATATATATGTATATATATTATATGTATATTATATATATACATAATTATATATATGTTATATATATAATATATATGTATATATATTATGTGTATATTATATATATACATAATTATATATATATTATATATATAATATATATGTATATATATATTATATGTACATTACACTATATATATATATACATAATTATATATATATATATATATATATATATATTATATATATGTATACACATATTATATGTACATTAGGGTGACCAAAAAAACGGGCCCCTGTGTACACTTTATTTATTCACTGATTGCCCTTATTTTACAGGATCTGCCAGAATCAACGACCATGAGTACACCAATACCTCAGTGGGAGATTGGACAAAGAATGCACTGTGTTAAATGTTACTACCAGACAGGCTCGTTTAAGAAAACCCAGGATAGTTTCATGCATCAGTTCGAATGTCAAAAGACTCCATCCAAAAGCAGAATTCAGAACTGAGTGGACTACTTCGAGAAGTATTGGACCGTGGAGAACCTAAACGCTGCCAGTGAGAACCGCCCAAGCCACTCGGGACGTCCCAAGAAGCGGACAGCTGAGCTGGTCGAAAGTGTGAGAGAGTCTCGCCATGAGAGTCCGAAACGCTCTGTGCGTAAGCGAAGTCAGTCTCTCGGTATCTCCTGTGAGACTTGCAGGAGAGTGCTGGTGAACGATATCAGGGCTTATCCATACAGAATACAGACGCTGAAGACCCTTACAGTCAAGATGGGCGATAAGATCGAGGAGACACCAGGTTTCCTTAACCTCCTTTGGACCTCAGATGAAACCCACTTCCATCTTAACGGAAATGCGAACTCCAAGACAAATATATTATGTGGGTACTCCAGACCCAATAAAGTAGCCACCGAGCCACTGCACTCTCCTAATTGCACTGTGTGGGCTGCAATCCCGGTCAGAGGCATCATCGGACCAATCTTCATCGAAGAATCTGGCGCAACAGTGACAGTCACCAAGGAGCGGTATGTGGATGTCCTCAAAACCTTCAAGAGTGAGCTCCAGACCCTGTACTCGTCGCTCATGAGCAAGTTCTGGTTCCAGCAAGACAGAGCAAGATTGGCTGAAAGAGAACTTCGGAGGTCGAGTGATCAGTCTCAAAACTAATTTTGAGTAGCCACCCACTAGCCCGAACCTAAGCAGATATATATTTTTTTTTTGGGGGGGGGCTATCTTAAGAACAGAGTTTACGCAGGGAAACACAGAATCATCACGGACCTCAAGGAAGCCATCAGGGAGGAGATGAGAGCCATTCCCAATTCAGTCTGTAAGAACGTCATGGACAACTTCGTTCTGCGCCTCAAGAAATGCAGGGAGCTAAATGAAGGCAATCTAGGACACATGCTGTAGAACGGAGAAAAAAAGTCCAAAGACCCTAGTGTTTTGATGTGATGTTTCGAATATAATAAACTAGCTATGACCAAAAATTCATTTCATTCGGAGGAAACACTAAGAAACGGGGCCTAATTAGATTTGGGGGCCGTTTTTTTGGGGGGGGGGTCACCTTGTACATATATATTATATATACATATTATATATATATATACATATATATTATATTTATACATATTATATATATGTATATGCATATTATATGTATGTCATATATACATATTATATATATGTATATGCATACTATAAGTATATTATATATACGTATAATATATATGTATATTATATGTATATTATATATACATATTATATATATCTATATGCATATTTTATGTATATTATATAGTCCTCCCGTTTATAAAATTATTGAGATGTAAAGTTTTCGGGATCTAAACATAATTGATGATTGTTTTGGCATTAACGAAACTATTAGAAATCGCAGTTTCAGCAAAGTTACTGCCTTATGAGCACGAACACGAAAATGGGCAGAGTAAAATAAAGTAGAACATAGTCTGTTGATGAACTTTAATAATAGAAGTTATGAATATGTCCAATCTATAAATGATAAAAAATGATTGCAATAAGCACAGATGCATATGCTTTTCTAGGGAAGGTCACACCCAATTTGTATGCGTAAAATACCTATAGAATGTGTATCAGAGCCAAGAGACTGTAAGAGGGGTGTATAGCATAAAGCGATTCCCACCAATATACATTTTCAGATCGACAGAGATATATACCGTTAATCCAGCCAGATCTCATGAGAGTGCTGCAGTATTTCGACTTACCGACATAGATCAACCCTACGTCATCACCTGGAACAACTTGTTGTTAATGCACCTGGCTATTTGTTATTTCAGAGGAGATTCACCATTGATACTTGATATTTGCATAAACGGACATACACTAACACGTTAACCTTATTTATATAGAGTACAGAATAACTGTTTTTGGTGTTTACAAGGCAACTGGCGCGTGATTATTTAAAAACTGTCTTAGCAACGGGGATGCGGCAAGTTTTGATGACATTCATGGGAAGAGATTGTCACGTCAACGATAAACCACAATCATCTATGTATGAAAATGAAGTTTTAAAGTAATTGCAATTCGCTTGTTGGGAGGGCGTCAATAGATTTGATTTCATATCTTATAAAAAATCTATAAAATATCTCATGAGAAACAACTTTTTGAACTATAGTAAAAATTCTTGTAAATATTACACTCGTAATATAATAGAGTAATCACAGTAACATCGCTGATATATATATATATATATATATATATATATATATATATATATATATTATAGTAAATTTCAGATAATAGTGTTTGCTTGCTTGCCTCGTGGCATGTCAAATGTTTTAAATGGTGCAAAGAAGAGTGAATGAGAAGAAAAGTGATGGAAGGACATGGATGAAAGAACAGTATTAATGGCAACAAATTCACAAGGATAAGCAAATAACGTTAAAATACGTAAATAAAGACAAGATGAGTAGTAAGAAGATACGATAAGGATAGTAAGAAGGCAACATAACATGTACAATCCCTTTCTATTTAGTGAAATGGTGGAGCTAATGTTTGTCAGGATGGTGTTCTGTGATTAATTGTAGAACCATTCATTACATATATAAAAATCTGTTTTATTTTAAAACGAAATAGATTAAGATTTGAAACTGCTTGCAGTTTACACAACACTAGTGCCCATTGATTAATCATGTACGCACGATTAAGAAATTACTGCAGCGCATTGTTGCATGTATTATTCATAACAAGTTACCTTGTAAGCTTATCAGATAAGCTAAGTAAATATAAGTATTCTTCTAGTTAATTTACCTCTTAGTTTCTGGTGTATATTTGTATGTGCGTTATACTAGGTTTGGTCCCTTAGGGGCCGGCATTGTGTAAGAGTACAAATAAGAAATAAATATGTATTTCTATGAAACTATTCTTATTTCATTTTTTTCTTGTTCACAGCGTGAATAACATGAATCCGGGACATGGATTTGTATTGCTTTACTACTTGGTCCTGTATATTTCGTATATTTTGGTAGAGGTAACATAACTTTAAGACAAAAAAAAACTTCATTTGCCGTTTGGCTAGGTTAAAAGTGTAGTAATTCTTCTGATACGTCACTTTATCGTTTCTGTTCTTGGTCAATCAAGGTGAAATCCTTCTAGACCGATTCACATTCTTTTTTTTGTTATGATCCAGAGTGCCATTTTTTAGTTGAGCTGTATTTTCCTCACAATCAATTAAGACGGACTTCGTGCTTTACTCTTCCCTCGATGGGAGACACGTAAACAGGGACAACACACTAAGAATATCCTGTTTAATATTTGATTAAACTAATTTTCGAATACTTAGACAAACGTATAATTACATTTTATAATAACACTATAAGACGAATATGTACACTTATGTTTTAATTTTATTAATGTTTACTTATGTTTGCTCAGAGCCTCCATTAATATAACCACATTATGAAAATTAGCAGCGGTATGGGATCATAGCTTCCAAATTCTGGGTTCCTATGTAGAGTAGTCAAACAGTAGTTATCACAAACATACACACAGAATAACAGTTAAACGGGCAGACACACAGATCTCATATTAGTATAGATTTTACAACTAATACAAAACAAATAGTCGATTTTATTTTTATTTTATGATTGTAATATATTTCTGTTATTGTTTAAAATGTTGAATTTTATTATTTTACGATTTAAAGATTGTGTAAACATATTACTAACACGTAACACCGGTTGAGTTTTTATTTACTCCTCTCCAGAAGTTAGGCATAAGGCCAGTTTTTATCTTACTCCCACAAGTAAGATGTGACCCGAGGTCGGGTCGGGAAAGTGGGGTTTAAAAATTGCCTGGGCAGCCCCGTCGGCATTCCCCGGTAGGGACGCCTCAGGCAGTAAGCAATAAACTTACTCCTCTCCAAAGAGGGGAGGCGAAGCCTGGTAGGGTGTACCTCCTAGAACTACACAGGACAGACCCATAGACCGGCGTAAATCAAGCCCCGAAGGCCAAGACAATACCAGTCTATGGGGTGCAGTATCACACGGAACAGATACTACACTTTTATCTTAGCAAAAAGGCCAAGAACAGCGGTTGAGTAACAGTTATTGCAGCAATACAAAATATAAACGTTTGTTTATTAACTTTTAAAACAGTAAAATAAAAAAAGATTACTAGAACAAGAGAAGAACAAGTACGCAGCAATAGAAATAGAAATGTAATGGATTCAGTTTATTAACTTCGAATTTACACTGTCACACACCAATAAGTTTGTTATGGATTCTATTGTTTTATGGCAAAATATGATGCGACACTATGGTCTGTGTGATATTTGTCGAAGTTAAGCTTTGGGAATAGTTCAACTCTTGTTGATAAGTTTGGGTAGGGGTACGAAGGACCACCTTGTAATTGATTGTAACAACATTATTTTGATTTGCTCGTCAATTTAATGAGCTAGAAGTTTGTTTTAGTTTACACATACACATATGTTTGATAACAATAAAGGATAATGTTTTAATCCCTATTTCCCCACCCGACACCAGATGGGTGTGACATCCCGAAAATGTAAGGAAAAGCCAGCTTCCACAAAAGGAACACTCAGAATTTAAACGAAATTAAAATTGTCTCAGTCTAATAGAATTTATTTTTCATATAACCGAAGCAAGTCCCCCTCTTTCTCGTAGACGAGCGTTGAATATACGTTGTATTGATTCCTTCCTCATAATGTGCAGCTTAACGAAGGCGATAACGACGTTTTGAACTTTAAATATGCATGGGTCATCTAAGCATATAGATATATGCATTCAAATATTCCTAAACCAAATGCTGCATTAATCTGGATGCTACACCTATACGTTTAAACGCTCATATCTATCCAGACATTGCATTGCCTGTTACATAACTAATAATTTGTCAGCAACTTATTATTCACATTCAAATGCTTTCTATCTCATATCATTTAATTGAATAATCGGAATCACTTGTGCCCATTGCTGTGCGTGACCAGGCTCTGCCATCTATCGAAGTCCACTTTATATCTTTAGATAATTAATACGCCATGTAACTGTGTTTACGTTAAATATATAGTGAAGCAAGCGTTTCGAAATCTCCAATCGCATTCTTTTTACTTAAATTATGTAATAAATCAATTCCAGGACAACCAAAAATAATGACAGGAAAAAAAGAAAGATAGGTTTTATTTCGGTGTCTTCCTTACCAAATATTAGTTGTACAACCAATGATTCAGGGTCTAGGATACTCTACTAGTTAACCTATATTTGGAGTGAGAATGGTAGCAAAATTTGGGCAATAAAACCTCACAGGAAGTTACGTCGCTCGTCAGAAATATGTGGAGAAAAAAGAAAGATTGGTTTCTCTCCGTAGGGGTAAGATCGTTTTCCCGGCCTATTGGCTGAGATCAAAGTGTAATATCTGTTCTGTGGATACCATACCTTGTAGACCGGTACCGTCTTGGACTTTTGATCTTGATTCCGCTAGTCTGAGGGATTGCCCTGTGCAGTTAAGGAGGCCCACCTTTCCAGGTTTTGCTTTCTCACTCTTTGAGAAGAGGTTAGTGTATTGCTAATAGCCTGAGGTGCCCCTATCGGGGAATGCTGATGGGGTTGCTCAGGCATGATTTTTTAGGCCAGAATGCCTTTAACAAGGGTGCTGGTCTTTCAATACTACTTTCCGACCTTGTGTCACATCTTACCGCTGTGAGAGGGAGATATATACAAAAAAAAGACACGGGTCAATACAAACGCATATTTCGAATGCTCGATTTAGTATCCTCGTCTCTCTGAAAAATATTTGAAAGGCAATTGGGACACGTAACAGATAATTAGCATAATCCGGTTTCGACGATTCTCTTCTGAGAAAGAAGAAGTACGGGCGTAAATTTAAATTAAATACGTTGTTTCATTTTTATAATGTTAATATGTAAACTGCTATCCGTCTTCGGCAACTGCGATAGGGAGACGACTGCTAAAACAACAACAAATATGCTAACTTATTGTACAAGCAGCACACGTGGTAAACTCAACGAGACGCAGACGGCGGTTAGTACTCAAACTGCTACGTGTCATTAAAAAAACGATACCTCAACAGTTTAAGGGAACAGTTAAAGACAAAGAGTTAGCTAACCGTAACGCTACAGATATATAAGTTAATACCTTTCCCAAGGGTGTAATGATTCTAATATAGTAATCGAACCCGACACCTTGAGCCCGTAATCACTACACCACGCTACTTTTACAAGGCACACAATATATACATTTAAACTAATCAATCAATTTTATTGCAAAAAAACATAGTTAAGTGCAACACGTAATGTAAAAAGACTATTATAATGTATTGCATTTATATACCGTCTGAATGTTTGTTCAAGGCAACTTTAAGCCTCTATATGGTGGGCATCATCACGACCTCTTCTAGCAGATTGTTTAAAAGGGAGAAACCTAGAAAGAGAATGATGTCTATCTTCTGCATAGACGAAGGCGACTATAGTACATTTTCTGCGGTTCACCGCAGATACCACGACGAGGCGTTTGGGTGTAAACTTCTCTAAACTTAGTTTTAAATTTTTGGCGATGATACGGTATGTGAAACGCAGGCCCCCTCACCCTTATCGCTGCACTAGTGAGTACAACATCAGTATTTGAATCGGTCCTTTGAAGTTAAGCGTGGAGAATCCAGTAAACCGTCCTGGTTGCCACCTGTTAAATACGCTCCACGTGTACAATATATTTTTGAATAGAGATATTTAATGCCTGAATTGCATACTCAAGATAGGCTATAACAGGGTAATGTGTAGAGGACGGACGAGATAAGGAACTTTATTTGCCATCTCTTTACAATGACCTGTTGGATCGAAGGAGCTGTCTACAGTTGCACCATTATCGACGACTGATAATCATCACTTAACAGAGAGAGAGATAGAGAGAGAAAGAGAGATAATTCATAGTCGTATAGTGTCCCGACCGTTTTCTTAACAACAGACGGGCTTAGAAATCTTTTACACGATATTGTAAAAATCTGAAATGGCGTACAGAGTGTTCATGTCCATTATCGTATCATCCTTGTGATCTTTTGGATCGACGATTTTTAATTAATTTACAGCTACTTTTTATGAGAAATTTCTGTATTTCCTTTTCTTCAAATTTGGTTAAGATTCTCAAATTGTTAATTGCTTTCATATTCCACCATCGCTGAATGCCTCGCGAGGGATCGAAGCAAGCGTAAAAATAGTTGGTAACTATCGATCCAATCACGTGACGCTTAATTTTCGTCTTTCAGCCTAAAAAAACTCTAAAGCATCACCCAACGCAGCGTAACATAATATAAACAATTTATTTTTATTTTAAATCCTTCTTTATTATTTTGAATTATTTACTGTCCTTGAAATCAGACGAGGTGTGTATCAATATCGAAAGACATTGATCGCACAGTTAAAACTTTCAGTTTATTTCGTGTATGAATGGAAATATATTAGCCACCCTAAACAGTTTCAGGGCGCTACGGTTTCAAAAACAAAAGACGTGTTATCTAATTAAGAACTGAGTATGAATGCCACAACAAATCCTTAGATGCTATAAGTCCTCATCTATTATTTTTTCTCCATTGTTTATCGAGTTATATTGTAAATATACAACGAGAGAAATAATATAATAATAGAGAATTGGTTTAGAAAATGCTTTAAGATTGTACAACAATGAGGACATTTTATTTACTTGTATTTTATGCTGTTCGGTTTGCTTTTACTATATTGGAAACTCGTGTTGTATTGAGTTACATTGTATTTGTACAATGAGGAAAATAATATTAACTACTTGAGATATTTTTGGAAAGAGATGGCTGGTATTAGATAAACTATTTTAAAAAGGCTAAGAGGAAAATAGACATTTTGATTTAATATTTCAAAAAATACTTCAAATATTTCAATCGAAATATTTATGTTGTAATGGTGAAATACAATTTAAACGCTATTTGAGTCGGTTAGAATTATTTGCAGTACCGAGGATAACGTAACAGTTTGTTGTATATATATATATATATATATATATATATATATATATATATATATATATATATATATATATATATATATATATATATATATATATAAGCAATCCAACAAAAGATATAAGCGTCAACTAATATCTTATAATTAGTGAGACATCCGAATAAAAACTGAAGCTCAATATCCTGGATAGAGCATTACTATTATAATATAAAATGAAGTAATAAAATAAGGTATCAATCAAATTTTATTAGAATTCAAAGTTCAAGCAAAGTATCCTTAAGTCCTTAGCTCATGAGTTTTCAAAGATAATTCTTCTCTTCAGAGGACCATTACCGCAGTTATACTACTACAGGTAATAAAATTAAGCTTTGAAAATATATAAAAATTATATACACAAATACATAAAAATACATAACATCAAATATATCAACCCAAAAACATACTTTTTGTTGAATCTATACAATCCATTCAGGTCATACAAATTGAAAAAAATAATGAGGAAAGACATTCAGAGGGTTAACCGAGGATTACCCCAAGTTATAAACAGCAGTCCATATACGTGAAATTGAAGGAGCTGACAAAGTTATCCAGTCGCGAAATGTGTCAATAATCGATGAAGTGAAAAGTATTCAATGTTAATAATAAATAAATCAAATAATATAGAAAGTTCAATAAACTCACTTAAAATTCCCAAATCCTGATATGGGCAACTCAAATCAAGTCAAAGTTCGTTGTTCACTTAGAAAGCCCGTTAAATCCGAATTGAGCAAAAATAAGACTGAATCCCGGTCGTATCTTGCAAGCAGAGCGAAAAAATAAGTAATCTTCACTCTCCAGCGATTCAACCAGACATGACAAATCCCTAACGAACAGAAGGCGATATTAAATTGTCTACATCTCTGAATGACTTTAATATATTAGAAATTATGTCTGTGTTTTTATTAAAGGCGGCAAGCAAAACATCTTGTTTAGGCCCGCTTGATACATATAACGAAGAAAGCAACATACAAGCCCGCTATCCACCCCGCCATGATTGGATACTACCTGTCTGGGTCAAGTAAAAATATTCTATGTCAAAGGGGAAGGGGTTAAGAAGGTAAAAGAAAAAGAAAAGGGAGTTAGGAAATATAGGTCAGATCGTGTAATCACGTATACATCCAAAATTATTACTTAAAATCTAGCCTACAGTAAAAACCGATTTCACAAATCTCGCCTTATCAAATAATCTAGAATATTTATGAAATTAAAAATTACGAAGTTATTAAATTCCAATAATTTTATAGTTTTATTTTAGATTTAATTTTAGCAGATTAGAAATTATTAAAGTGTTTAATAGTTTAATTTAAGATTCAATCCTATCAGCTAATGAATTTTGATTCATGGTTTAATTTTCCCACACTTAAAAAGTTTAACCTGATTTAAGGTTTAATTATTCCTAATTAAGATTTGATTTTCCCAATTACGAAGTTATCAAAATAATTAGAACTTAATAATTTAATAGTTTAATTTAAGATTTAATTTTATCAGATTAGGAAGTTTAATTTAAGGTTTAGTTTGCCCAATCAAAAAGTTTAATCTAAATTAGGGTTTAATTTTTCCTAATTAAGAAGTTGTAAATATATTTAAAGTTTAATTTTTCCTAATTAAGATGTTGTAAAGATATTTAGAAACTGAACATTTAGGTATATAAACTTTAACAACCTCAAAGTCTAAATCCTTTAGGCAAAGAAGATTAAAAAGGACCCATCTCGAGGACTGGACACCCCCGGTCTCATTGCTCACCCAATCAGCTACGGCAAGACTGGTGGTTGTTTCCATATTGCATATTTGAATGTCCTACCATGTCGACATTTGGAGACTAATTAATTCCTATAGTTTATCAGATTTAAATGTTTAGGTGCAGTAGCTATCATTACGGCTTCAGAATTGAAAAGACCACAAGATCTGGAATCCTTGGCTGTAGGTGCTTGATTTTTTTAGGATGGACCATTTTCTATTGTGTGGAATATTGTGGAGAATATTAGTTGATCTTCAATGTTTAACTAAAGTGGTCAGTGATGTTTTGTTGTTACCGACATCGTTATTAAAGGAGTAATTATGCATGGAGATGCGGGATTTAAGTAAATTTGCTGTGGCCCCAATATATGTGTGTATCCTAGGATTTACTCTTGTTCCTGCACCATTTATATTCCTATTCACGGGTCTATTTCTATTTACTGTATTTTCATGACGTGGATAAGGTTGGTTAATTGATTGTATATTATTGTTATCGTTACCTTCCATTGGGAACTCATTATCGGTTTGCTGAGGTAGAGGATGGATATTAGAATTGCTAGGTCTAGAGTTATGGTGCAAATTAGTTGTATTGTTCAATTGTCGAGTGAAGATTACTTATTTTTTCGCTCTGCTTGCAAGATACGACCGGGATTCAGTCTTATTTTTTCTCAATTCGGATTTAACGGGCTTACTAATTGAACAACGAACTTTGACTTGATTTGGGTTGCCCATATCAGGATTTGGGAATTTTAAGTGAGTTTATTGAACTTTCTATATTATTTGATTTATTTATAATTAACATTGAATACCTTTCACTTCATCGATTATTGACACATTTCGCGACTGGATAACTTTGTCAGCTCCTTCAATTTCACGTATATGAACTGCTATTTATAACTTGGAGTAATCCTCGGTTAACCCTATGAATGCCTTTCCTCATTATGTTTTTCAATTTGTATGACCTGGATGGATTGTATAGATTCAACAAAAAGTATGTTTTTGGGTTGATATATTTGATGTTATGTATTTTTATATATTTGTGTATATAATTTTTATATACTTTCAAAGCTTAATTTTATTACCTGTAGTAGTATAACTGCGGTAATGGTCCTCTAAAGAGAAGACTTATCTTTGAAAACTCATGAGCTTAAAACTTAAGGATAATTTGCTTGAACTTTGAATTCTAATCAAATTTGATTGACACCTTATTCTATTACTTCATTTTATATTATAATATATATATATATATATATATATATATATATATATATATATAATCAGTGAAAATATATGAGTTAAACAGGCAATTCGCGTAAGTGCACGAATCAATATATAGCACACTTGAGGGGACACGATATTTGGTGAATATGTAGGGTTAGAAGTTTCTAAATTTATCAGTGTAGCCGATCGGCCTACGGCATAGTATTCGTATTAGACTTATATGTATGCTCAAAGTAAAGACAAAATAACTAATTTGCTAGTCATATATATATATATATATATATATATATATATATATATGTGTGTGTGTGTGTGTGTGTGTGTATTCTAGTGTCTGTCTATTAATGTATCTTACTATTTAAATATATATATATATAAATCTCTCTCTATATATACATATGTATCAATCTCTCTCTTCCGCTCTCTCTCTCTCCCTCTCTCTCTCTCTATATATATATATATATGAATATATATATATATATATAGAGAGAGAGAGAGAGGTAGAGAGAGACATAGAGGAGGAGAGCTACAAGAATACCAATAACTCGTTTAATCAGCGTTGGTACACTGGTGTTTCTGTATAATCTGTTCCCTTAACTAACGAAGCTATATATATATATATATATATATATAGAGAGAGAGAGAGAGAGAGAGAGGGAGAGGGAGAGGGAGAGAGAGTGAGAGGGAGAGAGAGAGAGTTTGATAATACAGTGTCAATTAGAAACTTTTCACGAATAATTGTCGATGTTCGTTTCGACAAAAAATAAACACACTGTTTTATCATCTCAAATGGTGATGATTTTTAACAAAATTATATTTAGGTCAATTATCTATCTTGTTGCCCTTACAGTGGCGAAGTTGGCAATTAGATGTGGAACCTCAATTTTTGTTTCAATTAATAAAAACCGAAGTACTGTAATAATCAAATCATTAACACGCCAGTGGAAGTAGATAAAAAGAAGACTACATGGACGATTGTATTTTATATCCAGCTCCCTTTAAATGTTCACACTGAATCGGAACAAAAATAAGAATGAGCTCAGTCGATGATTTTACTTATTTTATAGAGATAAGAACATACACTACACTTTGATATTAGCCGGAATGCTATTCGTCGTTACTATCAATATGTCGTATGCCGTACACTGCAATGCCATTCTGAAGGAATACATTCTCGCTTTACTAATAACACATGTATCATTTAATGTCTGTCGAATATTTAAAACAACAATTGGGGATGATCTATTCTATACTCTACAGACCCTTTCCTAGACTGTTTCTTTATCATTATTTTTCGACTAAGCTTCAATCTATATTTCCATAAGCTAATCATTCACAGCATAAAAATTGTCTTGCTAGACATACTGACAATAGCTTTACATTCTTTTTTGTGTACCTAAAACCTAACAGAACTTCCACGAACACAAGTTCTTTCCAGAAACATCGAATCTGTGGAACAAAATGCCGGGTCACATTTTAGCTGACTACAGCATGATTGTTTTCAGGTCCAATGTTAACAAATACTTGTCGGGCTGCCCTCAAGTAATCAAATTCTGCTTATTCACCCCCTTCAATCCTCTCATTGTATTGGTCATTGTAAAACTGACAATCTCTCAACCCATCATCTCCGAATGGTCTTTGACCTTGGTAACTGACTAAGTAGTATTAAAAAAGTTTATATAAACCCCGATCTCTACGAGCGTTGTTTTTATTGCCGCGTTTAAAAGTGAGTTAGGGGCGGTTTCTTTGTTCTCAATCTTTCTTTCTGGTGTCCAAATCGGAACTCTTTTATATTTACTTCATGCAATAGAACTAAACGATAGCGCAGTCTCAGCAATACGAATTCGCCTAATCACTATCATCAACTCTGAGCAAAAGGCTATCAGATGGGCGAATATTGTAAATAGCTCGTTAGAAAGCGACTCTCTATTTACCTGACATCGAAACTACTTCATGACTCAAACCAATCAACATTACTGCCCCTGTCTAGAAACATCATCACACCACACACGCATCTTCATAAAATATAATACTCCCGTAATATTTGATCGAGAGAATTTCATGTTAGAAACATAGACGATGTGGCATTACAGAAATCAGACAATAAGGCATAATATCTAACAAATATGTATTTGCAGAATGTAAAGCAGTTATGCAAAAGACTCGCTTGGATATAGCAGTTCTATCTGTTACCATCATTATCATTATTTATAGTGTTCGGTAGAGTTCATGTAGTGACGAAATAGGGTGGATAATTATAAAAATAATAACCTAGGAGCAAGTTGAGGGCAAGTTTCGTGTTTCAATATTTTCTTCCGGTGTCAAGATCTTAACTATTTAATATGTCCTTCATTTTTATTCCAATTGGCCAAACAATGAAACAGTCCATCCAATCGAAATGCGTGTAATTCTTAATCAGCAAAGGTTATGGGCTGAGCTAACATTTTACCTGGTTTGTTTAGAGCTGACTGTCGATTTACCAGAAATGTAAACTACCTTGTGACCTGAACCAATAAACTTTACCGCCAACGTCAAGAAACATGATCACACACGCACGCTAATGAAATATAACAGTGATCACACACATATCCTCATAGAATATAGCAGTACCAGAAAAATGCGATTGAGAGAGTTTATGTTAGACTTACATTCACTTTAGAAACAAATAAAGTTCGCAGTGTAGGAGCAGAACACACTAAGGAAAAC
>OY744515.1:29219893-29232393 GCA_963556195.1 Sepiola atlantica | reverse complement strand
GAGCATTAACTTTTACCGTTTATCTCACTTAGGTATTGCTTAATATTTCGGTAGAAGTTGATAATAAATTAAATTTATTGAGATTCCTAGAAAACAATCAACGATGTTCGTTAGTTTCCGTTCGGAATAAACAAATAAACAAACGAGTGTAAGTAAGAAAAATAAAAATTATCAATTTTAATAAATACACTTTTTCTCCATTAAATTATTTAAATGAATCTTCAGTTCTTTGTTACTACTAATTTGGAGAAAAAAATAAACGCAGTGATTGATCAAAACTGTGACAAAAAGGCAAATACCGGGGTATGCAAATATATGTCATATATCAAATAACATCCGGTGTAAATGAGTGAGAGGGGGGAGACTCATGAGTGTGAACGAATAATTTCAAAAATATAACTAAGAAAAAAGAAAATAGCGATAGGATTTATAATATAATCGACGAATTGATTAAAAATATATTTAAATAAATGGCCTTAAATTTGCAGAAAACAACTGGCGAAACAGAATGAAGTGTCTAAAACATATGACAAAAGCGTTTCCATGTGATCGCCCTGACTGTCTCTACTTTCATTGTTGATTGACAAACGATGTAAAGATAAAAAGGAGTATTCTAGAAAAAACACAGTTAAAGTTGCACCACGCCTGCCTATGAGCCAGGATAATCACATTAGTTTATCCTAGCATGTACCCTGACATCCGGCTATGTCACTGCTATAAAAGATCATCAACCAGTGACCAATAGCAACTAAAGCTTCACTCTTTTTAAGAACCAGAAAAAGTGTTGTCGGTTTCGTCTATTCACTGTTTTACTTAGATTCCAAACCACAAGAGGAACATATATTTTTTAGATAATACCATATACTCTGCACTTTCATTTCAAACTTCAGCGTGACAAACAGATAGACGGGATTAAGCTTTAATAAGGTTTGTAGAAGCGTTTAAATTGCTATTTATAACTTAAGCTTAACAGATAAACGAAAATTTAGGGTGGGCAAAAATAAGGGTCCTATTTTTAAAAATTCATAACTTTTTTATTTATTGATTTTTTTAAATTTTTTTTCTAGAATATGTAAAGGACCCCTTCCGAAGCAAGCATGAGCTGTATTAGCCCTAAGGAACGTACCCTCATTTAAAAAACATTATTTTTGCTTAAAAAACTCAAAACAGTGTAAAAAACAATACTTTAGTTTTTGTAAGTTTTAAGAAGTGTTTTTCGGCTAAAATTTGTTTTGTTTATTTCAAAAAATCTCGGAAGGGTCAGTCTACACACACATAGAGTTTGGTGAGTTTAACTTTTATTTTGTGGAAGTTATTCAAATTCAAGTTATTCAAATTTAAAGATAGGACCCTTATTTTGGCCCACCCTGTACTATTTCCAACTTATGCGTAAAACATCGACCAAAATGCTATTTCAAACTTAAGCGTGACAGACAAATAAAAATGCCATTTCAACCTGAAACGTAACAGATCGACTAAAATATTATATAAAACATAGGCATGCCAGACCGAAACAAACACTACTTAAAATTAGGCGTTACAGACAAAAATGAAATTTTGAAGTTAAACGCGAAAGATCTACGAAAATACAATTTAAAACATAAGCGTTACACACCGACTAAAATGTTATTTCAAACCTAAGCGTAACAGACTGATGAAAATCGTGAAAAACAGAGCGACGCGTCTAAAAATAATGATGATAAATTGAGGATGTTCCCACTTAACATGGCTGTGTTCAAATTGCTAACTGTTTAGATAGGCGGCGCTTCTTTAGGACTTTTATATGTGTAAATGTTTGAAAGGGTAATTTGTAAGTCTGTCTCGTATTGATGTATTTGGAGATGTTCAACAGAGTCAGCTTTTAGCGTTTGATGTCATTGTTAACCTAACTGTTCTTGTACTACTGACTGAATTCGAAACTCTACTTATCCTGTTCATTCATTTATTTCTTTTCCATTTCACTTCGAAGCGGATGGCAGTAAACTTTTGTTTACCTCCATCCCACTATGGCAAAGTTAGACACAAGGCCAGTTTATAGTGCGGTTAAATCTCTGCCTTAAAGGCCGGGTACTTTAGACGGGTGAAACATTTGCCATTATCCGCCCTTGTCGGCATTCCCTGGTAAGAGCACCCCAAGGGATTAGCTATACACTATGATCCCCTTCCAACAGAGCAGCTAATTCCTGACAAGGCTCTGGAGACCGACAAGAATAGATACATACTGTGATCCGACCAAAAGGTCCGATATTTATCATATCGTATTAATGATCTCGTGATATAGTATACGTCCAATACTTCTGTCGAAAGACAATAGATACCTCCTGTAAGGATGCCTTGTCGAAGAGTCTATTGTGAAGCAGATATTACATAATCTACAACCGCCCTTTTCTTGTACGAGCATTGCTTAAGTCCAATAGCTAGGTAAACAATGCCGAGATACAGAGAGAGAGAGAGAGAGAGAGAGAGAGAGAGAGAGAGAGAGAGGGGGAGAGAGAGATTAGTGTTATTTCGTAGTTTTCCGTCTCCTAGATCAGTTGCACAACTAAAACTTACGTGTCTAGTGTGCCCTATGATTTAATTAATTGCGGGAGAGACGATATATGCATCCAAGTGATTAATATATTAATAAAATCTTATATCAATTAATATAATTACAGAAATGTATGTGGAAATATGTATTCCGCGCGTCTATCCAATCACTACCGAATATGATGCTACATGTGAAGATGAAAGCCGAATCGAACGAGCAGTTGTGGGAGGAGAAAATAGGTAAATGTTGTGTATTAAGCTAACAAATCTCATAATGTGAATTCTGTGAGTTCAATCACTGTACATAGAAGTACTTTTTTCATCTTCTCTTCAAACACACCTCCAAATATTTTTATTAAATAATAACATTGAACAGACTGGTTAGGATAGCGTTGTTATGATATCCTCTAAAATGTATATCAAATATATTGTAATAATCGTCATTCTTACCGAAGTGTTTATGGATTTGTCCATTGCTATCTTAAGACTGCTCCACCTGTAATTAATAAATAAGCGAAATTCTCTAAAATAGCAGTGATTGAGCTAATTGAAAATTTCAAATATTAACCTATAAGTTTTTTTGGAGTACAGTAGAAAACTCAATTCCTTTTTTGTAAATGTTCAGATTGTTTCATAAACAAGTATGCTGTAGTGTAGCTGCTAGACTAATTTGCTATTTTGAATATTATCGACAGATGATTTGTTCTTATTTTCTTAAATATTATGCTAAAAATCATTTCTTTATTTGGTAGAATAATAGTTCCTAAAATAAATTATTACAGCATTCAGAATTTCATGAATAAAAGGGCCACTTTAGTATTTAATTAAAAATGATCTCATTAAATAGACTAATTGATTTTATTTGAATTTCACAGATACAATAAATTATTAAAGTTTATTAAGTGTATACGACTATAATGTTATTCTTAATCCATTAAAATAAAGCATATCTTTAATATGCTATTTTTGAAAATGTTTTGTCACCTCTGTAGTCGAACTCACTTGCAAACAAGTAATTTTAAGAGAGGTATGGTACGTTTCCGAGTTTTTATGACAAAAGCATTGATACACCTCAGCCACGAACAAACACTGAAACTCGATTTAGCTGTCAAGGTGGTCACGAGTCAAATGTAGTATTCATGTGAATTAATGTGTTTAGAATTAATTAAAATGCCAGGGGAGGAGATTTTGGACAGATAGTTTTTAAGAAGTTAGTTAAGGAAGAGTTTCGTGAGAGAGCCTACACGAACAAACATGAACAATGTGAGTTATTAAAACCTACCAATAATTAATTATTTCTATCCTCTCTCTCCCTCTCCCTTTCTCTATTTCTCTCTTATCCTGATATGATAAAGAACTATATACAAGTTGGGTATTAATATTTTTGTATAATAATTGTTGACAATCCACAATCCGATTACAGACCTCACTATGAAGGCTTTCTTCCAGAGAGAGTAAAGTAAAACGTACATCAGAAGCATGATTCCGATATTCTTATTATAAAAACCTAAGCATGTCCAGTGTTATTTACGTACATGACTTCACTGATCAGAATTTTTCACCTGAGCGGATCTTGGAATAGCGATAGACCTATCGGCAGGCGACTGTTCCGTGCTTCATTGTCTTTACTGCAGCATTCGATTCTGTTGATTGCAAGATGCCTTGAGGGATAATGAGCCATGGTGGATTTACGCCATAGCTATTAAATCTGCTAAAGGCCTATTACCCACACGCCTGAACAAAAGTATGTTGTTGACTCAGAATGTTTCAATGTTCATACTGGTGTCCGCCAAGCTTCTATTTCTCCCCTACTTTGTTAAACTATATTATTGGCAAAAGCCTTGATCAGGGCATAGTAGACTCCGCTGGCATGCCAGTTGGACGTGATTGTCCCATTACCGACCAGGAATATTCACACAGTTTTGTTATTCTCGGCGAAAAGTATGCTGATATCCAGCAGGCATTAAATAATCTTCTTGTCGAAGAAGCCAAGCAGTTCAATTATCTTGGGTCAAACTTTACAGCTACAGGAGAGAGTAAGGATGAGATTGCAATCATCTGCCGTCTCGAAAGTGGATTGTGATCTCGACAAAAGATACAACTCTCAACAAACTTGAAGATAAACCAAACGTTGATCCGCACAATACTGATGTATGGCTGTGAGATGTGCCCTCGCACACACAATCTCTTCACGCGCTGGAAATCTTCGACATGTACAGCCTTTGGCACACCCTATGCATCTGTCTTTCCGAGCATATCCCAAACCGTACCATCGGTGCAAGATGCAACACCACCAGCATGACAGAATCTTCTAAAAAGCAGACTTAGCTGGTTTTGTCAGGTTCTCCGACGCCCTGAGGAAGAATTCCTCCGTAATTTGGTAGCCCCAATCGCACTCTCAGGTTGTAATAAACGCAGAGATGACCAACTGGAGACCTGTATAGGAACAGTGCAGAACAGACATGGAGCGGATTGCTGACCCTCGAGTTTTTTGCTGTTTGCCGCTAAACCCGTGAATGGTTCATGCCTCCTCATTTGGAGCCGGCTTAACCAACCTTGGGCTGAAGGTCGTTACAGTTACAATTACATGCTATAACGGAGGTTCGCACGTCATCCTTAAAAGCAATTAGAAAAATAAGCTAATAATCTCGTTTTAAAAATGTTGGGAATAAAATTTTAAAACAAACATTTAATTCTCAGTTATGGGTAAAATAACAACACATGTTAACCTTATTGTTAACAACGAACCTTTTAATTAATCGTAACTGGCCTTGAATAACCTAAAATGTGTTTACATGCCGTAACACGGACAAACTGCACCAAATTAAATATCGTAGTTGTTTAAAAAAATTCGAACAGTAGATATGTTTAGCTATGTTTTATAGTTGTATATGTTTTTTTTAACATAATGTCTATGAAAATAATCATTCTTACCATCCTCATATAAAGTAGTCATGGTTAACTTAGTCTTGTACATTTCTGAGTTCTCATCCGGGCATATATTCAAAAGAGAAAAGTAATCTCAGATAAAACAGCTGATCTGTTTAAGTAGGTTTTCGAAAAACTTCCAAATAGGATTTGGACTTTTACCAAACAAAATATCTTAAAAACGCGGACAAAGCAGCTTGGATTTTAGAACTAGATCCTCTCGAGGATTTCAAGGTTTGACATGGACATTTGCCAAATAAAGACTTCTAGTAAACGAAATAGCAAGGGAAGACATTGTTTAAAGAGGTTTTCGAAGCGATTATATATTTGATTTGAATACTACGTATACATACATTAACCACTCTGATATACGAACTAGCATATCCCTTTTTAGAAATCTTCTAAGTCTTCATTTGAATAATTATCAGGTAACTAACCATATTCGATTTGATAGAACACCAAATATTTTTTTCATGTGAAGGAATGAACAGGAACTTGTAGAGTAGGAGCTAATATCTATTATAAAGGAATTTAGATTCACATTTTTTTGATGAGGAAATAAATAACTGCACCACAGTTTCATAAAAATATAATTAATTCATCATTTATATTTGACACACGTGCTGTGTATGTGCGTAAGGATTAACTGTTCTGCCGTCAGAGATCCGATTGATGTTGGCATTGCAATTATCATAAGCGTAGTGTATCTGCGATTAAGTTAAATCTTCGCGGTTAAGTTTTATTTATCTTCCTCCCAAGGTAGGGAAATGTGACACAAAGTCGGGGAAGTACGAATTAAAAGCCGGCGCCTTATGAGAAGAGCACTCTGCCCTACCAAAATGCTTGGGCAGCCCCGTCGGTATTCCACGGTAGGAGCGCCACATGGCTATTAGCAATACGCATCATCCTTCTTACATTGCAAGAAGATAAATCGTGGGAGAGAGAACCTTCTAGAACTGCACGGGATCATACCTAAGCTCAACAGAAAAGAAGCCACCTCAACAATGGCCTAGATTCTGCCGGACTGATTTTGCTATGAAATAACCCCGGAATGGTTGAGTTTGTTTAGACTTTGATTCATTAGGAAAGCATGTTCTCGATAACGAATAACAGACACAGCAATACCTGATTTACTTGCCTAACAAATTGCCCGTTACATTTTCCGCGATATGAAAATATATGTTTACGACAGCTGGGTATTTACGTGCTTCTCACAGCAGCAAGATTTGATACAAAGATGAAAGATGCGGAAAACCAGCTCCACCGCGTAAGAAGTTCTAGTTGAGTACAAAAATAAACGTGAACTAACCCGTCTGGATTCCTCGATAGTAGCGCCTTGCGTGGTCGGAAATCAACCGACTCCCACTCCGGATAGCGGAAGTAATTGCCCATTTAGATGGACATCTTTGGACCATTCCTCACTCCGAGCAAAAATACTCTGGTGTTTCAAGTAAGTCCCCAGGTTGTCCGAATAATTCACAAGGCGTATAGAAAAACTAGTGGACAGTGTACTCCTAAAGATACGGTTTGTCTTCTTACGTAACAACTGACAGAGATCACGTGGTACCTAGTCACGTGATTTCTATGTCAATGGAGATTTTATAAAACATTACTAGTTTTTAGTTAGTAAATAAGGAATGGAAAAACCGAAGCTAAGTACACTGCTCGCCTTACCCAAAGAACATTCATTTTCTATAAATTGTTCCTATTGCACATTATTTGTTTTAGAGTAGGTGTTATTTAGCAGTGTTGATTCTGTGTTACACTAAGTGTGGTTTACAAGTGTTAATTCTGTGGTGCAGTAAGTGTTATTTACAAGCGTAAATTCTTTGTTACAGTAACTGTCATTTACCAGTGTTTATTCTATGTTACGGTTAGTGTTATTTAGAAGTTTAAATTTTGTTTTAAAGTAAGTGCTATTTATAAGTGTTATTTGTATGTTACAATAAGTGTTACTTACGAGTGTTCATTCTGTGTTACAGTAAGTGTTATTTACCTGTGTTAATTCTATGTTACAGTAAGTGTTATTTAACAGTGTTAATTCTGTGTTACAATAAGTGTTATTCACCAGTATAAATTCTGTGTTACAGTAAGTGTTATGTACTAGTGTCAATGCTGTGTAACAGTAAGTGTTATTTGTTAGTGTCAATCCTGTGTTACAGTAAGTATTATTTACCGGTGTTAATTCTGTGTTACAGTAAGTGTTAGTAACCAGAGTTCATTATGTGTTAAAATGTTATTCACCAGTATTTATTCAGAGTTACAGTAAATGTTATTCCATGTATTAATTTTGTGTTACAGTAAATGTTATTCCATGTATAAATTTTGTGTTACAGTAAGTATTATTCACCAGTGTTAATTCTACGTGTGATTAAGTGTTATTTACCAGTGTAAATTCTGTGTTACAGTAAGTGTTATTCACTAGTGTTAATTCTGTGTAACAGTAAGTGTTATTTGTTAGTGTCAATTCTATGTTACAGTAAGTATTATTTACCGGTGTTAATTATGTGTTACAGTAAGTGTTAGTTACCAGTGTTTTTTGATTATGTGTTAAAGTGTTATTTAATATGACACATATTAAATCCTAGTAAGTGTTTTTCGCCAGTATTAATTCGATGTTGCAATAAGTATTATGTTCCAGTGTTAATTATGTGTTATACTAAGTTTGTTTACTATTATTACTACTGTGTTACAGTTAGTGTTATTTACTTGTATTCCTTCTGATCTGTTATTTGTGACATAGAGACCGATAATTTTATTTTAATATGCATATAGATTTTGTTTATGCATAAAAACTATTTTTTAAAGAAATATTCGATAATGTGTCAAACTGGAACTTTAATTATTTTGAACAATGTAAACACGACCTTCAATTTTAGGAAGTTTTAAAAATAAATAATATAGTTTGAGGATCATGTGCCTTATAAGAGTGTTTTCTATACAGAAGTTGTACAATTTCGAGATTCATGTGAATCTTTAATATTTTCAAAATGCATTGTTATGTCTGTCTCGTATAGTTACAAGCCGAATATTCTTACAAAAATAACTGCAGCACGATTAGGCTACACGTACTAGAATTGTTCTACTAATATGATTATCCGTGTAATATTTACATATGTCCCTATTTACATTCCTCCCAACGATGCCAAGGTTAGTCATAAGGTAAGTGGGAGTATGCAGATATCCATATAAAGTCACCCCGGATGGGACGAAAATAAATAAATTAGCCAGTCAATAAGGATCTCTCTTCCTCTGTCGGAGAAAAGAACAGATACTACATCATAATCCCAGCCTGAAGGCTAAAATGACATTCTGAAAAAAAAATGGGAGACCCCCAAAGGTAAGTTATTATTTATAAACAATCTAACATGTTAATTAGTTTTTAATCATCATGAATCCTGGAATTATCACATTCTTATCAGATTACCATCATTTATCGTTAAATTTTATATTTCATAAGGAATTTGATATTTTTTGACTCACACGCGAGCGAGTCGCTTAACCAGAAAAGAAACATATGTTAGCACAGCTGTTTTTCCTATTCATTCACTCAGCCAAGTTGTGTTTAAAAACCCCGTATCATCCTAAGAAAACATTAACAGAGAACACATGGAAAATGTACACCGAACATGAAACAAACATCTGTGCAGTGATTCGGTGTTACAAAATCAGGAATCATCCAAAGAGTTTCTGAAATTATAATTTCCGGGACGCTAAAGAGACTTGCCACTACCACTATGAAATAATGAACATAACTAAGGGGTTAAAGAAAAAAGATTTAAAATAATATTTACACATCATAACTGAAAAAAATATAAAAACATTTTTAAAGAACACCAGAACTTGTGATGAAGGAAAGGAAGAAGAAAAAGAAGAAGAAGAAGAAGAAGAAGAAGTGGAAGAATAATAACATGAAGAAAAAAGGAAAATAAAAATAAAGAGAAGATAGGGGATGGTCATTTTAAGAAGAACACAAAAAAAACGAAAAGAAGGACAACAACAAACGCAGCAGAAGCAGGAAACATATGGAGAAGTAAAACAATAGAGAAAATACGAAGAAGATAAAGAAGAAATACAAAATAACAAACGAAGGAGAAAAAAGAATATTGAGTAGAAAACGTAAAAGAAAAAAGAAAGAATATAATAAAATAAGTCGAAAAAATGAGAAAGAGTGAAAAAATAAACATAAAACGTAGCTGAGAAAGAACATAAAAAATATTAAAAACAAAGATGTCAAGAAAAAAGAAGGAGAGAAATAAAGGGAAAGAAAGGGAGAAAAAGATGACGAAGAAAGAGGCAAAGGAGAATGTCAATAATATGAGAAAAACATTTGTTAAAAACATCCGTCATTTACAACAAACAAAAGACAATTGTTGAGAAGTATTGTCGACATTTCGAGACGTTTTGAGATGAGGCAATGAAGAATATTTAAAGACGCGTCGTTTCTTTTTAATTATCTACCAATGAATATTATGTTTAAACTTAGCATGACAGAACGACGCACCAACCGATAGACATAACTATATATATATTGAGATTCATAGACACAACTAGAACTGTTATTTCTAAACAAAAGCGTGACAGATCGACCGGCGGATAGAGACTATTATAGAAATGTGTAGATAAATCCAAGAATGTTATCTCAATCTTAAGAATTACATACCTAATAACATGAAATGTAAAACATGTGTGACAGACGTACCAACATATTTATGGAGGTATGTGGATTCATCTAAAAACAATAAGAAGCATAACAGACCAAACAAAAGTCTATTTCAAACTTAAGAATTCGTAATTGCAACCAAGTGTTAAAAATGGACGCATCTTTAATAAAATGTGTTTATTCAATACATGCGTTTCACGATGAAAATGCAATTTCAGACTGAGCAATACAGATAGAGTTCCCTAATAGAAATAACGACGAATGATAATACAATATAACTTTTGAAAAATCGAAATAACTCTGATTTTTAATAGACTTTAAAAATTAAATTTTAATGTTTGAAACAGACCTTTTAAATAGAATTTTATTCGTGCCAAAATATTACAATATTCATTTGAAATACAAATTTAATTCATAAACATCAATACTTTTGATTGTATATAGAATTCTAATCAATCAAAGCAGCAAAACCTTGATTTTACATACAATTTCAATTAAAACTAGCAATTTCCTGATTTTGAAAACAATTTAAACATCATAAAAGCAGAAAATACGGCTGTATTCCCTCCAGTATCGTGCATGTTTTATTTTATCACGTGACACGGACACATCATCCAAAATTCAAGGTTACCAAAATATATGTTAACATATGGGTTTAAAAAATATAGGAGAACAACATGAACACATTTTAATCGGTGCGGAAGGAAAAATGCGGATTAGAATGTTCAGATTGATGGTTTTCTTTTCAGACAGGGGGGGGGGGTGTTTGAAGTACAGAGGCAAGGTAAGTGGATGCAGTTTATGAATAAGAAAATGATCTCAGAAGACGCTGAATAAACAGCCCCGCCCCTAAAGTTAACCCCTTCTTTGCCATGATATATGTGGTGGCAACGCGGTAGTGTCAGAACTATGATACCTGCCACTCTGATTCCTGACTGGGCCACCCACGGTGGACAGGTTTGGAAGCACGCGTTATTAGGGCTGCCACCTTACTCATAGGGTCTTCGTGAAAATTCAGGAGGAGTCGGCAGCATGGTAGGTCGTTCTCGGGTCGTCTCTGCCCTTGCACATCGCAAGTAAAAACGTGGCAGGAATAGAACAACAATTCAATAGTGCAGGTGAATAAATAGAGGCGAATAACAATGAGAACCATGCAGATCAAACAACCTGAGCCATTGTCTTCGTGGGCTCAATGCGAGCGTCGGACTCGTTTAACATCAAACACACTCACCAGTAGTAGGAATAAGAGTGTGGGCGAAAGAACAAAGCACGCGTGCAAGAACTCACGAAACCGTTATATTTTTTGCGAACCACTAACGTACAAATCTGTCGCTCGTAATACGCGTCTGCTGAGCCAGGGATCAGACTAACGACAGTGATCTCAATACGTACTGGAAAAGGAAACTAAAAACTGTTTGTTTTATAAGCTGTCGCCGCGTTGTTGTTGTTTTTTTTAATAATAGACAAGCAGCAGTATTCGTCGTTGGTAGTTTAGTAAACATAATTATGATACATTGCTTAGCTTGTTTGGCGAACGGCATGTCACTCCTGTTAAAGAAAGTTAAGACGGAAACAAATGCCTATTGCAAAATAGTCATTGTATACGTTTAATAGAAGATACCTTGCTATTTTCTTCGTAGTAAGAGTATGTGTCTTCATGCCTTTTCTTAATAGCATTAACACGTAAATGACACCTATAGACATTCATACTAAATACTGCTGACCAATGTTTTAAATTGGTATTTTCTTTTTGTATTTAAATACCGGTTCTAATGCAGAGTTAAAACTATCTAACCACTCCCCTTTTGGCAGTCATAATTTTACTTTCACTTCTGGAAGATGGCAAATCTTAATGAAAGTAATTAGCTATGTGTTATCACGTCACATATTTTTATTTAAGTCGAAGGAAATTAAGATGCAGACAATTAAGTCATTCTCTTGTCAATCGCCAGACAGAGAAAATATATTTAATATAAAAAATGATAAAAAGTGTTAACTAGCAGATTTAAATGATAGGATATGCATATAAAAAACAGTTGCTACATTAAACATGCGTGACAAAATTGCTACAGATGCAGACTATGCATTCGGCAAGCCGCGTTAAATCCTATCGGATTTACTTTATTCGCTCGTATAGAATTCTAATATAATAATATATAAAAGTGTTTATACATTAAGGTTTCTTTTCTGTAACCAGGGAAGAGTGAATATCTCAGGTATACATTTATCTGAGAGGAATAACGAAATAACGATGCAAAATAAGGTTAGAACACAGAAAGGGAGACACTAGCAAGAATATACACTGATGTTGTACAGATAGACACTCATATATATATATATATATATATATATATATATATATATTGATAAATATTGAATT
>OY744515.1:29207393-29209893 GCA_963556195.1 Sepiola atlantica | reverse complement strand
CAACTCATCTTTCATTTCTTCAAAACTTTTTTCTAAAACTATGATACTACCTACACGCCAGAGACACAGAGCTTCTCCTCTTCCCTTCTCTTTCCCCAGCCCCTCAAACTCCATGCTACACCTCACAGGGCACAAAAACCTTATCACCCCACTCCCTTCTTTCCCATTCTAAGACAGATTCACTAACACTCCCACCCCTCCCGTTTTTCACTCACATCCATCCACATTCATTTCACTCTCTGCCACTGCCCTCTCTTAGCCCGGACCTTGGCCCTGCGCTCCAGTAGCCACGATTACTACTTCTTCTCATCAACCCATCATGTCAACCATATATTTCGATGTACTTGCATGACATTTTTTGTAAAATTATCATCCTGGGAAAGACTTACCAATAAAGACGAAACGTTGATGAATATATAAAAAAAACATATCTTTTGGTTTTTCCTTTGTTCATTTCCCATTACGCCGGATTACTCTCATCCTTTCTTTTCTCATATATATATATATATATATATATATATATATATATATATGAGAAAAGAAAGGATGAGAGTAATATATATATATATAGTAACATGTAGATATGAACTTATGTATTCAGGCTTTATCAGGATAAAAGACATGTTACAGGAAACAAATCAAATATTTCTATACAAATATATTGGTGATACAAGAGAGGAGTCGAAATTGCGATGCCGATGATAAGAGCGTTGTACAAGAGTATCGTATCGAATATACGGACAATAAGTCTGTGCAACTTAGATGACAGGACAAGTAGATTCTATGAGAGAATTGTCAGAAGTGGGTAATAATAACTTATAAGAAATTAAGGAGAAACGAGAAAAAAATTATGGAGTATAGATAATATTTATATAAGTGCGTAAAGGAGAAACAAAAAATAATACACGTATATAGTTAATAAATGGATTGTGTATTTGCGCTAACTTTGAAAGCACGGCTTTACCTACTGCGACTAGGGTTGGCATTAGCGCCATTATTGCTAAGATCAAAGTGTAGTATCTGTTCCGATCGATACTGCACCCCATACTGGTGTTGTCTTGGCCTTCGGGTCTTGATTTACGCCGATCAATTGGTCTGTCCTGTGCAGTTCTGGGAGGTCTACCTTCTCAGGCTTTGCCTCCCCTCTTTGGGGAGGAATAAGTTTATTGCTTACTGCCTGAGGCGCTCCTAACGGAGAATGCCGACGCGGCTGCCCAGGTGATTTTTAAACCCCACTTTCCCGACCCGACCTTGGGTCACATCATACTTGTGGGAGTAAGATAAAAACTGGATTTGTGCCGAACTCCTGGAGAGGGGTAAATCAATACTCAATAAAGAAAGCGTACTCAAACCTTAATAGACGTCGGGCAATTGTAGGGTGATTGAGATGACGATTCAAAGAGTGGTATGTGTTCGCAATAAATTAATGAATTTAATTATATAGATTTTTGTATTGTCACTTAGTTCATGACATTTGAAAATGTAAATCCTTCCATTTAGTCTGGCGAATTACCTTGGGAAATCAAACACCATCATTTTGTATCAATTATTTATGAAGAATATATTTAATACTAGTTAGTGTATTCATAAACTGATCCATGTTGACGTAAATACCCAATTAGAAACGTATACTTATCCAAGTATAACTCGTTTTAAGTTATAATTAAATGAATACATTTAATAGAAGGGTAATTGTAAAAATATTCAACTAATAAAAAATAATATTAGTGGAAATGTAAGACTTTTTCAAAAGCAGGAACTTTTTGAGACCTTATAAATATTCAACCAATAATATGCTATTGCAAACATCCGTTTGTAGACAACGGATGCACGAATAGCAAAAACAGTATATTTAAAATACAAAAACAGAAAATACATATACTGATACTCACATATTCACCAACAAGTGCACACGCACACATAAATATTCATTTAATCTATTTACATATGTATTTATAACCGCATTCCCGCATGACGAATAAATAGTACCAGGAATACAGTAGATGTGTCTCTTTATTGGATAATATATTGCGTCACAAGTAGATTTAGACGATAGTCAATCGAATCATTGCTATGAGACTTTCCTTACGATCTACTAAAGTCTATATTTGACGCAAAATGTCAATATTGAATCGACATTATATGAGTGGGGCTAAATAAATTGCCGCGATGTACTTTGTTAGAATTGTGTTAGATATTGCCCCCTTTCACGAAGGATATTAATACTCTCAAGAGGTTCTACTTGTGAATTCCAAATGTTTAAATATAATCGACGGAAGCGATTATCAAACCTTAAAATAAATACGCAGTTACCTGTTGATAACCAACAAGCATGTGTTCATTAACTTTATTTGTATATACAGAATAATACTAATGAACTTCATACGTATACGCTTCTCAGCTTGTTTGATACTAAATTACTAAGAGCCATGGTATATTGTTATACTCTCAATGGCAAATACTAATCTTTTTCACTCACTCCTCTTCGCATTTTTTCAAT
>OY744515.1:29194893-29199893 GCA_963556195.1 Sepiola atlantica | reverse complement strand
CTCTTCCCATATATATATATATATATATATATATATATATATATATATATATATATATATATATATATGTCACCATTAATACACACATATATATCTAGATCTGACAGTTATCATGGTTTAAGATTTATTGACGAGCATTTATATATTTACAAGGAGTTTGAAAATACCAAACGTTTGATATATCATCAGTAATTAGAATTCAATTGTCAACACACAGGAACACAATCTATATTTCTTGATTCCGATATACAAATTGAGGATGGAATATTTATCTATAAAATCTTTGATGAAATAAATTATTTCCCTTTTATTATGTGTGTATGCAGTATGAACATAGCACTTTCCATTATATATATTATATATATATATATATATATATATATATATATATATATATATTACGAAATGATTATGTCCAATTTTTTAATCTTTAAACATATTAATGAAACTGAAATAAATAATCAATTACACACATTAAACATATAAATAACCAAACTGGGAAGGCAAGTCGTATAATAGATTCCTTTGAACTCTACAAAATACAGTAGTGTTGCCCATAACAATAATTATTTCTTTCAAAGACGAACAACACAGGAAAAAAGAGAACATTTTTTATGACAAAATAAGGAAATTCATAACATCTTTGAAGCAAACATAAAATTGTATTTCAATGAAATTTATGAAAAACCAAAACAGGGTGCCAGTGTACATGATACACTCATTTATTTAATCTTCATTTTGCAAGCTTTCGATGACTAACATCTTTGTCCGACGATACTGTTCATTGCATTTTATTCTCCTTATTCATTTCGATGGTATAAACCCCGAGGGGTCGAATCCACGTTAGAGTCTGAAGAACGCGTCTAGTAATTAATGGTGTTAGTTAATGTGTGCTTCAAATATGTTATAAATTGCAAAAAGAGCCACAGACGCAAACATCGACTAGATTAAACTTTTAAACTAACTTTTTTAACAACTAGACGTGTTTTTCTGACTCTAACCTGGATTCGACCGTTCGGATGTAATACAATCGAAATGACGAAGAAGACACAACACAAAGAACAGTCTCTCCACTGACAGAAAGGTCGCACAAAAGAAAAAATTACATAAATTGTTTTATCATTTAAAATTGCACCATGTGTAAGTTTTAAAAAGTTACATTCATATATACACATATATACATACACATATATACATATATACATATGTACACATATATACATATGTATATATACATATATACATATATATATACATATATACATATATACATATATATACGTATGCATATATACATATATATATACATATACAAATATATATACATATACATATATATATACATATACATACACATATACATACATATATACATATACATATATATACATATAAACATATACATATATATACATATAAACATATACATATATATACATATAAACATATACATACATATACATATAAACATATACATATATATATATACATATATGCATATACATATACATATGATATACATATATATATACATATATTTATATACATATTATACATATACACATATATACATATAAACATATACATATATACATATATATATACATATACACATTCATATATATATACATATATATATGCATATACACATACATATATACATATACATATATATATATATATACATATATACATATACATATATACATATACATATTGTCACGAATGCCGCTGGTCGGGACCAGCGAAAGACATTTACGTGACAATGATAAAAAAAAGTTTTTAAAAAAAGTAAAAAAAAAGTCCGGAGTGGCTCGTATTATCCTCGGTTCAAATAAAGCATGTCAAATGATATGGGATGGGGATTTCTCCAATATAAGACACCGTCAGGAAATAGAACAAAAAGATACGAAGAAACGACAAAAAAGACATTAGGACTTAAATTTTTTATTGATTTATTTAATGAAACTGTATACTAGAAAAAAAACGGGAGTGTTTCCATAAAACAAAACGAAATAAAACATCAAAACAAAAGTATATTCTTAAGAAGAGAGGGGGATTTTCTATCCTATCCCTATAGTAGCAGGATTCATTTCTACAACAAAAATATACATACAACAGCCCTAGGGGGCGAATGTCAGTGAAGAGATATTCAGGTTGTTACTCACAAATGGATGCATTGTTCGACCCAGAGTCGACATCTCCGGCATGTCGTCGTAGCCGTAAATCCTTGCACATGTAGTCTTGAAATACCTTTTTTTCTCAGGAAAACAATTCCTGGCTGGTTACTTTTTCTCCGCTTAGTTCAGCGGGTCGCTCGCCCGAGCCGAGGACGGCTATAATTCCATCTTCAACAGGCTCTCTCGCCCGAGCCGAGGGCGGCTATAATTCCATATTCAACAGGCTCTCTCGCCCGAGCCGAGGGCGGCTATAATTCCATTTTCAACAGGCTCTCTCGCCCGAGCCGAGGGTGGCTATAATTCCATTTTCAACAGGCTCTCTCGCCCGAGCTAAGGGCGGCTATAATTCCATTTTCAACAGGCTCTCTCGCCCGAGCCGAGGGCGGCTATAATTCCATTTTCAACAGGCTCTCTCGCCCGAGCCGAGGGCGGCTATTATTCCATTTTCAAAAGGCTCCACTGCGATACTGTAGTCGCACATTGGTCGTCTCGCCCAAGCCAAGGGCGGATATAATTCCATCTTCAAATTCCATTCACAAAAGCACCCTGCCTTTTCTCGCGACTTTCTCGTCGACGGTTGTTCATTTCTTCCCCGTTCAGCGCAGAGGTATTCGGGAAGACTGACTATAGTTGTCCTCAACGTATGTCCGTCTTAACCCGGCAGCTAACGTACTTCCATGCCGGCATATCTCGTCCTCTGTGTCGCGTTAACTTCCTGTCGACTGTTCTTCTTCGCGTGCGGCTGAAGTTTTTTTTTGTCTTCACTCTCTCTTTTTATCTCTTTTCCTGACGCCATTCGAGTCGCATTATGTTAATTTCTCGGTCGTGTATAAATGTGCAAAAATGAATCCTATCTCTCTCCGTAAACCAGAGTCGTGAGTTCGAATCCAGATAGCTCTCCCTACATTTTGTAACAATATATATATACATATACATATATACATATACATATATAGATACATATATATATATATATACATATATACATATACATATATATATATGTATATAAATATATATACAGAGGGAGAGAGAGATGAGAGAATAAATGAGAGATACACTTTGCTTAAGAGGAAACATTTATCAATTAAAAGGGGGTTTAAAAACTATTTGTAATGAGAAAAAGTAATAACATCTCAAAGGCCTTTTGTCAGACCTTATTGAGGAGAGGAAGGTCAAAATTATACGAATACACACTAACAATATCGAATGAGGAAATAAGATGACATGCATACGTTGTAGATATTAATTGAGAGGTATATGAGTGAAACTAGAGGGTAACTATCTCAACAAGTTTAGTGATGGATTTAAATTATAGAAGGATCTCCAACATAAGTTGAAAATGTATTTTAAATTGTATTTATTATTCTCATTAAAATATCTTTTATTAAATATGTTTCCTCTTTATCTCTGTATCATATATATATATATATATATATATATATATATATATATATATATATATATATATATATATGTATCTATCTATCTTTCTCTCTCTCTCTCTCTCTATATATATATATATATATATACGTATATATGTATATGTATATATATATATGTATATATATAAATATGTATATACATGTATATATATATGTATATGTATATATATATGTATATGTATATATATGTATATGTATATGTATATGTATGTATATGTATATATATATATATGTATATGTATATATATGTATATGTATATATATATGTCTATATATATGTATATGTATATATATATATGTATATGTATATATATGTATATATGTATATATATATGTATATGTATATATGTATGTATGTATATATATATGTATGCATGTATATATATATATATATATATATATATATATATATAGAGAGAGAGAGAGAGAGAGAGATATACAAGTGGTCGTGAGATAGAATTTGAACGGATAAAAGTTTGGTAACATTAACCCGAGTATATGTATAGAGTGATCGATATTTGGCGTAACAAATTCATTCAGTTTTACTCAAATGAATACATATTACAGGAAAAGCATGTCTGCATGCATCACTATTTCATTTCACGTAATGCGACTTCATTCTAGCGTAGAAAATGATTGTTTCAATTCAGTAAAAGGAATTGAGTACGATTCGTGATTAATATCGCAAAAATATAAACAAATGAATAATTTAATTTAAATACGATATAATTTCCACACTTCTAGAAACGGATTGTGTAGCTTAGTTCGTAGTTTAGTCAATGTACTTGTAGTTCCTGACATTTCTCAATATATTTAAGCTGATCCCGTTGCTTTAAGAAACCGTGTAAAATGAGACTTCATTTAAATCTTAAATTAGGCTTTATTTTGTATATTTACAGCATAGCAATCATTTACTGTTATGAATTGCTGACAATGGATCCGAATGTTAAAAAAGAGAACGTTATAAAAAAAATGACATAAAAAGGAATAGTGATGGAACATTAAAGGTTCAGCTAGGTCAACTCGATTTAATAAAACTTGAATAAAATAAAATAGTTTCATATCGTCTCATGCTCTGTTACTTCTGCCCATACATGTTTGAGACTTTGCTATTTAGGAGAGGTGTACACTCATTGAAACATGAATCGAGAATCCCACAGGATTAAGAATGGGTAAATGAAAGACTTGTATAGAAAAGAGAACGAGAATAGCTGAGTATTTCCTTGCAGTGTTCAAGTGTTCAATGCTAAACATTGCCAGTAGGAGAATATAAAGTCACAGATGTCGACATTTGTTTAAAATCTGGACACATTTTCCTGACCTGAAATTTGAGATAGACGTAACTGTCACGCTAAAGTCCGAAATATGGTTTACC
>OY744515.1:29174893-29189893 GCA_963556195.1 Sepiola atlantica | reverse complement strand
TAATTATTATTATTTATTCACTAGTATTGTTCACACAGATCATCATCAATAATTGCTCACTAACAATTACCGTTGGTGTTCCCAGGAGTCTGAGGGACAATAAATATTCCCAGATTTGCAGTACTCTTCACCTGTGTTGATAAACATTGCAACTGCTGTTGGGTTATTGCAACAGCCGTTTACCATTTATTTCTTGCTTACAACGAATATTGGTATTCGTTGGGATTTATGTAGAAATAAGTTTCCCAAAGGATCCAGTACTTTCCACACCTTTACAATTAAGTCCGTATCGTACTCCTACCACTCAACCTTTCCATCCTCCTTGACACTTCATAATTATTTTGTATCATATCAGCCGACGCTTGTGTCAGCAGATTGTGTGTGTGTGTGTGTGTTTTTCTTGGGGTTACGGTGATTTTATTAAATTTCTTGCAGTGTATTTTTTCTTGAGTTCATCTAGTGGGGTTAATTCTATGTGTTTGTTTTATTATTCGAACTCCATGTGGCTGGTAAACGTTGATAGTTTATGTTGGTTGGTTTGCACATTCAAGGATTTTCTTATAGATTTTGTATTTTTATCTTTGTCGTCCGTTGTATACTCTCAGTCTCTCCTTTGATTCCAATTTTTCCGGATATTTTCCCAGGTTTTTCGTGACATGACGATAATGAGGATGATTATCATCATCATTATTATAATCCTGGTCATACTTACACTCATCATGATTATTATTCACTTGCAATTTTCACACAGGTGATTTATGACTGAGAGAAGTGATATTCCCTGGAGTCTAAGAGATTTCAAATCTCGCTATTTTACACCTTTGATTTCATTATTATTGTTATGTTCTTGCTGATCTCGCACCAGCCGTTTAATACTAATTTCCTGTTGATGTAATCATACATGAAATTTAAGTGCCATTATTCAAATGGCCAGTATTTTCTAGTCTCTTTTACTCGATAGTTGTATACTGTTTCTTATTCTCATTTTTACAGCATATCAGACCACGTATCGTGCTACAATTGAGTATTTGAGGTAAAGATAGGGGAACAAGTTATAGTTTTTTTTAATATATTATCTAAGTTGTCTCAGCCGCCCTAGGTTTGTTTTAATATACTTCATCTTCTTTTCTACTTTTGTTGGTTACAATATTATTTTATTTTTAACTCACCCGACATTTTTGAGCGGCAATTGCTTCCGTGGATTGGTTTCTACATTCAATGATTTTTTTAAATATGCCAGCTGTTTCAATCAGTACTGTGATTTTTATTTGAGTCAATTTTTGATTTCATTCACATTTCTACGAATTTTTTACATGTTTTTATTTCTTCGAAACTGTCCATTGTACATGTACTGACTGACATTAAACACTTTATACATAATCTGATCTTAAAATAATAAATACCATGCCTTGTAATTATTCAATGGAAGAAACATTTTTCTCAGACATGAACATAATGGCATTTTTTTGTTGTAATTTTTTGCGAAATATCTGAACATGTATGAAACTATTTACAGGTATTTTGCCAAACATTATATTTTCAACACATAAAAGAATCCTGGTTGAGTTATGCGTCTTAACTGCAATGTCTATTCCTAAAATGAAAAGTACAGGTACATTTCAGAACACTATACACGAAATGAGTTGTGTTCGAAAAAAATGATCAGGCTTCATATATATATATATATATATATATATATATATATATATATATATATATATATATGCATATATATATATATATATCTATATGCATATATATATATATATCTATATGCATATATATATATATATATATATATATATATATATATATATATATATATGTATATATATATATATATATTATATATGAAGATTTAATTACAGGCACAACATTTTATGAAAACAATGAGTATACCACACAAGTTGTTTTTTATAAAGGTAAAAGCTTCGAATAATAGATGGTTAAAAACACGAATTTTCGTGAGGTCTTCAATAGTATTGAACATGTATACTAATATATATATCAAACAGGTTTTGGTAAGTAGAAAATGCGCGGAAATTCCAGCATTTAGTAAAGAAGCAGTATAAAATCGTTATGCAATATAATAGGTACCTGATTAGTAACAGAGGCTGTCAAGAACTATTCTTTGTTAAGAAAAAGTTATCAAACGTTCTTCAGGAAAATGTCCCGTATTTTTTTTTAAATGAGGAGTTTAAAAATTGTTTGACAGAGCATGTTAACTTATTATCTACGTACTCTGTGGCATATAGATATTTTAGGACGAACGGAGATTCTTTAAAAACTGCATCTTAATTTATAAAGAGTTGTGTCTGACATATGCAATCAGCTTTTCTTTTTAATTGCATGTAAAAGCTTCGTCTTGCGACAATGAATGCAATTAATCGACGTGTTCTTCTAAATCGTTGTGCCTACTCTGTTAAAACACACGTCATGTGCTAATCCAACTTTTCCGGAAATTATGGATTCTCGCCCACATTTCCGGGATTTGTATAGAAGTTTGTTTAATGCAAATCAACCACGCAGCGTTGAGGTCCAATGATACAAAAAATAAACCATATAAATTGGACTGGATTGGACAAGAGTTACATATAAAATTAAAAATACGACAACATCCCTTTGGTCCCTTCAGTAATAATACTACACTTTTGGGCATATAAATCTTAAATTATTTTCCATAGAAAAATAAGGATCCTTGAACTTATCTCTTTCGAAACAATATGTGTAGGCTATCCGTTATATAAAACTAAGACCACTAAAATAATCTTTGAGTCTCGAATAAATATCTACTGAAGATCTATATCTGTTTCAAGTTATCAAATAATTCGCTGTTTAACGGACAACTTTATCGTCCAGTAAAATATTTTATTGCTTTTGAAAATTTAATATGTCTCTTAGAAGTTATTTCCATGGGCTTCCAAATTAAATAAGAACACGTTTTTGAATTTGTAAGAGATTGCAACTATATTGACTGTGACATGGCATTTGATATTGCTGAAAATGAAATGACTGAAGAAAATGGCTCCATTTAAAATAGTATTATATGATGATGTAAAATAATTTAAAAGTATGAATATGTGACAATTATGACCACTTTTTCTCTGTCTAAAAAATTATGTTTTGCCGACCAATGTTTAACTGAAATAAAAACACCAGAAATATATGGTCATCTCTTTTACACTATAATTTAGAAGATGAAAATTAAAAACACTGAATAAAAACTCTTTTAAATTATAAACATTAAAAAATAATAAATTAAAGCTATGTCAAAATATAAATAGTTAAACAGGATGAATTAATGTAAATGTTTTAAAATATAAACATTCATGAATTATCGCTAAAACTATTTGAATTATAAACATTTCAAAAGGGTCATTCAAAATATATTTAAAAAGCCCGCCTGAAGATGATGACGAAAATATTCTCTGAAACCCGATGACTAAAACTCGTTAAAATATAAACATTTGAAAATGATGTATAAAAACATTGAAATATATAACAATTTCAAATAGATAATTAAAACCCCTTTTAAAGTATACGCATTTGGAAAAGATGCATACACACATTATAAAATATAAATAAATGAAATGGATAATTTAAAGTCTTTTTAAAGTATACACATTTGGAAAAGATGCAACAAACATTGAAAAATATGAAAATATTTAATGGATGATTTAAAACTCTTGTAAAGTATACACATTTGGAAAGTATGCATACAAACATTGAAAAATATGAAAATATTAAATGGATGATTTAAAACTCTTGTAAAGTATACAACTTTGGAAAGTATGCATACAAACATTGAAAAATATGAAAATATTAAATGGATGATGTAAAACTCTTGTAAAGTATACAAATTTGGAAAGGATGCATATAAACATTGAAAAATATGAAAATATTTAATGGATGATTTAAAACTCTTGTAAAGTATACACATTTGGAAAGGATGCATACAAACATTGCAAAATATGAAAATATTAAATGGATGATTTAAAACTCTTGTAAAGTATACACATTTAGAAAAGATGCATACGAACATTGAAAGATATGGAAATATTAAATGGATTATTTAAAACTCTTGTAAAGTATACACATTTGGAAAGAATGTATACAAAAATTGAAACAATATAACAATTTAAAATGGATGATTTAAACGCATTTTAATGTATAAACATTTGGAAAGGTTACATACTAACATTGAAAAAAAAAAAAAATTGGTTGATTTTAAACTCTTTTAAAGTATAAGCATTGATAAAGTGTGAGCGCAAAAGTAATTGAAACATTTTCTATCGTTTTCTATCGTTTAGACAGTTGCAAAATAAATATTTCTGAAATATAAAAAGTCTTCAACATAGGAAAAATACTCTAATTATTAAATACAGAGACACACTAAATTCTTAAAGTAAAATTCTTCATCTCACACGAGTTACAAATAGTAACAAGTTTAGTAATGCGTTTGTCTTAGAAACGAAATGTAATCCAAATACATAAATCTATTAAATTAATGGTTTGTTTTACCCAACAATATAACGCTAATATAAATGCAACAATATTAATTATTATAGTAAAAGTAAATGTTACAAAGAACAAATGTAATTGCTCCAATTATATTTTATTCCACGAGAAAAAATGCCTAAAATTATATTTACCAATTTAAGTTTTTTTTCTTAAATCAATATAAATAAGATAACTAAGTTAAATAACATCTGTTTTAAGATGTACTTAATTTAATAATATCAGTTGTATTTCAAACGAAACATCAATTATATTTATACAAAATAATTAGCTTGTCCATTCTCTATCTCTCATATTAAAATATTACGCCACGAAATGATTTACCTCCAATTAATATCGTTGTTTTCAAGAGTTTATTTAGATAACAGAAATAAATGAAGAGTAAAAATGCAAATCGTGATAACTGCAATTCTTTTAATTTGAAAAATTACACTTTACAAAGACACATATTTCGTAACTAAACTTCGATCCTAAAAGCTTATTTTAATCAAAAGCAGGAATATTAGGCAAATATAACAGAGAACTTGAACTAAATGATTAAACGTACACTTATTGTGTCAGTATTTAACAATTTTTAAAACGGCGTTTATTGTGTTTTGCATTTGAATTATTTGAATTTAAAATACATATATTCTTTCGAGAAAAGATAATGTTACGATTATGAAAGTTAATGTTAAACTGAGGGGTTATTTATTGCGAAAATGAATGTAACAATTAAAAAATAAATGAAGAGTTCAAATGCACAGTGCGATAAATCTAATATTCTAGAAACGACAAATTAAACAATAAAAGGACGAATCGATTACAACTATTTATCGACTAAAAGCTTATTTTATTTTATAGCAAAAACAAATACTATATTATGCACAACCTAATTTAGGGGAATTGTCTAGTGTTGAAATTCAACGAGTTTTATAGAAACAGCTTCGTAATCTTTTAAATAGTGTTCATCATGGCGTTGTAAAAAAGTAAAGTAAGTCATGTTAACTGAAAAATGGCGTCATGCTGTAAAGTAAAATTGTCGAATAGATTTGTCCCTTCACATAGAAATTCATCAAAATGTAGGAAATCAACCAATTTCATTATTTATTAAGTAAGGATCAGGTTCATTTATTAAGTAACTTTCCGTGCAAATTAATTATTTTGTGCAAACAAAACACTTTTACAAAGGTTATATCACAGGATATTAAAAAAAACTCATCTATGTATTTGCTTATGTAAATAAAGCATCGTCATGTTTACAATGAGCACTTTCAAAATATAGTTGTTATATATTACGAGAAAACGCCTCTAAATTTCGTATTAAAAATCAATAAGTAGAAAAATGAAATGCTCGAATTAAATAATAACATTGTAAAAGTAATAAGACGCTGTTTTCTCATCATTGCCACATATCTAATAAATAAAAGATTTTTAAAAAGGCATGGAACACTTTTAAAATTGCATTTTAAAAAAGAAAGGAACACAATTCGATTCATACTGAAACTAATAATTATTCAATATAAATAAAAATGAATTCACAATGACTAGTTATTTTGTTTATAAATTGAAGGAACAAACAATTAAATAAACAAACGATATTTATATAATTAAAAATGTAAGCAAACAATAAATACATTTAGATAAAAAACAAACGAGAAGTAAGTTTAAAAATGAAAACAAATAATAAATTACAAAAAACAAAACAAATAATTTAAATACAAACAGACAATAAAGTTACTAGTGAATAAATACTTTTTAATCAAACTTATATGAAAATCTGTTGGCTATTTTAATTAAATGTTTATAACTTTATTTTGCTGCTTATTTTTTCTTATTGATGTGATCATGTTGCTTACCACAAAATGTTTTAGCAGAGAATTTGAAGAGCTCCATATAAGCATTTTTCTAAGCGAACAGTTTAGTTACAGTATAGTAAAGTTTTAATATTTCGCATATTTCTTTTGATTTTCGCACACATTTTGGATGGGAGTTATTAATTAGTCTGACATTGTTTTTTTTATCTCGAAATAGAATTCTAATTTATTTTTTACAGGTTTAAATATCCGACTTTTATACTATGTTTTAATTACTGGCTGTCATGTTGTAATTTCCTATTTTTTTTCGCATTTGACATCTTTAAATAGGTAATACGTTTGACTAAATTTTATTCATACAAACTACTGTGGTGTCTGTGGTTATTTGCATATCTATTAAATAGAAACAAGTTTTACTTTATTCATTCATAAACAAATATTGTAGGGTCTTCGTTGGCGCTTGACATCCATAAATACCTTACTTTCATTTTATTTTATTTTGAAAACATATCATGTAAATACAGACTTTACCGTCCGTCGGTGACAGTGTTCTAAAACGTAATAAATATGCAAACAAAACGAGCATATATTTACTAGTATATTAAGTTTAAAAAATCATTTCACATACATAGCTATATGTCGAAGGACTGAAGTTATCACTCTTAATAAAATGTATCAAAGTCCGAAATACTTCTTTATCTTTCGGAAAAGCAAACATTGTAACTTTGGGTCCATTTTTACAATTCCCCTTGTAATATGTAACGATACAAGAAAGAAGGTAACTTTATATTTTGGAAATGACATAATAAGACGGAAGTGCTTTTGGGCATTTCCGGTCATGACTGATAGCGGTACTTACTCCCACTATCTAGGAAACCACCAGAAAATCTCGACTCAGTTAGCAGGCCTTAGTTAATTTACGAACGTGCACTGTTCATCGCGTTTTGCATTCAGAATCTAGCAAATGTAAACATGTATCTTAAGGTAATGTTACATTCAAGATATAAGTGTTACCATGCCCATTGTTTATAAACAAAATGCTAAGTTCAAAAGTTCTTGCTTATATGTAAAAGAAACGAAATATATATGTATATGAAATATAACAGAAATAGCATATATCATTATTGCAGTTATTTTAAAAGAAAGACATGTATTGTTCAGGATATGACGGTGGCCAGTGACTATGTTACTATTGAGCTTATTTCAAAATAATCAACATGTAACGCTAAAAGTTTAGAACAGAACATTCGAACCAATTTACTTGAACAGAAAATAAAAAGTGAAATAAATAGAGTTACTTACACAAGTTTTTGTATAGACAAAAGAAGTTGAACCTTTAAAAATGATATGTCTGCCAGTTATTAATGTTTCATGTATATGCACATATAATATTATAAGGTGATATAATTAATTGTGTACACATTTTCAGTATTTATTTCAATAATGCTCACTTAGTAAAGCTTAGTAGTAGAAGTATTAAAATGTATGGCAGTGAAAGTACACAGAGGCGGCCATGTTTAATTCCAAGAATCACCAGAATCTCCATGCTAGAATGAAACATGGGCGTGTCTATGTAGCGTACCTGCGCCACCTACACACACACACACACCTATATATATATATATATATATATATATATATATATATATATATATATATATATATACTTCTAATATTGTGTCAGTTATGTATTTTTACATTTTCCTGTTTTGTTGTACGTGTAGAAAAATATAAGGTTATGGTAATACAACGAGCTGTTGTTGTTTATTTCTGTTGTAATAATGAGTACATAATGAAATCAAAATATATAGAAACAACACAAATTAGATTGCTGTTTATTTACGTTAATTAAACTAGTCATTATCCTTATTATATAAATGATGTTGAAATATAAAGCACGTGTCCGTGTCTAAATAATACAATCAAAATATATAGAAAAAATATTGTTGCTGCACTTTCTTTGCGTTTGTAACTTTCATCTTTACATTTTACATTTTACTTTTTTTCCAGATAAGCTCTTCGCCGACATAGTATAGAAGATGCTATGTTACCAGAAACGTTCTCGTCTTTTTTTCCATCATGCTTTACTACAATGTTTCATATGAAATATATCAAGGAATATTTGACCTGAAAAGAAAACGTGATACACAGTTTACAATCAAATAATAAAAGGAAAAAAGTATAAATGAACAATATTACAAGTTGAAATGTTGTCGTTACAAATCAGGGTATCAGATAAGAAGATCGTTGAAGGATGTTAAATTCGAAAAAAAATGAGAGGCAGAAAAAGAGGACGGAAGAATACTTGGATTTGGCCCAGGCACTCCAACAACTATGGAATATGAAAATAACAGCTATCCCCAGAGTAATTGAAGCACTAGGAACAATCCCAAAATCTGATGAACTTTGATTATAAAGCAACGCCTTCAAAAAAGAGAATAGAAAAGGCGAAGAAATAATTTGTACAAGTTTATATTAGACGCCTAAAAATAATAGGCAACTCTTTTAACTGGCGGATATTTGTCAAAAATAGCACAGCAAACATACGAAAAAAAGACATAAGAAAGTAAATGATGATGATGATGATGATGATGATGATGATGATGATGATGATGATGATGATGATGATGATGATGATGATAACATTGATAATAATGACATTGATAATAATACTCAACCGCTTCCCCCCTCCAAATCAGACACCCACTCCTATAAAATAAAACGGAATTGCATCCACATCTGTTGGTGCCACACAACATGGTCGTGAAAGGTATGGGCGTGTCGATAAACCGAGGTGTGAGAGTACCAGCGAGACCACCACCACTGAAATGTAACAGCGAGTAGAATAATACTACGGCGGCTTATTGTCACTCAAATTCCAGAGTAAGTCAACAGCCGTCATCCGCGAGAGTAATGGTAGTGGGAATTGATTTGCAATAGTAATTGAAAAAAGCAGAGAATATTGGTAAACTTGTTAGGTTTGTTGTCACTTAGATTTCAAGGCACCTCACACAAGTTAAACGACCGGCTACTAATTATTAATGAAAATGATTAATAAAAGGCTGGTGTAATAACACAAAGTGATTTACAATCCTAATGGAATCCAGGGAAATCTTGCGCTAAATTACTAATGACGACTAACAATAGTGTTTTGAATGAGTAAAGATAATGGAGTGAAGAATTCTGACGTATTAAAGGGGAAAATACACAGGTTATAAGCGATGAAAACTGTGGATGCGTCTTGGCGATTCTTATTTGTTCTACTTAAAGTACCACTACACGACTAGCTGCATGGCTCTAAAATTTTATTAACAAATGTAAAAATTGATCATTTAAAACATCAATGATGGCTTCTACTGCAAACTGTTGCGTTCTCAGCCTTGTGTAATACATGCAGCAGCCAAGTTGTCGTAATAACTACAGAACCATTAAAGTTTTTTAAAAATATTAATATCTTGATTGCAAGTTATTCCTCCTGTACGCGCTTCTACGGTAATCTTCCTAGACTAAGTGAATGTCGTCTTGTTATTTATACTTTCAAAACGATTAACCCTGACACAGTGGGGGAAGACAGAGAGAGAGATATCGAAATCACCAGTTAATCAAATGTTATAAGACCATAAACGTCCGAACGCCTAGCGTGCTTCAAAAGAAAATGTCTTGTCTATAACTTTTATAGTACCTTACATATACGGACTAATTAAACGGAGACCACCTGCTTCTAAGAATTGGGGCGACCCCAGCTCGTCTATATTTCTGTAACATACGTTGCTGAGAGACTTCGGACTGGTCAATACTAGTTGAGGATTCGTTGTCGACTATCAGTTCTGCAGGAACTGGGCCATTTCGGTGACCTTTTATCTGTCAAGCTTAGGGATTAGGTCTTCGGTAGTCCTAGAAGGCCAACCCTCCCAGGCTTTGCCTCCCCTTCTTTGTGGGAGAGTAAGTTTACTGCTTACTGTCTCAGGCGCCTCGACCAGGGAATGCCGACGGGGCTGCTCAGGAATTTTTTTTATAGGTGAGATTGTTCATTCTTTAGGGGCGGTGGGTTGACTTTCTCCCACCTAACTACCTTCTGCGACATATCCATGCGATGGAAAAGAATTAAATACTTGGGCCCACACCAGCTTGTGCGGTATTTCTGTAACGTCAATTGCTTAAAGACGGCGAACTAGTAAATACCAGTCGAAGATTCGTTCCCGACAATCAGTCTGACAAGAACCGGCCCATTGCGGTGGCATTTTATCTGCCGGGTGAGATATATTGTCTAGTTTTAGGAGGCCAACCCTCCCAGGCATTTCCTCCCCTCTGTGGTGTGGAGTAAGTTTATAGTTTACTGCCTGAAGAGCCCTCACTAGGGAATGCCGACGGGGCTGTAAATTCAATTTTTATAGGCTAGAGTGCTCCTTCTTTAGGATGCTCGCCTGACTCTCCCCCACCTTCCGACCTTGTGCCACATATTCCTGCAGTATGGAGGAAGTAAACACCTGGAACCACACTAGTCTATATTGGCAGTCAAGACAGACGTACAACTACTCTTGTTCTTTGTTGTATTATACTTTTTTCAATATACTTGTTTTTCTCTAAACTCAAAGTATGCGTTTTCCTTCCGACCCCTTTACAAAGTGGTTTGCAATGGTTATCGGAGTAAACGGATAGTACTGGATTCTATTTATCTTCCTCCCATAAGGCAATATGTGACACATGGTCGGGAAAGTAGGGAAAAATCAGCGCTCGAGAATTTGAGCACTCTGGCTATTTGAAAATCGCCTTAACAGCCCTGTCGGCATTATACGGTTGGGGCGCCTCAGGTGATTAGCAATAAACTAACCCCCTCTCAAAGGGTGAGAAGGCTAAGCCTGGGAGGGTGCACATCCCAGAACTGCACAGGACGGACAACCAACAGACCGGCGCAAATCCAGACCCGAAGGCCCGGACAATACCGGCCTACCAGGCGGGGCAAAACCCCCCGGTTGAACTTACTTAATAGTATTTGTGACTTATCGTCCACGGATAACCACCTGTTTTTACTTGTGATCGATTATTTGTAATAACTTTTGCAGTATTTTTGGAGTGTTTGATACAGGAATCTAATATTAGGTTTCTCGTGTCGGGTTGCATGCTGGCAATCGTGTGAACCTTTAAAGGGAAAGCGTAGAACAAACAGAATCCTCGAGGCGATAGCATCAAGATGGGTCACGGAACTGTGGAATTATATAACTGAGAAGGTAGACACCGCAGGTGAGTCTCTATGTTACTCAGTCTCGATTGAAACATTTGAATTAATTATAATGATAATATCGTTGAAATTCTAAAACGTGATGGGAGCGAAGGCGAAGGTGAAGAAAATAAAGCTACAGTATTAACACGAAGGCGACATTTTGTTATATCGCCATGAAAGGACGGATCCGATGTGAGAAATAACATAAATATTGTGTGCTAGATAATTTATTGCTAAATTTCGACTAAACAAGATAGCGGGTCATATGCTATATAAGGTCGTGATAGGGCAAGCTTGAAGGCAATTAGACGAACACAAAAAGCACCAATTATTTTTTTAAATAACATTAGTTTGTGTTCGGGATTAAACTTAACATATACCAAATATGCCGTTACAAATCAACGTACACACGTACACACGTACACACACATACACATATGTAGATTTGATATCTTTTGAAATCCTCTCATTTCGGAACAATTTGAAGTATTAAATAGGGTGTAAGTGCAACGGCTAGCTATTTCTCTGTACTATTGGTCGATTATAGAGCTAGCAACTAGACATAATTGGAAAGCACCAGAATATTGGAAAAGAGTGACGAGATCCAGGCTAAGGAATGCGGACGGTAGCGAGAGAGATGGCTGAACAGTGGCAATTATGAAATAAACATTAAACGAGTTTTTACTACGCTTCATACAAGAGTAATAAGGGCCAACTAGCCACCTCCAAGGTCCAAGATAACAGAAGTTCAATGACTCATCAACAAGATTTAAATAATTCAGTCCAACTAAGTAATCTAACGGTGTTCTTACCATTATTTCAATCATCTCATAATGTTTTTCATCATTCAACTGATTATCCATTGTTCTGATTACGCCTTATCCCCGAGTGGATTTTGGCTTTGATAAGACGTTAGACATTAGTAAAAACATATATTTGAAAACTGTGACGTAGGTTTCGTTACAGAACTGTAGGCACACACTCTGTATTATATTTTCCTTTTTCAGTATTCATTCTAATAATGCTTTATCGTTAACAATTTAATGTAGCTAAACACTATAATTTCTAAATGTTCTGCGGCCTGCTAAAAACCGAGAATAATTAATTAACCCTACCCGTAACCCTAACCTCCAACGTAGTTTAAATCCCCTCACTTGTTAGCTTGATATATCTGTACATAAGAGACACTGGTATATTTATGTATCCGTCTTGATTTATTACATCATTTCAAGTCTATGATATATAAATTCGCTGGTTATTTCGTTTTTAGAGAAATATTGTATCTACGCCTCGCACTGACCATTTTATTTGTTACTTAATTTAACGGTAATAATATTACGTTGCCTAAGAAACATTATATTTACCCCATTTACTCGCAATTAATTTCGAATAATATTTTTGGGGGTAATGATATTCTAATAACAAGTTTAGGCTTATATTACTCGTTATCTTTCGATTGTTTCTTGTTTTTAAATTTAAAGTTTTCTCATTATTTCACTGGATTTGTCTCCCGGTGAATTAAGAGCTTCTTTTATAAGAGAGTGTTACACACCAACTTTCATTATAGTTTTTTTTTTTTACTGATTCTTACTATAATTACAAGGTCTTTTCCATCGAGCAATTGTCTAATATTAAAAGAATGATCCACTATAAGTATGTTTCATTTTAATCGATTAAGCAAACTGAAATATCTTCATCGAGTGTCAGAATATTAAGAAATTGAAAATTGATGCATAGCAAAGGAATATGCTTTTTCAATAAATGATTGAAAGTGGGACATCATAGAAAGTTAACGAAACGGGAAAAATAAAAGAAAATTAATTATTCGTGCAATCATCTTAAAGGATACAGAAATGTGAAAAGATAATGTATCTAAAAAGAAAATATAATTTTGAATCATTCACAATTAGATGAAAATGAATTAATATCATTACCTGGAAACGGAAGACAACTAGTCAGCAACTTAAGTCATCAGTTGAGAGAAAAGTAGAAGCTTGGTTGAAACACTGACAGTAATTTGAATGCAACAATTTAACAGAAATAGGTTTTTAGATGAGTAGTCAGCTTGCAGAAACTTTAATAAGACAACATATGTATCAAATATCGACGTGAGTCTTTGAATATCAGAGACTCTGATTGGTTGATTTAGATCACGTGGAAGAATTAAAGGGCTTGAAGAGAGATAGCCTTTGTGTAAATAGTAATAACATTCTGTAGGAGAAAATAATCAGACGAAATAAGAGATACAACAACGCTCTTGAGACAAAATTCCAACTGGACCAACTGGAACTAGCTGGACTCATTGCTGAGTGGTATGCAAGGCTAGGATTGGGATCGTTAGCCGTCCCCTCGCTCATTGAGTCGTACTACAGAACTAAAAGACGACTGTCATCATAAAGGGCAGCCACCACAATGAGGAATAACGAGATATACTTTTCTCGCCAATAAAAATACATTTTGAGTTTTTAGGAACCGGATACAATGTTCAATTTGAAATAGACACACACAACTCGTAGGTCAATAAAATGACACTGTTAAAATGTATTCACATGAACTAACAATAATTGCGTATCGAGAAATCGATGAAGGGATACTCTAAATAGCTGTCCGTTAACATAAAATAAGAAGGCATTGCCTGCGCGGTTACTTCTGACTCAATGTCTATAATCTCTAATTAATTAATATGATCACCACTTAAAGCAATGAAGATTAAAAAGGAATGAAAAAATAACATGTACAACGATTACTGGTGAACTAGTGGTGCCATGAATTTACTTATTGACAGCTCATAATGAACGCTAATAATTTCAAAGTCTCGCCTATTTTTAATGCTAGTTTTCTTTTCTTTTCTGCCGACGGTGTGCATACATTTACATTATCGAATAAATTGATGATTACTTATCTTTAATTTAATATGACTGTGCAACCAATTCATGTGTTCCCGTGTGTGTGCTTCTCGCGACTATGTAACTTACTTTATTTATAACTAGTAGGCTTACCCGGCGTTGGCATTGTCGTAGGTGAAAAACAACTAAAATAGTTTTAAAACGTATGTGTAAGGTTTAAAAGATCTTCAGTTGCCTTACTTTTTTAAGACACTTCCAATTCCCTTATCTAATGAAGGCGCACACTTGTGTAACAGATTCAGGGTAACAACACAAAATACAACAGTTATCAACAGCCGACTGTTTGACCTAATTTGAGTACGGGTTTTGAACAACCAGCAGTAAGAATGAAACCAAATACTTTTCTGGATTATCATGCATTAATTGTCTTTTATTACCCAAAACGAATGAATGTTGTATTATATTTTACCAGAGACTTATCAGTGCCATACTGAATGGAAATATGTAAGATTACTACGTGTATTATTTGTAGTGTATGTGTTTTATTCGCAATACAGAGACATACATAAATCAAATGCTATTTTAAATCATAGATTAAACGATTATTGATACAAATCAA
>OY744515.1:28964893-29169893 GCA_963556195.1 Sepiola atlantica | reverse complement strand
AGGCCAAATGAATGCAACATGTGTCTAAATTTTTATTAGAACACATGGTGTTAAAGAAAATATTATATCTAGGGCCAAGGCCAAATGAATGCAACGTGTCTAAATTTTTATTAGAACACATGGTGTTAAAGAAAATATTATATCTAGGGCCAAGGCCACATGCATGCAACATGTGTCTAAAGTCCGACAGTGAATGCCAGCCTCACGTAAAACATTAGGCTATGTCAAATTAACGTTCTATTCAATTTACCTTATTCACTGATAGTTAAGTGCATATAGAGTACATACATGCATGCACATATATACAAACTTACATAAATACACGCACACATAAAACTGTATATGACATATCCAACCCAAATATGTAATAAATAACTCCGTTATCACACAAATATTTCTACTGATGTATATATATATATATATATATATATATATATATATATATATATGTATATCTAAATGAATAAATGCTAAAGTATTCACTCTATCCTAACTATATTAACACCAACACTGACTAGGCTTATTCCATTCTAATGATAACAGAATATTTTCAATTTTTCACAATATATAGGACTCTCCATATCTCTTAAACAAATCTCGATTTTGCTCATTTACATATTTATTTATTTTGAGTTTCTAATTAATAACTATTCTCTAATATATATATTTCTAATTTGTATTGCAAAATTTTCTTTTATACATGCAATCGTTTCATCTATAGTGTTATTATTTTAACTATTAATACTATTATTTTAAGCGATTGAAAAAAAAACATAGAGTTTTAAAACTTTTTACATTTCATTTTAAAGAGAGTTTATTTGCGTAAAACCTCCGTAAAATGTCGCTGAGATCTGGAGAACATATTTGATTTTAGCCAGAAGTCCAAGGAACCATATTAAACAATGTTTTTTTTACAAGATATGTTTAAATGAATGAAATAAAACACTCTATTTATATCGGAATATCCTTTAATGGGGTGGGTAGGATAATATCAGTTCTGTATTAATAGAACCGCACTCCCAGCATTCACCTCCTCTGTAAGAGCTCAACATTTTGTCTGAAAAATGATACACAAACATAGTCTTAAATTAAAACCCTTTCACTTCAAATACAAACCCTTAAAATTAAATTTCTCTATAAATTGTAAGTGTTTTTTTTTTAATTTTATTTTTTGCTTCATTATATATCCTGTTATAAACATCCCCCTAATAAATAACTAATAAAAAACAGTCATGCTGGCTTTTCTTTTCTTACTTGAGGTTCATTCCTATTTCTGTCACGTAAATTATTTAGAGCTAAATAGGTTTCGGCATTAAAAAACTCATATTTTTAAAAAATATAAACCATGTTTTAGTTAAAACAACTTAATGTTTTTAATTTATTTTGTTATGCAAAGTTTCACCGTACACGTAAAATGGCGAAATAAAAAGTGTGTCGGAAATATATAATTCCTATCTAAACAAGTCGGGAATGAAGCTAGCTAAGGAAGCACTACAATTGAAGTTCATAAACATGTTTTGTTAACTAGAAAATTATGAAATTAATTTATTGTTCTCCTTAGTAATTATATTTCTATTTGTTTATAAAGATAGTGATTATAATTGTAAGCCCAATTTTCATTTCGGCATTTCATGTGGACAACGAAACTTGCCAACGTTTTTAATGTCATGTACCTTAATAATATGCGAAAGATTTTTCCACATTACCTAATTATACAGGGTGGGCCAAAATAAGGGTCCTATCTTTAAATTTGAATAACTTGAATTTGAATAACTTCCACAAAATAAAAGTTAAACTCACCAAACTTTATGTGTGTGTAGACTGACCCTTCCGAGATTTTTTGAAATAAACAAAACAAATTTTAGCCGAAAAACACTTCTTAAAATTTACAAAAACTAAAGTATTGTTTTTTACACTGTTTTGAGTATTTTAAGCAAAAATAATGTTTTCTAAATGAGGGTACGTTCCTTAGGGCTAATACGGCTCATGCTTGCTTCGGAAGGGGTCCTTTACTTATTCTAAAAAAATTTTTTTACAAAAATCAATAAATAAAAAAGTTATGAATTTTTAAAAATAGGACCCTTATTTTTGCCCACCCTGTACTTACATTAAAAAGTTTATGCTTATTTTATTCTGTGTAGTATATGTTTATTCGTCATTTTACATTCCACCCAAGCATAACCTCCTCTTTTGAGGGGTGGAGAGTATAATATACATCTTTTTCTCAGCTCCCAGGAGTACCGTTTCCCTTTTCTAGGGGAGTAGTGTACTCTCTATTATGTTGTCATAATATCATGCTCCGATGCATTAACTCCTACTTTTTTTTGGAGGGGGGGGGGGTGTACGTTCGCCTTGATATTATTATTTCAGTCATTACCTCCTTCCTAGAGTCTCTGCATGTAGTTCGTTAATCATGATATCAATCTCTGAATAAAAACACCCCTTCTTTGAAGCTTTTAACTTACAGGCGCTTTATAAGTTACACAAGAAAAAAATAAATTATAAATATATATTTTTTGAATGTTATTTTACTGTCTTCTATAATAAAAGCGAAAAACATCAAGTAACCATTTAACATTTCTGGGGAATATATAACTATTTCATTTGAAAAATTGACTATTTTCTTTTGACGGTGTCAGGAATAACCAAAAGAAAAAAAAGGATGCGCAAAAAAAATAGTCAACCAATAACTGCTACCAAAGACATACAATTTTGTTTTCTATTTACATGCGTTATTGTTTTGTTTTAAAGAATTTAAAGCGTGTATTTTTTCAATTTTAATTAAAAAGTTATGTCAAATAAATTAGGTTTGACTAAAAACTGACAATCGTTCGACAACAATTTATGGGCATTATTTTTGTATTTTTCTCATTTCAATTAAGTAGATAAGTAGATTTTATGGCATTCATGACAGTTATTATTTTACAAAAACAAACTTTAAGAACATCCGCTTACGTCATCTAGCAAATGGAAGTGCAACACGATCAGATTGTGACGAATTATTAAATTAAAACGATTTAAAATACTTTAAAGCACAAAAAATGCAAGTAAGTATGAAAGTAAATGTATTGCTTTTGGTGACAGTTATTTATTGATTATTTCTCTTTTCACTCCTTGTTGCTGTTGATTATTCTTCACAATAGCTAAGATTTTTTCTATTTATTCTTTCATTACAGGCAATTAATTTTAATACTGAAAAAAAATAAAAGTCTATGGAAATATATCAAATAACACGATGACCATAGTCTTTTTGTTGTTTTCTTCAAAATAGCAAAATGTGAAAAACACATGCTTTTTGTTCGTCTGTCGATAATGCTACAACTTAATTACTTGCTGTCCAGGTAGTCTTTGCTAGTATATATATATATACATATATATAGATATACATATATATATACATATATATATATATACATATATATATGTATATATATATATATGTATATATATATACATATATATATATGTATATATATATACATATATATATGTATATATATATATATATCTATATATATATATGTATATATATATGTATATATATATATATGTATATATATATATATATATATATATATGTAGAATTATAAAAGGAAAACTATACACACATTAAGGTTGTACACATAATAACTTATTTCGACCCCTTTAATTAGGTCTCCTCAGATGTATAGACAACCACGTCAAAAAACCCAAATAATGAGAGAAATTGATCGTCTTAAAAAGATAAAGATAAATTCACTTTTGTGATTGGTCTATGTAAAAAGGAGGTAAATGTTAAAATAATCGAGGAGGGGTGACAGAAATAAGATTAATTTTTTAATATATGCAGAAATATAAAAATATAAAAATATATATAAAAGAATTTTTTTTTGCTATTTAAACAAATAAATCATCTCATTTAAAATTTCGAATGTGAGCTTTATGGGTAAAAATATATGATGAAATATTCGAGCGTTCATAAAAAGAACTTCCAAAATAATAAGCAATCCAGACTTATCAATACAACTAAAACAGAATTGGGACATGTATCCAAAAAGATACTACAGAACATAATCAACGAGACTCTAACAGCGACACAGTTCAATCTATGGAAAGATTCTGCTGACACAATTAAATGGTTTAGGGAAATAGAACATAAAAAAGAGCCTCTTTTATCCAATTCGATATAATGGAGTTTTACCCTTCCATTTCGAAGGAATTGCTAATTAATAGCATAAACTATGCCAAAAATTTCGTTGACATTTCAGACGAACAAATCAACATTATTTTGGCCTGTCGGAGGTCCATTTTGGCAAACGATGGGGATAATTGGATTAAAAAAGATAGTACAGACTTTGATGTCCCGATGGGGATCTTTGATTCAGCTCGAATAGGCGATTTGGTGGGAATATATATACTATATATAATCAGTCGAATTGTAACCCCCAACCAAATTGGCCTATATAGAGATGACGGACTGATCATCGTACCTAATAGCAACGGTCCTCTAATATCTAGGATGCATAAAAAACTAAATAAGGCTTTTAAATATTTAGGTTTGAGGATTGAAGTGACCCCCAATTGCAACGAGGTAAATTTTCTAGACATTACGCTAAACTTAAACGAGGGAACTTTTCAACCTTTCCATAAAGATAATCATACCCCATTATACATTAACACTAAATCCAATCACCCCAAATGTATTATAAAACAAATTCCTACAACTATTAACACCAGAATTAACAAACTCTCATCAAATAAAAATATCTTTGAGACTAGCAAACACATATACGATAACGCATTAAGTAATAGTGGGTACAACGAAAAACTAATATATACGGAAAATATAAAGAAAAATAAACCCAAAAACAGGGGACGCAAAATTATTTGGTTCAACCACCATATTGCCAGCTTTCTAGTCTTAATATCGGGAGAATATTTTTAAACCTAATAGATAAACATTTTAAAACGACTAATCCTTTAAATAAAATTTTCAATAGGAAAACGGTGAAAATTAGTTATTCTTGCACCAAAAATATGGAGAACATTATTAATACACATAACAAAAAAATATTGAGCACACCGAGTAAGAAAACTAAAAAGGGGGAAAAAAATGTAATTGTCAAATTAAAAATAACTGCCCCCTTAAAGGTAACTGTAACGTGGAAAGCGTTGTATATAAGGCTACGATTTATCCTAAAGAAAATACTAACAATAAGAAAGTATACATAGGAATATCCGCCGGGAGTTGGAAACAACGATTCTACGTACACAAACACTCATTTTTAAACCCGAACGTCACTAATAAGACGGAATTAGCCAAACACTGGTGGCTTTTAAAAAATAACAACTTAACACCAACTATTTCGTGGTCCATACTATGTCATTCGAACACTCCTAAAGGATTTAGACATAGATGCAATTTGTGCCTGGAGGAAAAAATTAGAATACTAAAATATGAAGACAAGAACATTTTAAATAGACGAGACGAACTGATGGCTAAATGTAGACACAGGCACAGGTTTAAAATCAACAGCACGTTTTACAGTTCTTTGAAAATAACAATTCTTTTAAAGTATAGTTACAATAAGAGTTATAACTGTAAAGGTAAATGTTAACAAATTAGTAATTTTTTTTTTTTTTTTTTTTTTAGTAAAACTCTAGTTTGTAAATTAATCGTGCTTAAATGTCGCCAAACTTTAATTCCGTATTGACGTTATAACCAATTAAGTTTTCTTATAATTTCCTATATAAATCGAAATCTTCGTCCTGAATTTTCGTCTTTTTTATTTCTAATCATAAATAATTAATCGTGAACGCCCGAATCTTTACCAATTTTGTAAATAAACCGTTTTTAAATCGTCGCTAAACTTTAATTCCATTGTGTAAATCATCTCGAATCTTGACGCTATACAACTTAAATTTTTAATATGTTCTAATCTAAACCGAAATCTTCGTCCTGCATTTGCGTCTTCTAATTTTTAATCGTAAATAATTAAACGTAGTTTTTAATCGTGAACGCTCGAATATTTCATCATATATTTTTACCCATAAAGCTCACATTCGAAATTTTAAATCAGATGATTTATTTGTTTAAATAGCAAAAAAGAATTCTTTTATATATATTTTTATATTTTTATATTTCTGCATATATTTAAAAAAATTAATCTTACTTCTGTCACCCCTCCTCGATTATTTTAACATTTACCTCCTTTTTACATAGACCCATCACAAAAGTGAATTTATCTTTATCTTTTTAAGACGATCAATTTCTCTCATTATTTGTTTTTTTTGACGTGGTTGTCTATAAATCTGAGGAGACCTAATTAAAGGGGTCGAAATAAGTTATTATGTGTACAACCTTAATGTGTGTATAGTTTTTCCTTTTATAATTCTGTTTTGCTCTGTTTAAATTACATTGAGCTCTGTTATTCAGATTCTCTACACAAAATTGAAATCTACACACTATATATATATGTATATATATATATATATATATATATATATGTATATATATATGTATATATATATATATATATGTATATATATATATGTATATATATATATATATATGTATATATATGTATATATATATATATATATGTGTATATATATATGTATATATATATATATATGTATATATATATATATGTATATATATATATATATATGTATATATATATGTATATATATATATATATATATATATATATATATATATGTATATATATATGTATATGTATATATATATGTATATATATATATGTATATGTATATATATATGTATATGTATATATATATGTATATATGTATATATATATATATATATATATATATATATATATATATATATATATATATATATATATATGGGTTAGCAGCGCCGACTGTCAGCTCGACGGTTGCGTTTCGATACTGGCTTGAGGCACTAACTGGTCTAGCCGCACTGATGAGCTGTGAAACAGCGAAACAGTCTGTATGTGGATGATTATATAAAGCTCCCCCCGGGTAGAGCTTATTTTGTAAGGGTATCGCCAACTGCCATTTCGCTTTAAGGCATATCTTATTAGGTAAAACTAATTCGAGCTCCGGCATTTGCAATGTTTACTAACATTGAGATATTTCTTACATTCAGTCAGTGTCACATGGTAGCGTAGGGGTTAGCAGCGCCGACTGTCAGCTCGACGGTTTCGATTCTGGCTTGAGGCACAAACTGGTCTATCCACACTGATGAGCTGTGAAACAGTCTTATGTGGATGACTATATATATATAGAGAGAGATGACATATATATATATATATATATATATATATATATATATATATATATATATATATATATATATATATATATATATATATATATAGTAAGCTATTAAAATATATGTATGGCCATTGAGCTACACATGGGCTCCCGCGTTTATTCCCAGGGGGGAATCTTCAGGCTTAAATGCATGGAGTTATTTCTGCCGGGTGTTTTTATATACACGGCTTGCTAGTTAACCAATCAGATTCTTTGTTGTTCTTTCAGCCAATCGTTGGGCTTCCCGCGAACAAAGGCTTTGTTTGTGTTCTGTTACGAATAGATTATAGATTATATCCTGTTTCCTTGGTTGTGTCAATGTAATGGGTGAATTTATTTTAACATGTGGTTTTATTTCTATTTTAGGTATTAATTTTTAAATTGTTAAGTTTTTGTTTAGTTTTTGTTTTTTTTATTTATTTGTTTATTTAAAAATTAAAACCTAAAATAGAAATAAAAATGTGTGTGCGGGGGTGTGTCTGTGTGTGTAGTAATAAATATAGAAATGCACATATCAATTTTTATATTTTATTAATATAGAGTAAAACCAAACCATTTCACGAAATAACAACACTTCATTTATAACAACAAGAAACGAAAGGTTTATTCAAACAGGGAAATGTAAAACACCCGTTGCCGCTTATTAGGTTAATATATCTTCTGTGAAGATTATATCATGGATGTCGGTGACAAAGGCAGAGAAGAAGATGATGCGATCGATCTTAGCTGGCGTATGGGAACCATTTGCCGATTGTCTGCAGTTTCTAAAGGAGCTTAAGTAATCCTTTAGAGAACTAATGATAGCAATGCGCCTTGCGAGCTGATTGGGCAACATTTGGCCAAACCACCTCACAGAGACACTGATATCCATTAGGAAATAAACATCATTCATTACTGCTACATTATATATATATATATATATATATATATATATATATGATAATTTTATTTACACAGACATGTACAAAATCTGCGACACTGGCATGTCGATGTTATCGATCAACAGTTACTATAAACTGAGATCTCATCAGGCAGAGTTAGAATCCGATCTTAACCTCAGATCATATTTGGAGAGAATGAAGTGGAGGGGTAGAGACAGAGAAGAAGAAGGAAAGAAATTTAACATTTCAAAAATTAAAGCCGTTAAAAAAATAAAATTAAAAATTAAAAATTAAAAAATCTAAAAATCTAAGGTCTAGAATCTGAAACAGACAGGGCAAATAAATAAATAAATAAATAAATAAAAAAATAAGAATATATGGTGGAAAGAGGAACAAATAATGATGAGGGGAGAGACACATAGAGGAAAAAAGAAAAAGAAAAAAGAAAAAGAAGGAGAGAGAGAGAGGGCGTCTGTTGATTTAGGTCGGGAGGGAAGGAGGGGGGTGGTAGACATGCACGAATTAAGTGTCAAAAAACCGTCGAGTTTATAAATGTATTTTTCCAAGTGAACTGTGTATGCGTGCGTGCAAACTGGGCTGATTGTTATATTGGTTGGGGCGGTGATAAAATGTGTCGCGGTTCCGGGTTTATATTGTCTTTATAATTTGTCTGGAGTTAATTTGAATAAATAAGTATATTCGTTAAATGTAACAGGAATAGTAGTAGTAGTAATAATAATAATAATAATAATAATAATAATAATAATAATAATAATAATAATAATAATAATAATAGTAGATACCCCTAATAATTGAGGTGAAATAATGAAAATAATAATAAATGAAGTATAATAAAAATACTAAAAAATACCAAAAAATATTTAAAAATATAATTAAAAGAATAACTGGAAAATGCTGGCGTTATTAATTATTATTAATAATAATAATAATAATAATAATAATAATAATAATAATAATAATAATAATAATAATAATAATAATAATAATAATAATAGTGGTAATAATAATAATAATAATAATAGTGGTAATAATAATAATAATAAAAATAATAATAGTGGTCAATAATATTTTAGAGTTTATAAAAATAATAGTTTAGGAAAGAAATAGAATAATTAAGGAATATTAGGAATCCTAGGGGGTAGTGATTATCATAATAATATTAAATAATGATAAGATAATGTTTGCCGATATTATGATATGGGTTAATGGTTGCAATAATGCTGATCATATAAAAATAGTGGTTTAACAGACAACAGTAATCAGAGTGGTAATCCCAGTAATCTTAACAATAGTAGTGATGATAGTGAAAAATTATAGAAGTAGTCATAATGGTGGCAATAACAGTAGTAGTAGTAATAATAATAATAATAATAATAATAATAATAATAATAATAATAATAGATACCCCTAATAATTGAGGTGAAATAATGAAAATAATAATAAATGAAGTATAATAAAAATACTAAAAAATACTAAAAAATATTAAAAATATATAAAACAAGAAGAATAACTGGAAAATGCTGGCGTTATTAATTATTAATAATAATAGTAATAATAATAATAATAATAATAATAATAATAATAATGATAATAATAATGGTAATGATAATAATAATAAAAATAATAGTTTAGGAATGAAATAGAATAATTAAGGAATATTAGGAATCCTAGGGGGTAGTGATTATCATAATAATATTAGATAATGATAAGATAATGTTTGCCGATACTATGATATGGGTTAATGGTTGCAATAATGCTGATCATATAAAAATAGTGGTTTAACAGACAACAGTAATCAGAGTGGTAATCCCAGTAATCTTAACAATAGTAATGATGATAGTGAAAAATTATAGAAGTAGTCATAATGGTGGCAATAACAATAATAATAATAATAATAATAATAATAATAATAATAATAATAATAATAATAATAATGATAATAAAGATAATAAAAATGGCAGTGGAGGCAAAAGTAAGGTAACGGTAAAACATGGCAATATTATTAATAATAGTGCTACTGTTAATTTCATTGCTGCAAATAACAATAACTATGATAGTAACGTCAGACATGGTGTCACCACTGATAACAATAATTATCTTGATAAAAAGTACAGAAATGAAAAAATGAAAAAATGAAAAAAGTGAAAAAAAGTGAAAAAAAGTGAAAAAATGAAAAGAATGAATAAAATGATTCAATGTCAAATAGTTAAGTTTAAGATATTAATAATAGTAGTAATAAATAATTGATAATGATAATCTAAAAAATATATAATCTAAAAAATAATCTAAGAAATATAGAAATATTAATCAAAAAATGGATAAGCATAAAAGGGGGGTATTTAAGAGTAAAGAAAAATACAGAAGATGACCATTAGTGTTAATCGTTGTGGGTATGATAATAATAATAATAATAATAATAATGATAATAATAATAATAATAATAATAATAATAATAATAATAATAATAATAATAATAACAACAATAATAATACCAACCAATACTACCGCTTACAGTACTACTACAAATAATACTACAAACAAAAAAGCTACTACTAATAGAGATAAAAATAATAATAATTAATAAAAGGTATAAGATGATAGTTGTGTTGACAAAATTTTCAGTTGGTGGGGAGGTGTTTTTTTTTTTTTTTTTTTTTTTTTTTTTTTTGTATATATAATAACATTATTATTATTACCATTATTATTATTATTATTATTATTATTATTATTATTATTATTATTATTATTATTATTATTATTACTATTATTATTAATAATTAATAACGCCAGCATTTTCCAGTTATTCTTTTAATTATATTTTTTAATATTTTTTGGTATTTTTTAGTATTTTTATTATACTTCATTTATTGTTATTTTCATTATTTCACCTCAATTATTAGGGATATCTACTATTATTATTATTATTATTATTATTATTATTATTATTATTATTATTATTATTATTATTATTATTATTATTATTATTATTACTACTACTATTCCTGTTACATTTAACGAATATACTTATTTATTCAAATTAACTCCAGACAAATTATAAAGACAATATAAACCCGGAACCGCGACACATTTTATCACCGCCCCAACCAATATAACAATCAGCCCAGTTTGCACGCACGCATACAACAGTCCACTTGGAAAAATACATTTATAAACTCGACGGTTTTTTGACACCTAATTCGTGCATGTCTACCACCCCCCTCCTTCCCTCCCGACCTAAATCAACAGACGCCCTCTCTCTCTCTCCTTCTTTTTCTTTTTTCTTTTTCTTTTTTCCTCTATGTGTCTCTCCCCTCATCATTATTTGTTCCTCTTTCCACCATATATTCTTATTTTTTAATTTATTTTTTTATTTATTTATTTGCCCTGTCTGTTTCAGATTCTAGACCTTAGATTTTTAGATTTTTTAATTTTTAATTTTTAATTTTAATTTTTTAACGGCTTTAATTTTTGAAATGTTAAATTTCTTTCCTTCTTCTTCTCTGTCTCTACCCCTCCACTTCATTCTCTCCAAATATGATCTGAGGTTAAGATCGGATTCTAACTCTGCCTGATGAGATCTCAGTTTATAGTAACTGTTGATCGATAACATCGACATGCCAGTGTCGCAGATTTTGTACATGTCTGTGTAAATAAAATTATCATATATAAAGCTCTATTTTGATATTGAGCACTTTTTATAAACCCGGTTAAAATTCTCTGGATTACCACCCTGTGGATATTTTTCACCTGGATTATTACCATTATTATCTTGGCTCCATTACTGTTGAGCACTTTCCAAACCGTGGATTATTAATTCGCATACATGGAAAAAAACAATTTTAATACCTCCTTAAAAAACATTCCGACTACCAACAAACGGAACTATCTTCTTATACTTATTATGAAGATTGAAGAACTTTTGAGGAGGATGAAGTGGAAAGCTAGCTTTTTCCTGGAGAGATCTACATGCAACGAATCGAGGGATTATTATGGATTTAAAAATCAAGGAACTGCACCCCACGTTGAACAGCTTGACGGGTTCGAAATGGATTTAATGAATATTGTTAGGGACATCACATTTCACCACAAAAAAAACCCATTTCAAAAGAAAATAGACAAAATAGTTAAGGAAATTAATAGGTCAAAATATATACTAACTAAAGCTGATAAAACTCAAAACTTCTACAAATTAACCACACAAGAATACTACAAATTACTTGACAATAACATCACAAAAAACTACAAAAAATCTAATATTAATTTAGTCCACAACATCAATACCGATAGTAAAATTATCACAGATAAACTTAAGATCAGCGATAGAGTAAGTAAACTAAAAGAAAAAGAAGCATATATTCTTCTCAAAGATCACAAATCTGACTTCCAAACTAAACCAACCACTAGACTTATTAACCCCACAAGACAGGAAATAGGGAAAATTAGTAACAAAATTTTAGAAAGAATAAATAAGCAGATAAAAACATTCTATAAACTTAATCAATGGATAAACACTGCAGATACAATAAACTGGTTCCTTAAAATAGTAAATAAAACTGATTGCTCATTCATCCAGTTTGATATTATTAACTACTACCCATCTATTTCTAAAGAACTTTTTGAAAACGTTATCGATTTTGCCACACTTCTATCTGATATTTCTGTAGATGAAATCAATATAATTAGAAAATGCAGAAATACAGTACTAATCTGTAAACATGAACAATGGACTAAAAGTAATCAATTTGGATCTTTTGATGTTTCTATGGGTTCCCTGGACTCAGCAGAAGTCACTGATCTGGTTGGTCTTTACATACTATATAATCTCACAAAAAACATTAGCATTGAAGATATAGGCCTATATAGGGATGACGGATTACTAATAGTAAAGAACTCAAATGGACAAAAATGTGAAAGAGTAAAAAAAATTATCCTTAGAGAAATGAAAAGATTAGATCTCAAAGTAGAAATAACATCTAACATTAAAATAGTTAATTTTCTAGACGTAACATTTAACTTAGATAAAGAAACTTATGAACCGTATACTAAAGACAATGCCAACCCGATCTATGTCCACCCACTCTCTAACCACCCAAAAACCATTATTAAACACATCCCCAGATCAATCGAAAAAAGAATTAGTGATAACTCCTCTAATGAAGAAATTTTTAACAAACACAAGGACTTTTACAATAAAGCGTTAAAGCAAAGTGGATACAAAAACACCCAAATTAAATTCACCAAACCTACACCTCCCAACAACAGACGCAAAAATAGGGGTAGAAAAATTATCTGGTTCACACCCCCATATAACAACATGGTTAAAACCAAACTCGGTAAAAGATTCTTAGACTTAATCAATCTACACTTCCATCCCAACAATATACTGCACAAAATCTTTAATAAAAACACCCTCAAATTAAGCTATAGCTGTGGTGAAAATTTAGAAAAAATAATAAAAAAACATAACAACAAAATTCTAAATGAAAAAACTACCGCAACTAAAACAGCAAATACCATGGCCTGTAACTGCACAAACAAAAAAGAATGCCCATTACAACATAATTGCCAAATAACCCAATCAGTATATCAAGCAACCATCTCTACTAAAGAAAACCCAACCCTGAAAAAATTCTACATAGGTATGGCTGGTAATACCTTCAAAGAAAGATATACTGGACATAAGTGTTCTTTTAATAACCCTACATATCAAAAAAGAACCTCACTTTCTATATATTACTGGGAACTATACAACAATAACCTATCACCAACAGTAACTTGGAACACAATTAGAAGAACTAGCACCTGTGGTTCCCTAAACTCACCTTGCTACCTTTGCCTAACAGAAAAACTTGAAATAATTAAATTCAGCGATAGGGGCAAACTTCTAAACAAAAAACAAGAAACATCAATTAACTGTAGGCATAATAGATTACACCTTCTTAGTAATCCACTCATAACCCCTTAGGCTGTTATTATATATACAAAAAAAAAACCCAAAAAAAACACCTCCCCACCAACTGAAAATTTTGTCAACACAACTATCATCTTATACCTTTTATTAATTATTATTATTTTTATCTCTATTAGTAGTAGCTTTTTTGTTTGTAGTATTATTTGTAGTAGTACTGTAAGCGGTAGTATTGGTTGGTATTATTATTGTTGTTATTATTATTATTATTATTATTATTATTATTATTATTATTATTATTATTATCATTATTATTATTATTATTATTATCATACCCACAACGATTAACACTAATGGTCATCTTCTGTATTTTTCTTTACTCTTAAATACCCCCCTTTTATGCTTATCCATTTTTTGATTAATATTTCTATATTTCTTAGATTATTTTTTAGATTATATATTTTTTAGATTATCATTATCAATTATTTATTACTACTATTATTAATATCTTAAACTTAACTATTTGACATTGAATCATTTTCTTCATTCTTTTCATTTTTTCACTTTTTTTCACTTTTTTTCACTTTTTTCATTTTTTCATTTTTTCATTTTTTCATTTCTGTACTTTTTATCAAGATAATTATTGTTATCAGTGGTGACACCATGTCTGACGTTACTATCATAGTTATTGTTATTTGCAGCAATGAAATTAACAGTAGCACTATTATTAATAATATTGCCATGTTTTACCGTTACCTTACTTTTGCCTCCACTGCCATTTTTATTATCTTTATTATTATTATTATTATTATTATTATTATTATTATTATTATTATTATTATTATTATTATTATTATTATTATTATTATTATTATTATTATTATTATTATTGTTTTTATTGCCACCATTATGACTACTTCTATAATTTTTCACTATCATCATTACTATTGTTAAGATTACTGGGATTACCACTCTGATTACTGTTGTCTGTTAAACCACTATTTTTATATGATCAGCATTATTGCAACCATTAACCCATATCATAATATCGGCAAACATTATCTTATCATTATCTAATATTATTATGATAATCACTACCCCCTAGGATTCCTAATATTCCTTAATTATTCTATTTCTTTCCTAAACTATTATTTTTATTATTATTATCATTACCATTATTATTATCATTATTATTATTATTATTATTATTATTATTATTATTATTATTATTACTATTATTATTAATAATTAATAACGCCAGCATTTTCCAGTTATTCTTTTAGTTATATATTTTTAATATTTTTTAATATTTTTTAGTATTTTTTAGTATTTTTATTATACTTCATTTATTATTATTTTCATTATTTCACCTCAATTATTAGGGGTATCTATTATTATTATTATTATTATTATTATTATTATTATTATTATTATTATTATTATTATTATTATTATTACTACTACTACTGTTATTGCCACCATTATGACTACTTCTATAATTTTTCACTATCATCACTACTATTGTTAAGATTACTGGGATTACCACTCTGATTACTGTTGTCTGTTAAACCACTATTTTTATATGATCAGCATTATTGCAACCATTAACCCATATCATAATATCGGCAAACATTATCTTATCATTATTTAATATTATTATGATAATCACTACCCCCTAGGATTCCTAATATTCCTTAATTATTCTATGTCTTTCCTAAACTATTATTTTTATAAACTCTAAAATATTATTGACCACTATTATTATTTTTATTATTATTATTATTACCATTATTATTATTATTATTATTATTATTATTATTATTATTATTACTATTATTATGAATAATTAATAACGCCAGCATTTTCCAGTTATTCTTTTAATTATATTTTTTAATATTTTTTGGTATTTTTTAGTATTTTTATTATACTTCATTTATTATTATTTTCATTATTTCACCTCAATTATTAGGGGTATCTACTATTATTATTATTATTTTTTTTATTATTATTATTATTATTATTATTATTATTATTATTATTATTATTATTATTATTATTATTATTATTATTATTACTATTATTATTAATAATTAATAACGCCAGCATTTTCCAGTTATTCTTTTAATTATATTTTTTAATATTTTTTGGTATTTTTTAGTATTTTTATTATACTTCATTTATTATTATTTTCATTATTTCACCTCAATTATTAGGGGTATCTACTATTATTATTATTATTTTTATTATTATTATTATTATTATTATTATTATTATTATTATTATTATTATTATTATTATTATTATTATTATTATTATTACTACTACTACTATTCCTGTTACATTTAACGAATATACTTATTTATTCAAATTAACTCCAGACAAATTATAAAGACAATATAAACCCGGAACCGCGACACATTTTATCACCGCCCCAACCAATATAACAATCAGCCCAGTTTGCACGCACGCATACTACAGTTCACTTGGAAAAATACATTTATAAACTCGACGGTTTTTTGACACCTAATTCGTGCATGTCTACCACCCCCCTCCTTCCCTCCCGACCTAAATCAACAGACGCCCTCTCTCTCTCTCCTTCTTTTTCTTTTTTCTTTTTCTTTTTTCCTCTATGTGTCTCTCCCCTCATCATTATTTGTTCCTCTTTCCAGATTTTTGTACATGTCTGTGTAAATAAAATTATCATATATAAAGCTCTATTTTGATATTGAGCACTTTTTATAAACCCGGTTAAAATTCTCTGGATTACCACCCTGTGGATATTTTTCACCTGGATTATTACCATTATTATATATATATATATATATATATATGCAATACTTAAAACTTGAACGAAAAACACACACATTACTCGACAGCGTGCCAACGCATCTCTCGTTCGACACCGGTTTTGAATCCTACCGCCATTTCATAACAGCAAGGCGATGACGTCGTACCATCAAAGACGTTTATCAAATTAACAAAGAAATAAGTTTCTTTATTCTTGTTTTTTGATGAGAAAAAAAAAAAAATGACTCAATACTGGTCACCCCTGAAGAAGGAATTTTATTCCGTAATCGATAGGATTAATGTAAGAAAAAAAAAAAAATTAATCTTGTATTGCTAATTTGGCTTTTATTTCAATTTTATTAACTTTCCATGCAATACTTAAAACTTGAACGAAAAACACACACATTACTCGACAGCGTGCCAACGCATCTCTCGTTCGACACCGGTTTTGAATCCTACCGCCATTTCATAACAGCAAGGCGATGACGTCGTACCATCAAAGACGTTTATCAAATTGACAAAGAAATAAGTTTCTTTATTCTTGTTTTTTGATGAAAAAAAAAAAAAAAAAAAATGACTCAATACTGGTCACCCCTGAAGAAGGAATTTTATTCCGTAATCGATATGATTAATGTAAGAAAAAAAAATAATAAATTAATCTTGTATTGCTAATTTGGCTTTTATTTCAATTTTATTAACTTTCCATGCAATACTTAAAACTTGAACGAAAAACACACACATATACATATATATTGTTCTATGAGTGTGTGTATAAAATATTAGTGTGAAAAATATATAAATGTTGAGATATTTTTCCATTCTTTCTCATGTATATGCGTTAATAAATACAAAATGTATTTTATAAAAGAAAGAATGGCCCTCTTTTTTAGATAGTTTACATAGTGTGTTCGCACAAACCGTAAACGCGCATGTAAATTAGATAGCAAAATAATTAGTATATATTTACTTCTATGCTATCTATAAGGATAATATAGAAGTAACAGGACACATTATTTTTTGTTTCAAGCGCGTTCACCCAACAACAGTAAGTAGAGTAAAACACTATGTCGTAAAATGTCTGAGCGGATTGAAAAATACTTGTTGTCACTATAATTCGAGAGAAATTCACCGAGCGATATCAGCAATTGTTAAGGCAAATTTATTTACAATGGTGATAAAAACCCGCGGATTAATTGAAATCACGCAAAACTTGTTCTCACAACGACTCCACAGAAAAAACCCACCTGTTTTGTCAGTGTGCGTTTCCTGATGACGACACGTGTAAAAACTAACACAATATAAAAAAATACTAATAAAAATGACGATAATGATAACAATATACCCTCACCTGGTGTCGGTAATGAATGCGACACCACCACGGAAAAACGATAGAACAGATCGATCTGCAACCAACTGTCAAGTGAAATTGATTTGTGCTTTTAGGGAAGATCGGATATTCTCAAATATCGGTAACAAATCTGGTTGAAAATTAAGTCAATCGAAACACGCTATCGATAATGAGAAATAGAACACAACGGAAATTGCTTCAAATATTTAAATGACATCCAGCTAAGGGAGATAAGCGGATGACATAATATGCATTATTGTTTTAGGATAAATCATGATTAAGAGAGACAATTCTATCTTTTAACTGTACGTAACAGATCATTGTTTCTTTTATTTAATTTATTTTACGTGTTGAATTTGATAGTTATAAAAGTACAAATATTAAATTTACCAGATAATACACTCCACATGTGTTGCTGACACAAGAAAGTTATTTATATTTAGGATATTCAAACCTGCATCTAACGTGTGAAGAACCTGAATGACATAGATTTAAAGTTAAGAAAAATTGAGTAGCAAGCCATAGCCCTGTACCCTAGAACGCAAAATATTTTTTTAAAAAACGCGTAAAAATAAATTACATGTGTCATTTTCTATATTTACATTCGCTTGCAAATCTGTTCTTTCCTATGTGTCACGTTTAATAGGCCTACCTCTTCTCTTGATGTGTTCCCAACTCGTGTTTACACTTTCTTGCTGATCTCAATCTCACGTGCTTTTACCGCATTTTATTTTTTGAAAACTCTTCTTTCACTATTTTCCGAGGATCGGCTTCCTCACAAGATAAAACGGTCATAGCTTGGTGCGCGCCTTGTGGGGGTTTTGTGTTCTGTCGCCAACAGAGAAACGTTCCGCACTTCACATCCAATTTGACAAAAATAGATAAATAAAGTAAAACACAGAATATCAGAAGAATAAAATGTGGGTTTACAAATGCACTTGCTTGCTGTGGCTCATTTTCAAAACAGTTTTTCTGGACCAAAAACTAAAGTCGATGACCTAATAAAAATAGATGCAACACTTTACTTTTAATATTTAAACATCAAATGTTTCGTTTTGTTAGTATTATTTAGCCGACTATTTTATCTTGGGTGTTATTTTCTCAACCTTTAGAGCGATGTAAGTGCATTTTTTTCGAACTTGTAAATCTTCACGTCAAGATCGCTCATTTAAAATTTCGAACTGAACCTACTATTTCATTTAAGGGCGGGGATTGTGCTCGTCTCCTCAGTCATAACCGGGTTAAAATGTGTATTTTAATGTTATTCTCAGATTCAAGCCATAGAAGACTGATTGTTAATTAACGCCCTTATACGTTGCGCCACATGTCTATTTTTTAAATCGTGATTGAAATGGATTATATATTTTCCAACTGTAACAATGTGCTAAAAACCTACGGACACATTCTTAAAATTATATATAATAGTGTATATTTATTGAAATGTAACCCAGAAGAAGAATTTATCAATTGACAATTCACACAAGTTAGGAAAGTTCTCGGGGAAATATAACATACTATTTTTGACTAAAAGTAGGCACACCTGTTTAAAGCGGAAAATACAGCTGCGGAAATCAGCTGGGGTGATGTATGACATGAGTGTAAAAAGTATCTGGTCGAAGTACCCAGTACATGAAAACGTTCGAATGAAATCCAATTCGAGGCTGGAGGTAGTCGGCAGCCAATCAGAATGCGTATTGCTCATGACGAAAGGATGTATCCCAGGTGAATCCAGATAACCATGCTTGTTTTGTAAAAGCGTTTGCACAAAGTTTTAAGATTATTTTTACAATATAAAATTTTTGTTTAGTTGAGCGACTGTCAGCCAAGTTATGAACCTCTCTTCTTCCTTCTCATCGCGTGATATGGTCTATAACCTGAATAGGTGACTGTTCATCTCGGCAAGGCGCACTGCAGAAAGATACATCCCGAATTGAGTCAATTAAAGCTTATCACCCAGCATTCAAAACCATAGACATTAGCTCTCATTTAAGTTTTATGTAAATACGAGAATATATATTTGCCAGATATACAAGACAAGAGCTCTGTTGTGTTTCCTTGACTTCGTGTGAATTCTGTGTATTTCATGCGTATTTTTTTTATTTCTACATATAAACAGTTCGTCCAGTCGGTCCAAAAATCTGTAAAACATATGTCACTACTAAACAAATCACAGCGCGAGGAGGGAAATGTGACCCCGCAAAAAAGAAAGCGAAGATCATCGATTGCCGTCTCCGTTACGGTTAACGATACAACAGCGGAAACAGTATATCACTCCACGACGTAAATTCACTAGCCATACCCGACAATCTGCGAAATCCCATCCATTCACTGTGGAGGTCCCCAGATGCCGAAGCGCTTTCTACTCCAAAAGTTCTTTCCTCGTGTTGCTGGACACTGGAACTCCCTCCCTGCTCCCTGTTTTCCTGACGATACTGACATGCAGAAATTTTAAACTAACGTAAACAGACATCTCATTGCACAGCTCCCATTTTAGGTTCCCCCCCCCAACTCTCACCCTTTTTCTCAGTAGCCCCTTACGTCTACAGTGGTGGCCTGCCTTGTTTGGGGTGAATTATGTTTTACCTCCCCCCCCCTCCCTAAAAAACGAGGATAGTGGAGGCTCGAACGGATATACGCCGGAATCTGTGTTGATAGAAACGAAGGGGAGATATCTGTATTTATGTATTCATATCGTCACTCTTGACCCTATATTATTGCTAATATATTGACCCTTGACGAGCGCCACATCCAAATGAGACTTCATTATTGTTTATACACCGATAATAAATCATAATATTAATAAATAATAGCAATAAAACAATTGAGTAAAATAAAGAAATTTTGCAACAGTTTTACAATAAGCTCCGAATCTACTACGTTAATTTACGCACTAATATATTTTAGAAAATATATGCAGCTCTCAACCAAGCGCTTATTATTCTTCTTCTACATATTTATATTTTAAATTATATTAATATCATTAAAATGGTATTTTGCTATTTTAATAGCGGGGGGCTATTTACATCCTTATTTTTTATTATGAGAGAAATATTAGATTAATAATTTATTCACTTTTTTACACGATTATGAGGAAACTGTGAAGGCATCGACAACCCCGCGGGATATTACTGATAGGTGAATTTCTCATTCGTCAGTAGATCATATGTACGGTCCTCAAAAATAATTGCTCATTCGTCAGTAGATAATATGTACGGTCCTCAAAAATAATTGCTCATTCGTCAGTAGATAATATGTACGGTCCTCAAAAATAATTGCTCATTCGTCAGTAGATAATATGTACGGTCCTCAAAAATAATTGCTCATTCGTCAGTAGATAATATGTACGGTCCTCAAAAATAATTGCTCATTCGTCAGTAGATCATATGTACGGTCCTCAAAAATAATTGCTCATTCGTCAGTAGATCATATGTACGGTCCTAAAAAATAATTGCTCATTCGTCACTAGATAATATGTACGGTCCTCAAAAAGAATTGCTCTAAGCAATGTTTCCTATGTAGACTATTATAGTTCTCATCATTGTATTAATGATATCATCAAACTTCACTGAGATGAAATAAATAAGCTATTAGCTAAAAATACTCTGTAGCAACATAACTGTGGTTCATTTTATAAATATTTAAATCTAGTCTAGATCTTTAGGCGGGTTGCGCTTAAAAACGAACTATTCAAAATATGTAAGTGTTGTACGAAATGAGTATGGGGTGATCGGTGACAAGGTGCCGGCTTCAAATATTAAATGTGCTCAAGAGTCAAATTTAAATCTGTTCATCGGGGTGTGAAGTTAACTTGAAGTGGATAGTAAAAATAAGACATGTCTAAAACGTTATAATAGTAATGATAATAAAACTTAGTATAATAATGATGATAATAATAATAATAATAATAATAAGAAGAAGAAGAAGAAGAAGAAGAAGAAGAAAAAGAAGAAGAATAACAAGAAGAACAAGAACAAGAAAAAGAACAAGAACAAGAACAAGAAAAAAGAGGAGGACGATTGAAAAGGAGGAAAAAAATCAAAAGAGAAAGGATGTAATGATGTAATGTTAAAAAATGCGGTGGGGTGGAGAATAAGAAGAGGATAGTTAAAGGAAAAAGAAAGAAGAAGGAAAAGTAGAAGAAAGAAAAAGAAGAAACCGAAATATTGGTAGAGGAGAAGGTGTAGGAAAGAGAAGTAATAGAGGAAAACGAATAAAAACAATAACAAAACCAAGAAAGAAAGAAACCAAAAATAATAAAACGAAAAAAAAGAGGTAGGAAAGAAGAAGTAAATTCAGTGCAATTACAGAGAGTAATGCATTATTAAGGAAAATATAAAAAAGACTTTCGAACGTGAAGAGAAAATTGAAAGTCCTAAACAATTTCAGATGTTCTAGAAAAAAAAAACGAGACGGACGAATGATTCTTCGCAAATTTCGCCGACCTCTTATCCACTTTGCTCGAAAAGAGGTAGGGAGGCAGAGTAGGAAGGCCGAGGAAAATTCATCTCCAATCGAAGAAATTTATCGGTTAAAGAAAATAAAAAAAGCTAAGATAACAAAATTGTAAAAATCCAAAAAAGGAAAACTAAATGAAATGAAATAGTAAAATAAAAGGAGAAATAAAAGGTTAGCGATTGAAATATTGTCGGTCGTGTTTTTTTCTTTTAACTAAACACAGAGACATTGAATTAATTCCGGTATTAAAATCGATGTTTCGAATTTCCATTGTAAGTGCAGTCAATACATTCAATCATAGTGAAATTTTTATGGTTTTCTTATTTTTTTACATTTTTGCGCATGATCTTAAATTACATTTTACAAGCTAACAGAATGTGATCTCGACATATGATTCTACTAACTAAATACTTCAAAGTTTATAATCTCCATCTTCTGGTAAATTATAGTCGGCATTTATAGAATTACTAGAAAATGTGAAAACATGACTTAAGAACCTTCTGTCTTTGAAGTCAGTTGATGAAGCATTGAAAAACTAAATAGCATTTTATAGTCTTTATAATATTTATTTACATTTAAATAATGATATATTTACATCACAATTTTCAGCTCGGGTATTGTGCTCTAAACATGTATTTTAGGTATAAATGGAAAAACGATGTACTGTCCTGTACAGGAATTGAACTCAAATATTTCCGATTATAAAATATGTATGTTTAATACACCCCCTTTCTCTCTGTCTCTCTCTCTTTCCCTTTTCACGACACTTATCCCTTAGGACCTTAATAATTACCTGTTACATCATATTCGGTATTGATCTGACTGACTGAAAAACTTGTGTGTAGCATTCCCTTCCCTTTTCTACACTCATGTACACATAAAGAGACCAGAGGTCGATTTAGACATAATAATCTCTCTTTTCCGATGAAAGGGGGCGCTGAAATCAGTTAATCTAAAAAAAGGGAGTAATTACCTTGCGTGTCTATACACGAAAGGTAATTACCCCCTTTTCTTTTTGCTTCGTTCTGAGAACACGTGCGCATAAGACACGCATAAAAATCAAGGTATTTGAGACATGTTCATTATACTTCTCCACACACACGTACATAACTTTTCAAACTTTCCTTGAAACTATTTCTGTGTTTTTCGCACACATTCCGTAAGTGCGAACTATTGTATGTTGCGATAAAAAACACTGGACAACAAATTTAAGAAAAAATTATTACTGGAGATGTGTAAAGTGATTTAGACTAATTTGGGTACGCTGATTTCAAAAATCATAACCGTTTTGCTGTATCACGTCAGGATTTTGAGTGTCAGAAATACTCCCATTGCCTAGAAGTCAGGGTTTCAATGAAATTTACAAAAATTCATTTATTCATTTATTTCATCATAAATGCTTCAAAATAATAAAAATTACAGAAAAACTCTACTAGAATATAATTAAAAATGCTTTAAACATTTGGCTTTGCGTTTGTGCTGCTCTGTGTCAGTTTCACGATGCAGGAACCAGCAGAAGTCGCCCATCATGCTCGGGTTGTGCCGCCTTTGGGAATGCGTCTCCATGAGTGAAATCTCTTGGTGGAATCGCTCGCCGCGCTCGTCCGAGGCAGCTCCCAAGTTGTCAGGGAAGAAGTTCAGGTGCTGGTGTAGGAAATGGATCTTCAAGGACATCCTGGAGCCTAGTTTCCTGAAGGACTCCAGCAGCTGCTGCACTATTTCCTCATAGTTGTCCGCGCGCTCGTTCCCCAAGAAGTTGTCCGTCACAGCTTTGGAGCTCCTCCACGCTGCCAGCTCTTTGGGTTTTAGAGTTGTCGGAAAAGTTTCGTCCTTCATTACCTCTCGGATTTGCGGTCCAACAAAGACACCAGCCTTGATCTTAGCCTCCGACAAGGTGTTGCCAAACTTCTCCTTCAGGTATAAAAACCCACGCACATTCAGATCCATTGCCCGTACAAAATTCTTCATCAAGCCGAGCATTATGTGGAGTGGTGGAAGGAAAATCTTGGCTGGGTCGACAAGGGCGACATGCTTCACGTTGTATCAACCAGGTATGTGCTCCGTCCGCTCTTTCCAATCAATTTTCGTCCAGTGATTCTTGTCGTCTCTGCTATCCCAGAGACAAAGGAAGCCCATGTATTTCGTGTAGCCTGACTGCAGCCCTAACAACAGCGCCACCACATTCAAGTCTCCGCAGATGTACCAGTTGAAGTCATTGTACTTGATCGAATCAAGCAGCTGCCGCATAGTCTCATAGGTCTCTTTTATGTCGAACGCGTGAGCCAATGGGACTGATGGTTTCTTGTTGCCATTGTGGAGCAGAACAGCCTTCAAGCTGTTCTTCCCCGAGTCGATGAAGAGGCGCCAGTCTGCAGGATCGTGATCACACCCAAGTTCTTTCAACATACCGTTGATGTCACTGCAGAATGTAATCGTGTCTTCCATCTAAAAGAACTGAGCCATGTCGCTGTGACGTGCTCTGAACAAGGATATATTGATGTTAGGTTCAAGTAGATTCCACTGCTGCAGCCTTGATCCAAGCAGCTCTGCCTTCGCCTTTGATAGCGAGAGATCTCTTCCAAGCTCATTTAACTCTCCCTGGTTCAGACGGTGTAGTTCTTGTTCTTGAGTGTCGGGTTCAAAAGGTTAATCACCATCTTCTTCGCCACTGCTTACAGTTATGTTCGGATCAGATGGACATGTTGGAACGGGGTTCTCGTCATCATGAGGCACAGGTTTACGAGCAGAGACGCAGTCCACGTACTTGATGTGGCCTTTATTCTTCCTGTTAAAGCCGGCGATGCTTGTGCAGCAGAAATAACAATCATCATGATGATTATGCGGCTCACGCCATATCATGGACACCGCAACTGGAATGCTCGCGCGCTTGCCCACCAACCAGTGAGTCAATGCTGAGTGGCAGCTTGTGCAGCAGATGTGTGGTGCCCAGCTCTTTTCTTGGTCCCCGACCTTACACCCGAAGTAGTGAAAGTAGGCGGCCTTCATTTTCACTGCTCTAGATACACTTTGCTGTTGATCTTTTTGGGTAAACCGACCACAGACATAACATAAGTTGTCTGGATGATTGGTACAGGAACGTCTACTCATGTTTAACTGAAGGAAAGAAGGAAAAATTAGTAGTTATATAAGTACGTTATATCGTAGTTACGTAAGAGGTGATAGGCTACTTCTAGGCAATGGGAGTATTTCTGAAACTCAAATTCCTGACGTGATACAGCAAAACGGTTATGATTTTTTAAATCAGCGTACCCAAATTAGTCTAAATCAATTTACACATCTCCAGTAGCAAACATGTTGTTGTACAGTGTAATTGTAATTTGAAACGTAACCGCCTTTAATTTGTTCTTCTGTTTCATTGTATATGTTTGTACGAGCCCACCCATAAAGAAAAGATTCTGACTAACCCTCTGCAGACAGTTTCAGTTGCGTAAACACATAGCTCATCATTACGGTCATTGCTAAAAGGTGGAATATGTCTATTCGCATATTTAATTAAACGAATGATTAGGGTAACTGGTATGTTCTGTTGAAGTAATATTTTTGTTACGGACAAAAACGATACATGGTTGAAATATTAAACGTAAGACATTTATTTACACCATTTCCAAGTAAGGATGACTTTTGGAAAGCCTTTGTACGCACAATGACTCCCTCTTGTGCACCAAGGCATCTGTATACATTTCTAGTGTTATGGTTTCCTTCTTTCTCATTCTCCTTGCACTGGGATCTCACGGCCGGTGCCAGTAACATATCTGATCTCTGTTGATGGGCTTCAAGGAGGAATAACTCTGAACTCTGTACACTTTCTAACCCTAACCCTATGAAGCGTAACACTTCCTCCCACAATGTTATGCTGCATAATAAAAGTATTCTATTATGACTAAACATAATTCTGTAAAGAACGCAGTTTATTTACCCGCCTTTTCCGAGGGAAATACGTGACATCCTTTCCGGTCTATTTGTAGAGAGGTTATATCGTTCTAAAGTTCTGTCAAAATTAGTTTTTTAAATGTGATGGGCTTCGAAGTATATGCAACAACACCATCCCTTCTCCATTAAAATGAGGGCATAACTTCAAAGATTTTCTCTTGATGCTAGGCGTATACTACACTTTGAAAATAAAGAATAGGCGAGCTAAACGAGATGCTGTCAGTGTTTTTAGGTACTGGTGTCTTTTCTTATTAATGTTGTTTTTAATCATGATCATTAGATTTTGAAATGTGTAATTGCTATCAGAAAACGCCGATATACCTTGTTGAAGGAACAGCAATGGGTGTCTACTTTCTGAAACCAGTAGATAAATAAAACATGAAATAAAAAGATCTCGTCTGTATTGTTCTAAAGTGAGAGAATGTTCATTAATAATATTTAATTATAAATAATAATTAATTCATTAATAATAATTAATCTATAAATAATAATCACGACATGAAATTTAGTTTATTCTTTTAGTTTCGAAATTACTCTCTCCATTTTACCTCTGAATTCAATATGTTATCTACTGATTATAATTTATACATTTCTGAAGGTATTTTTTATAGAAAAAATGTTTTCTAAACTTTTAACCAAGTTAACTATTGACATTTATAGCAGTGTTATTGGGTAATATTGTCCGTATTTTGTTCTTTCATGGTAGCCATTTTAAAATCTCTCTTTGTATAGGGCTAAATTCAATGTAAGTTGTTTGTATTTTGGATTTTTTACTGCATTGCTATGTATTTTTTTCTGAAACAGAACTTCGTGCTTTTCTGATGAGTTCATGGAGGAAACACACGACACTTACATACAGATACGATTGTTCTTCTGTGAATGAAACGGTGCAGTAATTTTACAGAAGTTTTCTGTTTTGAAAGAATCATTAATAATGTGAATAAAATATTTGTCATTACAATATAGCTAAATTTATATATATATATATATATATATATATATATATATATATATATATATATGATTAGTATTTCATGTATATGCAATTATACTATGATATAAAATAATCTAATATATTACGCATATATATTGTTTCAGTGTTTAATTCAATAATGCTCAATGTGTGAATAGAGCTTAGTAGTACTGGTATGAATCCATATTAATGGCAAGTAAGCTACACAAAATGCTTATGTTTAATTTGTAATTCTTGACTGTGTTCATTTGTATACTTCTTTATGCCCTCTTCTTAAGCTTTTCGATATAGACAACCGTAACCATTGATATCATGTAACTCGATTAACCAGGATATTTGGATGAATACATTTCATTATTTAGTAATAAGTATATTGCTTAGGGCTGGATTGACACGAACACCCGAACTGTTTTGATATGGTTAACTACTATGAATGTACAAGTATTTATTTATTTCAATTATTGTTAATTAGCTTACGCGCTCTCCCTCGAAGTAAATATTGAGTACTCCTATGGAAGCCACACCAAAATCGGAATATACAAAATAAAAATAAAAATTAAACATAAACACTTTAATACTGTATCATGGGTTGGGGGCAGGGGAGCGGAGCGTATCTTATTCCATCCTGAGTAAAGCCGGATGTTTATCTGCGAGTAAACATACATTCTAAAATCTAAAACATACCCATCACATTTTCGCATTGATAGGTTTCTAGATTAAATCGATTTTATAGTATCGATCGTAGCGACATTAATTTGAACGTCTTATTTGAGGCAGACATTTACTTAGCATTTTTATTTAATCAGCTATGGTTTTATTATTTACTTTTATTTACGTATTTATATGTTACAATTGATCGAGTAAAATATTCTGTTGAGCCTCACATATTGAATGGATTTCATAGAAGTCACCGAAAGTAGTGCTCGGACAAAGTCGCAACTAATCCACTCAGTAAAATGTCACACGATTGTCAATTAGACTTGCAGATTTGAAACGAAGTCAAGAGATGAATACAATCATCCGTGATGTTTACCGTTGAGAATAGTCTGAATCTTCTTGTATGACACCAAGAACTGATTATAATTCATTGTACGTGAATCCGCTTTTCTGATGGAGACTTCCTCATTACAAGTCCGGTTTCAGACCAACTTTTCAGGAATTATTAAGTTAATCCAGAAGAAAGTTTTGAACTATATTGTGGCAGGATCATTTGTTGTAATTCTTAAACCAAAAATATTTATCATAGGAAGCTGTATGATAATAAACTTTATATTCGGTATTACCTGCCACCCACAAAAAAAATGATATCATTCGATAGCCAAAATGATTGCGAAATATCTGATATCGCTGGGTGTTAAAATCTCACTTACCCATTTTAAAAGAAATTGTTCTCAAAGCAAATCATAAAGCGAGTTTTGTTTTATTTTCGACTATAACAGTTTTAAAACTCTACACTTTTGATTTATTTTATTTAAATGAAATTCTAATACACGTCTTATTGTTGCAATTTTAAATAAATAAAGTTTAGAAAGTAGAACTCGTTTAAATTATTTAAAGAATATTTAACTGAGTTTTACTTTTCGAAACAAACTATTTATTTAAAATAAAATTTAAATTGTTACACATAAAGAAAGAAAGAAGTGACATATTATATTTATTTAAAATATATTCAGCTAATAATGGCAATTACTTTTATAGAAAATACTTATTAATTATAAACAATAACCGACATCATTATTTCGAGAGAAATATTATTACAAATGTTATGATGGGAGGTGAAAATGAATCGTGTAATTTTCACGATTCTCGCTGGTAAATAAGAATGCAACAAGTTTGATAGGTTTGTGGAGCCAAGATGCATTTGTGTATGTGATCTATATAAAAATATATAATTGTTTCTGTCCTATGAATCATATATTGACAGCTGTTACATTATGTTGGACAGATTACCCAGAGACAACCGAATTCCGTAATAAACTGTATCAGACAATAGGAACATGCTTTCCATAAACAAATTAAGGGCACTTCATTTACACCAGGCATCTTCCCTACCTACAAACAACAGACAGTTTTACACTAACTAAACCTGGCGTAGTGTTAGGAGCGTATAACCCTGCTAGCTGATAATTAGAAACATATTCAACATATATATCTCAATCATAAAGTATCGTGAGTTCCCCTATTGTATTGGTCAATTGGTCAGTATAACCTTCTCTAAAAAATGTGCATATGCCAATCTGTTTCGTCATCGAATTAGAGCAATTATTGAAGGGTGTTTTGGTAAACAAATATGCCTTTGTTTCGCTCTCTTTTGTTATTTTTTTTTACATTTCATGAAAACACATAGACGCTAGGCTAAAAGTATAAAATTGCTAAGCAATGATCGGTTATACGTGACAGTCTTCTGGAAAGTAAAGGTTCAAATCTCACTAGATGCGATATTAGCTACAGAGAAAATTAACATTTATAAATAATTCTACCTGGTCATAATTGGCGGAACGAGAATTTAATAAATTTCGAAATTCTGTATAGATTACCGAGTTCTACAGAAAGTTTTCCTCTCTAGTTCGAAACACACACCCCCGAAAAAAATAGGAGGTTACATCGGCCGAAACGTTGTGAGAATTACATTCAAAATGAGAACAGTAGTTAGAATAATCGAACTAATACAAACTAAAAATGCTAATCTAAAATTGTCCGAAACATAATTCGTTCTTAAATTAAATTTTATTCTCGGAAGTTATAAATTATTTACTAACACATTATTAGAACTGCAATGGTCATGTAAATCCATCTTCGTAGCATAAACTGTTATTCTCGGCGGAAGGATTAGATAATTGCTTGCAACCCGATTCGTTCTTATCCGTGGGAGAGGGCCGACGTGACCCACCAGATTATTTTCGGGCGAAATTAAATTTTATCAGTCTCTTGCACTACACATCAAGAGTTAACTGCGCGCGCACGATTTCCGCCTTTTTTCGTTGTACTGCCAGCCGAATTTATGGGGTTGTGTTCAGATGTAAAGTAACACAGCGCTGTTCTGTTACTTATGATTAGCGCAAAAGGAAACGGCAGGTCAGCATCCTAAACGTTACCATTTTATTATATGATGGGATGAGTATGTTGTCTGTCGCCTCAGGCGCTATCTTCAAGGGAGCGCCCAGTTTTATGCGAAATCTACTTTTAGCAGTGAATTAGACTATGAATCAACTCTAACCGGTTTCTTTACGCCGACCGCGCGTGCAACTTTTGAATCTTTGTTACGGTATTTCCACCCACACATAAGACTGGGTATAGGGTTAATAATGGGAATGTATTTATTTTTCATAAATACCAAATATTTCCCTACTTCCATTATTAAGATATAGGCACAATTACTTATGCTACCATACAACTTATCGTCCTTACGTAAGTCTGTTGCGGCGAAGACTCTTTTCAACAGGCATTAAATAGTTCGCACCTTAACATCTTATTTATTAATTTAATATTCACATAACTTTACAATTAATATTTTTTCCTTAATACAACACTACAGAATAAACAGTTATAAAAAGTTTAGTAGTGTAAGCATAACTTTCTTGTTTTTCTTTAATTTTCAAAAATAACACCTCAGCCCGGATCACACACACACGGACACACACAAACACACACACACACATATATATATATATATATATATATATATATATATATATATAGTTAATGTTATCATTAATATTCAAAATATATATATAAGTATATATATAATTTATATTATAAATATATATATATATATATATATATATATATATAATTTATATCATTGTACATATTTAATAAATATATATATACATAATTTATATCATTATACATATTAAACATATATATAATTTATATTATTAACATATTTAACATATATTATTTATATCATTATACACATTTAACATATATAATTTATATTATAATAAATATTTAATATATATATATATAATTTATATTATTATATATATTTAATATATATATAATTTATATTAGTATATATATTTATTATATATATATATAATTTATATTATTATATATATATTTAATATATATATATAATTGATATTATGATATATATTTAATATATATATATAACATTTATATTATTATATATATTTAATATATATATATATAACATTTATATTATTATATATATTTAATATATATATATAATTTATATTATGATATATATTTAATATATATAATTTATATTATTATATATATTTAATATATATATATATATATATATATTATTTATATTATTATACGTAATTAATATATATATCATTTATATTATACATATTTTATATATATATATAATTTATATTGTCATACATATTTAATATATATACATATATATAATTTATATTGTTATATATATTTAATATATATATACATATATATAATTTATATTGTAATACATATTAAATATATATATATATATATAATTTATATTATTATACATATTGAATATATATATATAATTTATATCATTATACATATTTAATATATATTTATATATATAATTTATATTATTATACATATTTAATATATATATATAATTTATATTATCATACACATTTATAATATAATATATATATATATATATATATATATATATATATATATATATATATATATATATATATATATATGTGTGTGAAAACATTACAAACGGAAAGTGCAGGAGAAAAACAAAAACATGAGATTTTTTGGACCGGTTTCGTTCGTGGCGAACATCTTTAGAAAATGAACGAAACCGGTCAAAAAATCATTTGTATTTGTTTTTCTCCTGCACTTTAACTAGTTTTCTATTTTGTTGTTTTTTCACACATTTTGTCCACCACGACATTTCATTTTCATGAAGTATCGTGTACCTTACCCAATATATATATATATATATATATATATATATATATATATATATATACAAATTATAAATATTAAGTCAATAATGCCAAATAGACGGACATTTATAGCATTCAGTTTTAGACTGTCAAATCGTGGCCGTCGTTATAGCAAGTCTTGTTACTGACTCTAGATGTTCTTGTGAAGTCATTGGTCGTAGGTGTGTAGTTTGCCCGCGGACGTTTTATCTCCACTTTCTGTCATCATATAAATATACTAGTTGCATGTATTGTACCACATTATAACGGAAATTACAAAAATAGACCAAAAGTGTCCCCATTTAGCTTTCCAAAAGATAAAAAAAACTGTTTTTAGCCTGAATACCTTGCATTAAGCGAGATAAGTTCATTCTAACAAAAAAATAGCAAGGTTTGTGAAATGATATTTTTAAATCTTATATTAGTCACAATTTTAGCACTAATTTTAAAGAAAAGTCTCTATCTATAATTTTGTTTTTTAAATTTCTATTTTTTTTATTCATAAATAGAATTAAAGTAAAATAATTTATTCATGGGTGTCAAGGCAAAACTAAAACATCACTATATTTTTATTTAAAAAAATTGGCATTTTTAACGACATTCTAAATGATTCTATAAAAGAAAAACCTCCATTAAAAACAGAATGGAACAGGGTTAAATGACAAAGGAAGAAACAGTTTCATATTTACAAATTTAACATAGATGTAATAAACGATTACGTTAATCAGTGCAAAGAAGTATTCTCTGTTATTTTATACTTAGCAGGTTAATGCTGTTATGCAGTTTTAAAAAGAATGAAATGCAATAGTTGTAACAATGTAGTATCTGGAAGAGGTAATGGATAGGAAACAGCTGAAATAAACAGTTATTTTATAGGGATTAAAGGTTTGGTAGTTTTGTTTTACGGCATATCAACTCTTTTTGGGTTATTTAATGCCGAATCTGGTCATTATAGTAAAAGTTTTTATGCTTCAAGTTCTTTATATCTTCAAATGTTTAATCATCGTTTTTGGTTTGGTAGTTTTGTTTTACGGCATATCAACCCTTTTTGGGTTATTTAATGCCGAATCTGGTCATTATAGTAAAAGATTTATGCTTCAAGTTCTAAAAATAAAATAAAAAAGGGGAGGGAGAAAGGGAGAGGGGCTGTTGTTTTTGTTTTTGGTTTTGTAGAACATAATTAAGTTTAAAAAAACAAAAAACAAAAAAAAAAAAACGTCAATGTAGGTGAATTTCGTCTCAGGGAGCCACAGGGCAGCCTGATCTGGTATCACCAGGGGATTAAAGGGAATCTCTATCATATCCTAATGATGTAACGACAAATTACATTCTCTACAATTATTTAGTTACTGGCAAACTTGTAAAAAATCCTTCTTTTCTGCATTCTGTACATCAACGACAATTAGCTATGTACATAACCTTAAATGTTTTGGCAGATGCCAATCTTCTTTTTCGTGTTGACTCTTGTGATGAGGGTCACAGTATTGAAAGAATCGAAAAAATGATTATATGGAGCTCTTCAATTTCTCTGCTGAACACTTTTCGTGGTAAGGAAAATGACCACATTTATTACGAAAAATAAGCAACAATTGCAAACTTTTAATTAAAACTATGTTACATTTGAGTTGGTGAATCTCTGCCTTATTTAGGGCTTTTGATAGGGTGCAGAAACGGATCCGTAATTTGTTTTGCCTACGATTTCTTATTCTCTGAAATCTCTCTCTCCCTTAAAGGCGTGATTTTGTTAGTCTCAGTCTTTTCTATAAATACTACTATGGCGTGTTCTTCAGAATTATGCGATCTATCCCATGCTTTATCGTAGCACATTAACTCCTCCCGCCTTTCCAGAAAGCACTTTTTTGGAACTCGTGAGGCTGCCCACTAAGTCGGTCAGTTTCAGTTTTAACAATATAATGTATCAACAGATTGATTGGGTGGCGATGGGTAGTCCTTTGGGTGCTATCCTAACGAATATTTTCCTAGGTTTTCAAGAATCCTTGCTGTTTTCTGGGGTAACTAGACCCTTTCGTTATTGGCGTTACGTGCACAATACTTTTGCCATTTTTGAGTGCCGTAACGAGGCAAGTGAGTTTTCTTGAAATTGAAGACGCTTCACTCAGCACTACAGTTTACGATGGAAGAAGAGTAGAATGCCTCTTTAACATTTCTGGACGTTTTAGTGGAAAGGACGGGGAACAAATTCACTACAACTATATATAAAGGAAACCGACGTTTACGAGCCTGTATATCAGTTGGCATTCTTTTGTCTCCTTGAGTAGGAAAATCAGTTTGGTCAAAACACTTGTTCACCGCGCACTGATAATTTGCACTGCCAGCAAACTTGAGGCTGAACTTAGAAAGATAACTGATATTCATACTAATAATGGTTTCACTCAGTGTCTAATTTCTAAATGTATTGATCGAAAACTTGTGAAATTTAATGCCAACATTATCTTTGGTCCACCCAAATGTGCCGTTTATTTGAAACTTCCTTTTATTGGTTCTATCAGTAAAGGTTTTTCGGATAAAATTTCAGCGGTTGTATCTCGCTGTTTTTATGCAGTACAGCTCCGTGTGGTGTTTGACACCAGAACTGCTTTCACAGCCTTTCAGAAAGATGTACTTCTAACACTACAGAAAAGTTTGATAATATATAAATTCAAATGCCAGAGTGAAGCTGACTATATTGGTCGTACTCTTCAGCGCATGGAAGCCAGAGTGGCTCAGCATATCCCTGCATGTTTTCGCAGATCACGTGTCATAAAGAGAAGTATACCGACGGACGCATCCGGCTCTCTAAAAAAACATCCGGGCGTTTACAGAGCACATCCGGCTGCACACAAGTCTACGAGTCATCCATTGGACATCACTTGTATGATAATAAAAAGTACGGTGAGGCGAACTTCGATGGATGTTTTCCCATTGTACACAAGGTTCGTTCGAAACCCCATCTCACGGTTTTGGAGGCATTGAGTGTAACAATGCCGAAGCGGTCGCTCTTATATTCATTTTCGGTTTATAATGGCGATATTCAAACTCCCTGTATTTTGTTATTTTTTTTCTCTCCACGTTACTCTTTTCCCCGTTTTTATACGATATTTGCCGACGTTTCCCTTGACAATGTGTCGGTTGAAAGGTACTTTAGGATTTAGTTTGTTAATTTTAGTCGATCGTTTTTATTCTTTTTAACAGTTTTAAATCGAATGTCTTCTAATAATTAAATATATTACTATAAAGTTTCTCTTTTTTTCTTGTGAGTCACTCGTTTCATTTCAAAACACCCACATATAAAGAGTCACGGTTGACACAGGAGCAGAATTCAATACCGTATGTTCTGTAAGATGTTCTAAGAGAAAGTTAACTCAGTGGGATAGTCACTCCCCGGTGCCACTCACGGTGTACTAGCTGAATACAACAGCTCTAGCATTACCCAGCATGAATCCTTAAAGATACAGTGTTTCTACAAGGGAGTCTGGGAAACCCTAAAATTAATTCGTGGTGATCTCAGCAAAAGAATAGCACTCAATTGAAACTTTTGCAGACCTTCATATGACACTTCCAAATGTATTTTCACTTTCTTTTGCTCACACTCCTTTTATGACCAAGCATATATATGCATTTCTGCCATTCCCATGCACGACTAATAGAAATCTGTAGCCTACTGAAATGAAGGTGCGTTTCGCGTGTCAAAAGGATATGTGTACAATTGATTTTTGACGGTTATTATATAAAATGTTGTTGAAATATACATATATTTGACTGTGTATAGGTTTATTGTATATGGATGTGGCGATATGGCAATTTTTGCAATACACCAGCCTATCGAGTAAGGGGTAGATGTGTGGGACACTCGAGTATGAGTTCGATAGTTTCGTGCAACTGTTGATGTATGTGTCGGAGTTGAACACGGCTTGTTTACCTGTCGCGTCGGCAGTTACCAGAAGTTCACACTCTCTCGTAAGTACGTCATCTCGAAAGGTTGTAATGTTTCTTATGAAGTGTATAGGATAGTTACTGCAGTTGTAGGATAATGGGTATTAATGGTTTGAGGATATTGTCTATGTGGTCTGAAGTGTATTCTGTGTGGGTGTTCATACCCAACTCAATCGGCTTATTTCTGGGATATAATCCCTAGTGATTTTGGTTCAGTGCTATAGTTGGTGTATGTTCCTGTCCAGTGTTGCTGGATTCGTGTTGTAACGTCTTACGTTGGTTACTTGGTCGGAGATTAATTTTTGAAGTTCATAAAGCTTACGGTTCGCGTATAAAGGGGCAGTGTTTTAATATAGATGTTCGATTCATGGCTAAGTAGGTTCGTAAACATATTTAGGTTTAACAAATATAGTACGATTGGGTTATCAGCAAATTCCGTGTAGAATTGTGTGTTGTTTATTTTAGATTACACATTGGAATGTTAATAAGCGTATTTGTGAAGCCCTCACCATATACGCATGTGTAATGTGATGTTAAGATTGCTTTTTAGAGATTGCATGGCTTCTCATCGATTCTAGGATGTGTCTATATAAACACAGGGGGCATTCATGTTTGTTTAGGGGTTGACAGAAGTTAGCTAGTGTCGGGGAGATGTAAGGTGAATCTTCAACTAAGTGTCGTAGTAGTGAAACTGATGTAACAATAAGTTTTATTATTATTTTCCTAGATATTTACACTCAGATGCAACCTCTCAATATTATAAACGATCATATTAAAGTCGTATATTATCAGCCGTTAGAAAAACTCAACAGTCACTCCACAGTAAAGACATAGTTGTAACGACACCAATCAGAACACCGCAGTAGTGATGGTTTAATGAATCAAATGGAAGGACTCGCGAAAACGAAACAAAATGAAACAAGAAACTTACACAATTAATGGAAACACTGCGTTGACTGTTCGGAGCATATTAAAAAATAAATTAAGTTTTATCGAGTAAAAAATCTCTGTATTATTTAATAATGTTTGCCTATATATAGATATATAGATATATATATATACTTACACATATATATACATATATAAAGTAAAAGACGATAATAAATATTGTAAAATACAATATTTATTACATCCTCAGTTGTTATAAACACCGTGTTTAAAGTAAACAATATTCTTTTTTACTACCTTAAACCATGGCTTTTCAGAGAATGAAATATAATTAGTAGAGAAATACGGAGAAATAAGTTGGTATGGGAAATACCAAAAGTCATAATTTAGAATGATATACATATAATATTAGATAAATACAAATATAGAAGTATAGACAATGTCGAAAGCACAGAGAAAATGGTGAAAATATATTAAAAGTTCACCTTCGAAGGTGTTTTGAAGATTGTAGCAGCAGGTTGTCTATATAATTGCTCTATCTCGTATATCGCGAAACAATTCTTTAATTTAAAGGTATACATTATATCCATAGTTTCCTGTTCTTATATATATATATATATATATATATATATATATATATATATATGTATATATGTATATATATATGTATGCATATATATATATATATATATATGTATATATATATATATATATGTATGTGTATATATATATATGTATATATATATATGTATATATATATGTATATATATATATGTGTATATATATATATGTATATATATATATGTATATATATATGTATATATATATATGTATATATATATATGTATATATATATATATATATATATATATATATGTATATATATATATGTATATATATATATGTATATATATATATATATATATATATATATGTATATATATATATATATATATATATATATATATATATATATATATATATATGTATATATATATAGGTAAACTTCTATATCTCGAACTTAGTTGGACTGAAAGTAAACTCCGAGATATCCGAGGGTTCGCGAAATTGAAGTTTGAAATTAACACCAATAAACGGTCGGGACCGCCAACTGACTTCGAGATTTGCATTGTATTCGAGACATCGGTGTTCGAGATACCAAGGTTCACCTGTATATATATATATATATATATATATATATATATATATATATATATATATATATATATATATATATAAATATATATATATGTTATATATATATATATAAAGTACGTAAATTTACAATTTGAAGGAAAATGCTAGAATTGACTTGTGTATGATGGAATAAATGATAGAAAATAATAACACTTAAGAAATATTGAAACTCGAAATCATTTCATCCGTGCAACGCTGGTTTTCCTCGCAAGTTTCTTATAATTGTCAGCTTACGCTATGATTTTTTACACATCAATCTTTCTTAAGATGAATTATTGGTTATTTTCAGTAGGATGCTTTTTTATTTGTTAAATGCTATGCTCATGTTATCTTATTCTGGCCTCTCATTATAACGTCTGGGTGGTTAGCATTTCCGAACTGATCAATAATATTCATACATATGTCATAATGTATTAACATCATATGCTCTAAGTACTGCAATGCATGCTATTATAATGATATCCACTAAAATCATAATTCGCGTGAAGAAATATTATCAGCATTACTATTACTGGCAACACAATTTAATAAAAAAGGCATATATATATATATATATATATATATATATATATATATATATATATATTGCTTGTAAAGCTATTGTTTTTAGATGAAGAGCGGTGTTTATAAAAAAGAGTTCAATAGAACGTAGATCTGTGTTTTAGTATAACGTTATATTTATATGAACATTGTTGACAATACATGTGCATACATTTGTGACTTTCAACTTTATTAAATATACTAAACACGAAAACGTGCACTTTCGCATAAAAAGTTGTGGAAAATGAAGGGATGAGGGCGTAATAGTAAAGGGTGCATGGCATATATACTCACAAACACATTTACGTAACTATATATATACATACACAACTGCATATCTACATAAATATACATTCTTACACATATACATATTAATACACTCACTAACACACATGTACATACATGTCCGCGATAGACTTTTCCTGTTTTATTAGATCTCCAAGTCACTTCGTCAATAGTTATTCCTTAGACACGTTGTTACTTCCAAATCCCCAAGCAGTTCTCCACATAAAAATAGATACACACACGTATACACAAATTAACAAATATACATACCAGCTGTACAACAAACAGCATAATACGTACCCGCCAACATATATACATATAAACCCGCATGTATAAATACATGCGCATGCACATACATATATATGCATACATAAACACGCATATATATCGTTATGAATAGGGTTGTTGATTCGAAATTAGCGAAATAAAATGTATTACATAAATATTGAACTGAGGCGTACCAAGTCTATGTTATTCTGTGTTTTTATATTTGTCCCTTTGCACTGAAGCAAGTAACCACAGAAGAAACGCTGTATCCGGTTGAACTGACACCGCCAATATATAATCTATTTTTTTATAATTAAGAACAATTAGAGCAGAGGGCTGCCTATTTTTTTATTTTACATAGAATGTGTTAAAGTTATCATCATCATCGTCGTCATCATCATCATCATCATCATCATCATCATCATCATCATCATCATCATCATCATCATCATCATCATCATCATCATCATCATCACTACCAACATGTTTATTCTTTGGCATTTTGCCTAAGAGAAAAGTTAAGTATCTGTTCTGATGCTATACTTTATTCTTCTGTCTTCGGCCAGTGAAGAAGAGATGCTTATAAACCGAGGCAATCAGATGTTTAGTTCTAATTCAGGGTTACTCTTTTTGTAGAGCTGGATTTGTTCAACGTTAAACACTGAGTTTGTCTAACTGCTATCATCAGTAACACATATGAATTGGAATAGCAGAACCAACTGAAAACATAGTGTTTAAAATAATGAACATATGCATTTAATCCTTGACAACAAATCTTTTTTAATTGTTTCGTTTTATGCATATTATGTATTGTTTAATTAAATTCTCCAAAGTAATCCACTGTTTTGCTATTGTGAAACCGTGACCGAAAACATCGCAAACAATGAAACAGAAGTTATAGTTTTGAATTTTAAACATTGTTCCTTAAATCGCTTTAAATAATATTACTACTACTACTACTACTACTACTACTACTACTACTACTAATAATAATAATCATACTAATAATAATAATGATAATATTAATATCATTAAATGTATTGCGTATATATATATATATATATATATATATATATATATATATATATATATATATATATATACATAAATATATACAGGGTGATTTATAAGTCATTTAACTTAGCTATTTATTTTTTGAAATGCTATAGTTAAAAAATACAGTAATACAAAACAGAAAGTTTATTCAACAGATGTATATAAGGGAGTTTAAAATTACAGCTAATTTACAAAATTTCCACCTTCGGTCTGCATGAATAGCTCCATTCTTTTTTGCAAGGAATTTACGACTCTTTGTAGATTAAAATGTAAATAAATAAAAATAAATATATATAGAAACAAATATATAAACGAACAAATTAAAAAATAAAAAATAGCAGTAATTAGAGAGTACGATAACAATTATCAAAAGTTCATAGTATGTTTGTGCTTCATATGGTAATCATTTTAAATAGCTAAGTGACTTATAAATCACCCTTTATATATATATATATATATATATATATATATATATCATAAAATAAGACAAATTATATAGGAATCGTTGGGAATATGAGTTTATTAGACACTGTTAAAAAAATGAACATGTAAATTAATTAAAGCTTTCACCATTATGTTTTGTAATGTTTCGTGTGAGTATATATAGCGTAAGTGTAAACATTCGGTTGTATTATTGAAGTAAGTAAAACTAAAGTGTATTGTTATAAGTATAGTTGGGACAAATAAAAAAAAACTTTCATATTTACCTACTGATATATATATATATATATATATATATATATATATATATACTTTCTTGTGTTGATTTATTAATTATGTTAATTCTTTAATATAAAAGTAGCGCTATATATCTTGCTTTTACCTTGTTACACAAATGCACCTCGTACCTAACTTCTGATGATAGGGATAACTCATTAACACTGCAGTAGAGTGTTATAGAAGAATGTATGTTATTATTAGTATATATATATACATTTTTTAAGTGGTTTATATTTAAAATGTGATTTTTAAATTTTTGTCTGCGATTGTCTCTGTCATCACCTTCTTTTTATATGATAAACATTTCGTTATTGATAACTATTTTGCCATTGATCATCTCAGAATAAATTATAAATGAAGACTTAGATCGTGATAGAAGTATTCATATTACAATAAGACAAATGTTTAAAATGTTTCAGATCAAATAAACATTTGACAATATTACCGACACCAAGTCACTATTAAACTCAGGTGCCATCTATCACATCAACCAAAAAACGTAGGTTCAAATTTAGACCAGGACGGCCTCATGATTTACAATGACCTTTATTATAGAAAAGCATGCGTATAGTGAAATCTTCACGGAGAACTAATCAATACCTATTGTATGATGATAAGCAGACAGGCCGACAAGAGCTGAATAAAACATGAATGTTGTACTGCAGGTAATTACATTAAGATATCTTCCTGAATCTATCCAACTGAAATTGAATAGCGTATTCTAAGAAATATATATATATATATATATATATATATATATATATATATATATATATATATATAATAATGGTAATAATCCAGGTGAAAAATATCCACAGGGTGGTAATCCAGAGAATTTTAACCGGGTTTATAAAAAGTGCTCAATATCAAAATAGAGCTTTATATATGATAATTTTATTTACACAGACATGCACAAAATCTGCGACACTGGCATGTCGATGTTATCGATCAACAGTTACTATAAACTGAGATCTCATCAGGCAGAGTTAGAATCCGATCTTAACCTCAGATCATATTTGGAGAGAATATATATATATATATATATATACATATATTTATATATATATATATATACATATATTTATATATATATACATATACATATATTTATATATATATATATATATTTATATATATATATACATATATATATATACATATATTTATATATATATATGTACATATATTTATATATATATATATACATATACATATATTTATATATATATATGTACATATATTTATATATATATATATACATATACATATATTTATATATATATATGTACATATATTTATATATATATATATACATATACATATATTTATATATATATATATATATATATATATATATGTACATATACATATATTTATATATATATATATGTACATATATTTATATATATATATATATATATATATATATATATACATATACATATATTTATATATATATGTACATATATTTATATATATATATATATATATATATATATACATATACATATATTTATATATATATATATATATATATATATATATATATATATATATATATATATATATATACTGTATTAAATAGTAGTAGGCGTCTAGAGCGTTATCATCAGCATCCACTCACCCTCAGCGTTGCCTGGAGCGTTGCCCGAGAATGGATGAGTACAATTGTGTACCTTTATTCCAAGCTCTTAATCCTGTATTGCTATTTTTATTTGACAATTTCTACAGTTTTCAGTTTTCAAGAAAAGAATGAAACTTCGACTTAGTATGTTTATGTAAGTCCGGTGCAAATACAAACCCACGATAACATTGTAAAAAAACTTGGACGAGTCTTTATACTTGATTGTTTATTAAAACAGAAAACAGAAGTTCTGTCGGGTTCATCTTGCTGACTAGAGGTTAGTATTATTTGACTGTAAGAATTATTAGAAACGGATATGACTTCACATCGCTCTAAGAGAGAATTAAAGAGATAAGCAGTCAGTTCCCCGGAAGCACGCATCGTGTGAAGATGAGAAATTGAGGTGCGCTGACAATATATGATTAAACAGTGTCTGTCTCCCCTCCACTGGTTAGGAAGAAGATCAAATTGAATAAACCTCTTCAGTCTATCATCAGTCTTGGGTTGGATTAGTAAAATTTAGCTGGTTTATGAGGAAAATGGCTTTAATTAATTGTATGAATAATTTTTATTAATATCACCTTATCGGAAAATATTGTAAATACATATGTAAACTTGATAATAGCAGTTATAAGTGTATATTTGTAAATATGAATTTAATTGAAGGTTAAAAAGAATGTATTATGTAAATGTGAAACCCGTCTAGTGTCTGAACGACTTTTGATAACAGTATATAAAGAAGTTGAAAAAGTATTAATTTAAGTAAGATTCTTGACACGTTTACTGTTCTAATCGCAGCTCGTCTTGAAATTTCGTTCTTCTTTGTTTATATGTAATCTAATGTTATTTAATGTTATCTAATGTAAATTAATTGATTAATACTATGAATGCTGACTTGAAAAGATTAATTAATTAAATGGTTATTACTCGAGCCCCCCTCTCACTTCTGTTTCCAAAAATTCTCGACGACGGACAGACAGACAGACAGACAGAAAGAGAAATGATAACTGAAAATATTAATTGTGCTTAGAAATTAAATGAAGCTGATTTGGTTATAGTCCGTAAAATAGACAAACGGAATTAAATCAAACACTTGTTGACATTCTTTTCACACAGTTTATGGCACGTTTATAAGTTTGATAGTACCATACTAATATTAACTCTTCCTCAAACTAATATCCCAGCTAGTGCATTATATCGTCATTTAAAAGTTTAATGTACTAATGTTATCGAACAACAGAGAAATTTATTTTTTAGCAGGTTTTACGGCAAATATACCCGAACTGTATGCTAAGCACATACCCTGTTCCATCATCGCAATAGTGGATCACTGTGTTTGTGTTATAAGTTATTTTACAGAATGTTGTCTGACGAGCTTTCTACACTTGTACACCCTCAAGATAAATACCAACGACCAACTTAAATAGCAGTAAAATACAACTACTTCACACTACATGCACCCATATGCTGGACAACTTTGTGCTATAATACCTCCTTTCCACAAACCGCTCGCTTTTGGACATCCCCCTCTGCTCTATGTTGATGTCAATCTGCCACCATTCAAATATTTAAATGTAATGCGAACAAACATCTTACTGCACAACTCCAAACTTAGAATGCTACCTACGAAATCTGTTCTATAATCACAATAGCCCTTTATGTCTCAGTGGTAATATACCGTGTTCGGGTTAATAAACTAATACAAACACAATATTTACTGCCCAAACAGATGACCGATTTGAAAGTATCCACTTTATACAATTAATTGAACAAAATTACTGTTCTGGTTAGATTTTCGGGCGATACTCTTCCCTACAGTATAAGTGCATATATAACTGCAATACATTCGCTTGGATTTGAACTTGGCATGCCGATTTAATAATCCGTACAGATATCTACGAATTCATGAAATAAACCAAACCAATTATAATTTTATATAATATTATTTTTGTATTAGTTAATTTCAGAAGCAGGTTGTCTATTCTAAACGATTCAGTGTATACGATTATTTGAAGTACCTATTTAACTAATTCCTTGTTGATAATTTTGGGTTAATGCATTTACTAATGTATTTATTTCGTGAAAGAAATTAAACAGCTCTGATTTTATATGGACTCGACATATGGTGCCTCGTATCCGTTAAGCACATCCTGCACACACCCCGTATTAAGTTAACTTTAATACAGCTAGTCGGATTTATTAAACAAGTACAGTATCAACCAATCGAAGCATCTAGTCATAGAGTAAGAATATCGGTTCTGATACTGTCAGCCTGATTTTCCATACATTAAAAAGATTGACCTTGTGCCTTTCTTTGTCCTCAGAGGAGGTATATAAATAAGAGCATCTGTTAGCAGCTGGTCTGTTTTACAGCTGTGAAGCATTAGATGTACATACGTTTCCCAATGTTATTAATGTGTAAATGGCCACACAAATCCGATCGAATTTTACCACGCATACATGATTCTAGAGTCCGCCGCCGTATCAATCGGGTCATCCGGCAGGTCGTTTTAAATTAGAATAAACTAGAACAACGTGTTAGAATGTTTCTTGTATTGAAGATATTACTTTTCGTTATGATGCCCATCAGTTGGCGTTGATGAAAGTATATTTTATTTTCATATGAGTGTGGCATATCGGAACATAGAATAATATGTAGCACCCTCGGTGCCTGGAAAGCATCAAATGGAGAATTCTTTACGAGAAAGAAATTCCAGCTAAGCCACAGCAAATGATTCTACGGGTAAATAAAAGACTATTTTCAACCATTCAATCTATTCATTTTGCCTCGCAGACATCGTCCGCTGTATTTATAGATAAGTAGCAGACCCTCACTTTTCAAGATCATTAGGGATGGGTCATACATACAACATCTGGAATTCTTAAATTTCACTCACCCGAGTACAGACCAAGGTAAACCGCTTAATTTCTGTAATCTTAAGGAGCAAATTTGTCACAGCGTGCCAACGTGATTAAATACCTTAAAATGGATCGGTTTGTCGTAAACCAAAACCAAGTAGTCCAACATTGTCTCAGTATGAGTAACTTGTCTTGCAACTGGTATCTAACCTCGTCGTGAACTTAGTACAACCATAATGAGTAAGGCTGCATGGGTGACATTTCGTGAGCTGTTGTCTCTGTAAACATCACAGGTTGCCCCGTCTCTACGCAGGTGTGTGATTTGCATCATGTTATATGGCAACAGATGCTGGGCTTTTACCAAGTAGAATCTCCCCCTAATTCAATGCAATGACGTACTCATAATCCGGTGTGTCTTTAATGTAAAATCTGACAACACCCAACGCATTAGGTGGGTTATCGTAAGGCTACGTTGGTATTCCTAGTACAGTCATATTGAGCTTTCATCCTCATGATAAACTATTGCAGGAACATGGATGTATTGAATCTCAAAAAGCATTGCTGTCCAAAAAAACTTGGAAGCAAGTGATTGAACAAGATTGTACAGAGTGAGATTCGGAATCGTAAAGTAACTTGCAAATTATTTAAAAAAATATGACTGCTTAATGAGTAATAGGTGATGTGAATTTAAGAGGGAAAATGACAGAAAGAGACAGAGAGAGAGGGGGAGAGAGGTTGCAGATTGGGGGAGAGAAGTGTAACTAAGAATTGGATACGCTCACAGACTATCACATCGTCTATCCTACGTAAAACACTAGAATACTATGAGTAGCCATTTACGCTTAAATAGTGTTGGGAAAGCCACTGATCGACGATTTTCCATAGTTATTACTTAACTAGAAAAGTGTGTTCAATTACTAGTATATGTTAGTAAATAAGACCCATTTTCCATCAATATAAAATAACACTAGGTTGATATACCGTAAGATTAACTAACCCCACTTAAATGTATCAGTTTTAACTAACATGCTTATATAATAAATTATGACGAATGTATATTCATATTTGTACGTACACTCAGAACTTTCCCAGCTCAATAAATACATATTTGAAATTTAGTTTACGGATTCACATCGATAATGTTCACGTGTAGGCGAGGACACCGGCAGTGACGAGGGCACAGTTAGAGAGGAGCTCGTAGTGTATTCTCAACATTTCTAGTCAGTAAAATTCAAATTTCGTACATAAAAAAAACCGTCTCGTGATTTATGTTTGTCAATTATAATTTTTCTATTTTCATTCCCGAGCACTGCTGGTTCCCGCTGCTAGTTCTAACAAACTACAAAATAAAAAAGGACATGTGTGAATGTTCTTTTTTTTAAAGACATCATTGTTCTGTTTTGTTGATGTTGTTTTTTTTTTGTAAATCGATTGGCGTTGACGAAAAGTCGATTCATTTCTTTTCCAAGCGGTTTTGTCATATCAGAGCAGGCGGTCAAGCTGAGTCATATCAGCGTCAGGAGACGCAGGAAATATCGAATTGTTTAGTAGACAGACATTCCAGCTGATCCACAGAATCAGCTAAAGATGGCAGATAAAAGACTTTATTTAAGTCTACGCTGTTGTAGAACGATTCCAGCATTTCCTAATGCCTTGCAGACATCATCGATAAAACTAGTGATACTACTATATACTTATACTACTAAGCAATAAGTTTGAACACCATGAAAACTAACAATGCCAATACCAATACTACAACTATAACTTGTGTATATACCATTACTGCTGTGCGACAATTACTTAAGCTACGAGTACATTAGTGATTCGTGTGAAAAATATCGTATCCAATCAAACGTTGATAATCAGAATATTTGGGTATTGAATTAACGGAAACGGGTTAATATATCGTAAAACAGACATTCGAAAATAACCATTCATGTACGTAATATTTTACCGGTTTTCACTATATCAGTATATTGATTGTTTAGACGTATTTTTATGTTGACTCTCTAGCTTTTTCTGAGAGGTCTAAACAATGAATGCTAACGTGTTAATGCTGATATTAATAATACTACGATTGGTATTTTTTTGGCTTACTATTACAGATGACGAAACAAAGGCAAACACAAGAAAGAAATGAAAATAACACTGAAGTATTGAAAGAGTACAGTAACTAAATAATGTTAAGACACAAATATTAATTGCTATTTTTACACTGTTGGTATATTGTAATTTATTTGTACCACATCATCTAGCAAAATTATATAGGTGCGCTTTTCTAGGGCGAAAACCTGGACAAATCTGTTACTCCCTCTCTCTCTCTATATATATATCTCTCTCTCTCTCTCTTTATCTATAAATCGCTTGAATAATTTAGTGACAAAGCAATGTTCGAAACACATTCTTCAAGTACCGTAGCACGAGTTGCCAAAACTTTTATCAAATGTAATTAAAATACCTCTTAGTTCCAAATAAGTAAAACAAAGTCCTAACTTATTCAGGTTGCTGAGATATGAAGCCGGCCGAACTGCTACTACTGATATGAAAAAGTGTTAGTATGGGTTATCTGGCTTTGGGTTAATAGGGGCCATTATTCTGGAAGAGCAGCTCATCTAAGAAGGCGAAACACTTATCTCAAACATTCACTGATTTTCAACTACACTCACGGCTTCGAAACTCAATCTTTATAAGAAGTTCTGACTTGAGTGCCTAAAGTATTTCGTGGTTGTATTAAACACACCTTTATATTGTAAATTAATCAACAAAGATTTAACCAATAAAATCGTCTATCAACAAGGAAAATTCTATATAATCTTTATACACAAAAAATATTAAAAAAAGCCAAAACAAAGATGACACTTTTCAGAAATATCATAGAAACATATTCAGAACAATTGGAAACTCGACGAAAAAGTAAACACCTAACAGATTCACAGATATACTAAACCTATCGGAAATCTAAACAAATGTAAATAAACTATCTACTATGAAAACATCTAAACTAATAATGAAAAAAAACATAATATAAATGTTAACTTGCCAATTTAAGAAATGTCTTCCTAAAAACTAACACACAAATATAGTACCAACATTACCCACACACAATATATATATATATATATATATATATATATATATATATATATATATATGTATATTGTAGGTTTAGAATAAGAATATATATATATTGTAGGTTTAGAATAAGAATATATATATATAGTAGGTAAGAATAATATATATATATATATATATATATATATATATATATATACTAGATAAGAATAATAGTATATATATATATATATATATATATATATATATATATATATATATACTAGGTAAAAATAATAGTATATATATATATATATATATATATATATATATATATATATATATATATACATATATATATATACATATATATTCATGATGTCGAAAAATATGGCTTGTTGGGTCACTCACTGACCTCGGTTTATTTGTTTTAATCAGAGAAAAGTGAGTTTCCAAATTCTGTTACATTTTTTTTAATAGACAACACTTACATTTAGTCTTACTTTTCGCTATATAGCTATTTCATTTACCAGTCTTGTGTAAAGTAAGTTTACTACTTTTCTAATCTTATTTTTTATGATCCGTTTCATTGCAAACAAAGAATGAGATAGAGAATGACGGGCGTGCATGATAAGAAACTGTAGATTATGAGAAAGAGAGGAAAACAGCATACAGTCAGAACAATAGACATAATCTAAGTAAGATTTGGGTAATATTGATGAATTTTAAATGAGGGCTAATAAGAACATTCGAATATATTTCCTTCAAACATACGTTAATCTCAGGGTCGAGAATATATGTTATCGTGACTGTTATGTGATTAAAATACCTTGTAAGAAAGACTTTCTGAAAAAAACGTTCTTAAACTGAGATTAAGTATGATAATATATATATATATATATATATATATTTATTAATATATGTATGCGTATATGTGTAAAGTGAGAGTATTTCCACTCTTTGTGTGAATAAATTAAAATTTCCAAATAATACAGATTTTAAGTCAATATGTAGATATTTTATGAATAAACATATGTATATGTTTGAAATTCTTATTTTCGTTTTATGGAGGAGTCTTCCTCAGAGAAAATACAGACATTTTTTTATGCGGTGTGTTGTCACGTCCCCATAGGCTTTCGGTTCTTAACAAAGATTCAGGTTTGTATGTCTGATTCCAGTTGTTTGTGCTCCGGCCGGCACATGTGAATGAGTTGTGAATGTTTTTCCACTTTTTTTTTTTGAATGGATTGACATTTGAAAATTATCACAGTTTAAAGACAAGTAACAATACGTTTTTCTTTAAGATAAACATATTTTACAGTTTAAAATTTAAATGTTCGGTCCGTAGAAAAATGTCGTCAAGAAAAATACAGACGCTATTTTCTTTCATTTCTTAAGCGGTACATATACATTATATATATATACATATATATATATATATATATATATATATATATATATATACATATATATATACATATATATATATACATATATATACATATATACATATATATACATATATATACACATATATATACATATATATATATATATACATATACATATATATATATATATACACATATATACATATATATACATATATATATACATATATATATATATATATATAATATATTTTCTTTCATTTCTAAAGCGGTACATTGTAAAAATTTTGTCCGTATTTTATTTGAAGAAGACTCTTCTAGGGGTCGAAAGTTCAAATATAAAATAAATACGTACAGTTATTTTTAAAAAGTCTGCATTATGATATATATATACATTATATATATATATATATATAATGTATATATATATATATATATATATATATATATATATATATATATATTTAGGCAGCAAGTCATTATCTAAGCAAGCGTTGTTGAACATCACGGAACTTTCGCGTTTGTATATTTTCCTCGTGAGGTTATCAAACCGTCGAGCCAACTTTTCTGGTTTCAGGTGGCAATCCGTATTGTACTTCGCCGATAGTTTTTAATTCGGTCATTTTCTCGAGCGCTTTCGACTTTCGTAGTCGTCTTCAGGATCAGGCTTTTGTTTGTTTTTTTTTAAATTTAAATAAGAAGACTGGAGTTGGTGTTTTATAGTTATCGCTACGGTCGAATGAAAGAGAGAAGAGGATGTGTGGTTTAGTTCATTTTATTCTATCGGTTGTGTGTTTGGTTTTATTGTTTACTTATTTATTTTGTTAGTTCTTATTTTTGCTATTATTTATTTATGTATTATTATTTATTCCTATTACTATTATTACTATTATTTATTTATTTATTTATTTATTATTTATATATATATATATATATATATATATATATATATATATATATATATATATATATATATATATAATGCAGGTTTAAAACGTCCTTCGTATTACAAGACAACTTCCATTCATGCATATTACAGACATATGTCTTTACTATCCAATTACATATATGAAATGAAGTGTGAATACAAATTGGACTTCGGATTAATGTGGGTAATTGTGTAACTGTTGCTAAGCTACAAATTCGTCTCCTTGTGTCTTCCGTGTTCGGTTTCATTTGGGCAAATGATTTTCTATAAACTTTAACTTATATATATATATATATATATATATATATATATATATATATATATATATATATATATATATATATATATAAAAAAGAGGGTAGTACAGTATTAGTGCAGCTCCTACGAGAGAAAAGTATATATGTAAAAGAATTAAGGCTACTAACATTTGTAAAAAGGGTTTTTTTCAACATTCATTTTTATTTTTTATTTTATCATTTTATAATTTTATATAACGCGTTTGAAGCGGTGGTCCGCTCTCATCAAATGTGTAACTCCATTATGGATTTACATATCTGATGAGAGCGGACCACCGCTTAGAACGCGTTATATAAAATTATAAAATGATAAAATAAAAAAAAATAAATGTTGAAAAACACTTTGTACGAATGTTCGTAGCCTTACTCCTTTACATATATATATATATATATGTATGTATATACATACTCACAAAATATTATAAAACAGTTATATAATACCACAAAAGCGGTGAACGTTGCATCGCCAAGGAACTCTGCTTAAATTGTTTGAATCATATATAGTGTGTTTGCACAGATATAAAAATATAAAAGTTGAAAAATTAAATCTAAAATTAATTTCTTTAGGCTCGACATATATATATATATATATATATTCATATATATATATATATATATATATTCATATATATATATATATATATTCATATATATATATATATATATATTCATATATATATATATATATTCATATATATATATATATATATATTCATATATATATATATATATTCATATATATATACATATATATATATATATATATATATTCATATATATATACATATATATACATATATATATACATATATATATATACATATATATATATATATACATATATATATATATACATATATATATACATATATATATATACATATATATATATATATACATATATATATATATATATATATACATATATATATATATATACATATATATATATATATATATATACATATATATATATATATATACATATATATATATATATATATATATATATATATATATATATATATAAAAGTATAAAGGTATGCTCGAAAAGGAGAATAAATGGGAAATTCCAGTAGAGTGTTTAATTAAATTAAATTAAGAGCATAATATTTTTTATTTAGAAATACAGATTTTAATCAGACATATGGACAGGCGGTTTCTGACAGGAAAAAGGTTGGATCCCCAAACCCCGTCTTCGTCATCACTGCCTTAAATAGTAAATAATGAAATTTCTTCAAAGAATAATTACCAATTATTCTTTGAAGAAATTTCATTATTAACCATTTCAGGCAGTGCTGACGAAGACGGGGTTTGGGGATCCAACCTTTTTCCTGTCAGAACCCGCCGGTCCATATGTCTGATTAAAATATATATATATATATATATATATATATATATATATATATATATATATATATATATATATATATATATATATACGTTTAATTCGATGACTATAACTTTCAGTGAATATCACCAAGAAATTATAAAACATAAGTCTTTAACAGACAATTGAAATTTACATGGCCTCTATTTTAAAGAAACACAATTGGTTGCATGTTTTCAAAACGCTGTCTGGTCCGAAAAGGGTGGTTAATTTAAGTTAAATTTACATGCGCAACTAATGTTCTTATGTTTTATTTTATTTTTACTATAAGTATTCCAGGCTGTTTACATGTAATCGCTTAGAAAATGGTGAATCGAATTTTTCTTTTTAGCTGAATTGGCATAGGATACAAACAAATAGTGCAAGTTTATTTTAACCCTAAAAGTAAAAAAAAAACAAAGTTCATATTCAGTAGTATACACAGACAAAAAAATGAAACACCAACAACAGCTGTCCTTGAGTACGTATGCTTCCGAAATTTAATTTTATCATCACATCAATAGCAGGGTAGAAGATTTACAATTATATAAATATCTTCATCAGCACAATATTTTTTCATCAAAACGATACATACAATATATAATTGAATCGTAAAATAATTATAAACACAAAACGAATGTTTTACCGAATCTATATTTACGCACATATGTTTAACGTGTACTTTCTTAACAGGTCAAACGCAGTCGACATATCTAATACAATAATTGGCCCATGAGACTGCTGAACCTATATTGCCATCAGTAATTGTGTTATTGTTTGAGATAGGTATTTCTTTTAAAGAAGAAAGAAACAATTACAAGATTAGGTTATTATCTTGCGGCAGCATATTTTATAGTGTTAACAGTTTTAAAAAGTCATGTAAAGGCATATACTACGGTAAGACAATTAAGTTATGTATTTTAAAAGTCAGTCAAATTCATCATGTCGATTTTAAGTTTATAAACCTCATACCGTCATTTCACAAATTAGCAAACAAAATGTGATACAATCTAGCTTGTATACAAAATACAATAATATAATCTTATATTAAAGAAATTGTGTGACAACTTCTTCTGTTCATGTGTATGCGTGTTTCTCGTTTATACGCGACTTATACATCAGTATTACTTTTCATTTACTATAAATCGAGGATTAATTTAATTAGATCTTAAAATAACGTTTCGTAAGACACGTACTTTTCAAAACCTTATAAATAATTTAATTATGAAATTTAATACACTTTGAATGGCTTTCTGCTTTTTTCGTAAACACACCCACTATTTTAGTAATAATTGAAAAAAAAAACATGTTACTTTATGACCTTTAAAAACTTGAAAGAAATTAAGAACCATTTACACTCATTAGCAAATCTAAATATAATGATTTAAAGTGTTGAATACTTAACATAATGAAGAATTAGCAGAGTTACATTTTCTCGACAACTATGGCCTATAATCATTTTACAAAAATTTGAACATCTGAGACACAATGAAAACAAACTTATTACATTATTATGCGCGGCGATTCGCTGATAATACTATTATCTGTACGCTTGTGTGTTTCGAATAACAGAATAGCAGATTAATACGTTTATAATTATAAAACACAATTACTACACGCCGAAAATGCTTGAACACTTGATTTTCAGTAGGTGATCTCTACTTTCTAAATTCACTTGGCGATTACAAAGAATTACATATTAGGTTTACAGAGACACACGAACATAATGAAGGAGACATAGAGAGAAATACATATATTGGCAGAGCGTGACCTACTTTTCTTTTCAGAAATATATGCAAATTGTTTTCCTACTTTATCATATTAATACAACGAACACAGCCTCGCATACTGCAGGCGATGTCTGGGCGGCAAGAAACTCGGCTGGAATAGTGTAATACACTCTATTATTCACGAGCTAATTCATATGCACTGGTTCAGCTTGAATTTCTTTCTCCGAAAACAATCCCCATTTCTGATACTGAATGCGCTACTCCTAGTTTTATGCTCCAATATGACACCATCATGTGAAAATAAACACACAGCAACGTATTTCCCTTAACTAATAGTTTTAAGAAGGTACGTTTTTTAATTTACATGAGAAAAAACGTTATTGGCCCGGTGGATACTGCGGCAGAGTCTGAAATTTGATATGCGCCATTTTAATAAAACCGAATAGCCTGCGGTCATTTACGCATCGATAATATTGGGAAAGGTATACGCCCCGAATTCCACATCGCACGTGTTCATGAGCTGTAAAAATAGCCAAGCCGAAACCCACAGTTTAAGTACCACGAATCCCAGCGAATACATTATCATGAAAAATACATATATATATATATATATATATATATATATATATATATATATATATATATATATATATATATATATATATATATATATATGTATGTATTATATATATATTAAGTTAGGTATGTGTGTATCCCTACTTATACACAGTAAGTTATGTGAATATCTCTTTTTATATAAAGTTAGGTATGTGCATATTTTTATATATTTGAGTGTACATGATTCACTCCTAATAAATTAACTGATCATTATGAATTATCGAATGCATCTCTTAAAGGTTATTGTGTCTAATGTGGGATACACTTAGTTTAATTTAGATTTATGCAAAGAGAACAAGAGCCTTTAAAATCCTGCTGGAAATTCAATTTTGAACAATAGATATTAAATATCAAATAATAAATGTTCGCGAAATTTCAGTTTCTTTAAAGTATTCTTAATGGTTTTAGTAGGCATATTAGCACAACCTTCTATTTGAAATTCGAATATTTCGTATTGGCATTAGTAGAAACTCGTAGTCATTAGACACTAATTAAGCTACATTCGCTGCATTTGTATCTCTTTTGAAGACTTTTAAACTTCAAGCCTTAAATTTAGTATATTTTCTAAAATTTCAGAGAATGTGATTTAAATTAGAGATAACAATTTCATACATAACGCTTAGTAGCATTATATCTGGATGTTGATCTTCGTAAGGGGACATGAAAGTAGTTAAATACTTTTCGATTAGGAGAATTATTTAAACGCGCTCTGATGTCTCATATTTATTGTTACAATTTTACAATAGTAAGAGGTATCATAATTTTGCACGAAGGGTGTCACTTTTTTTTTCTTTGTATTTATTTATTAAATCAAAGATACCCCATATGTTACTCCTGTAGTTGAGCAGCAGATTAAAAATAAATAATTATCAGTTAATGTATTTAAGAGTGAATCCTGTACATATAAACATATAAACATATCTATCGTCATATATATATATATATATATATATATATATATATATATATATATATATATATATATATATATATGTGTGAAATCAGAAAGATATGAAAATAAACGTATTATGTATATCATTTAAATTCGATCCTATCATTAAATAATTAATTCTCGATATATGAGATAAGGCAGTGATATAGACAAATGAAGAATAGATGAATAAAACTTGTAAAAATACAGTATCTATTACGTGTTTAGTTGTTCAAAACAAGATATATTACATTAAAGAATATTCATTTATAATCCTATACAAAGTAACATTATATACGCATGCACTGTGAAGGAATTCCCTCAAAATGCCAATATACAAAGTAACACCAGTACACGTATACATCTTTAATCCCATAACCCTACACATTCTAAACTCTCACCGCCTCACGAAATCCAAAAAGATATTCCTAACCCTAAACATCCTTCTCCACCAATTAACAACAATCTTGATTGAACCTCTGTAACCATATTGTTTCCTTATCGAATACTGTATAGTAAAGATTTAAGCATTCATGCACAGGGCACATCTTCCAATACGAATAACACGCCTAATGCAATAACAGCTTCATATAAAATACACACTTACATAGGGTCTAGAGCTTTCCCTGTGTAAAAATGCATATCAAACCATGACATACTCTTTTAACAGTAATACCAACCAAAATGCCGGGACTTCCCTATTTTATGTAATTAAAAGATTTAAACGTAAAAACATTCTTTACTCTTTACATTGGTTGATTTTTAAAACAACTAGGCTCTATACTACAGGATCTTGTCAATAATGTAGGTTCGGAACCATCATGATAGTCACTGCTGTCAAGAGTAACAACATCATCAATTCTAAAAGCGAATTTCCATCGACATGCAGGCATAAAAGAACATTTAGATATATCAATTGTATTGCGCCTATTAATACACCCCCCATTAAATAACCACACTGTCTCTTCATTAATAACGGACCAATATTACAACTAACCTCAATTACCTAAAACATTTCCTCCTAGTCTGTCCCTAACTATCATTCCTCACCACATATTGGGACTATTACTTGCACTTTGTGCATCATTGAATTCGGAACCTTCTCTATCTCCACATAGATGATTTTCTAACATTTAATGTTTGATACCAACTTCCAACTACAAGCATAGTTCCGCTCAAATATTATCCTCCAAATCTCATGTCTTGGTCAAAGCACAATCTACAGAATTTGAACATTTAATATTTGCAACAGATAGCCAATTTTCATAGTTTTTATTTTTTCACCATATTTCTCTACCATCTCTTTTATTACATATCCAGTTCACTTTATTTAACTGTATGCTAAACATATCATGTTTACACATTTAACCAATATTACCCGAACTCCATCCCTAACTCATGTATATTGATCCCCCAACATGAGAATACTTCAGCTCCCCGTAAACATTAGTAATAGCATAAATACTCAAACTGAGCCTCTTTCGTTTTTATTTTCATAACTGATCTCCTAATCGAGATAATACTTCATTCATGTTCATCTATTTAAACATAAAAAATAAATTGACATTAAACATTCGACAATAATTTACTTTATTTAATAAATTATCAATTTTTAAACTTTTAGAATTTAAATTTTAATAGAATGTTTAAATCTTTAAACTTTAAACTATAATCTCCATTTATATTTTCTATTTTGTTATTTGTTGTACCTTTACGTTTTAATTGTATTTTTAAAAAATTTAACTTTAATCATTTACACTGTATTTAGTTTATACTTTCACTTGTTTTCGGTCTTTAGCTTTATACTAACATATATACAGAGCTTTAACACACTTATATATGTGTATGATTCTTGTGGTAAGACTCTTATACTCTGAAAAGTTAGGCTTACAGAAGGAAAAGTAATATACCGAGCTTTGAACAGCTGATAACGTAATAACTTTTCACAACTTGTATTTCTCTTCTTCAATGTGTTATATATATATATATATATATATATATATATATATATATATATATATATATATATATATATACACGTTTCCCCACATGAGAGTTTGCTCCATACTTTGTTTTTTATTTGTTTTCGCCCTAAAATGACCCACTGTATAGTGTAGCTTATTTCAAGACATTTCAATCCAATAAATCTTGTATTCTTTGTTGATTTTTTGATGGGTTTGTAGTGTTGCAGAGGCGATATTGACATAAACATGTTGTTTGGCTCACGGCAAATGAAACGGACCGTAAGAAAATCATCTCACGGATTTTTTATGTTTTTTGGAAATGTAAAAAAATCAAAGTAACAAAAATAAAAACATGGTTATTGGAGTATGAAATGAACCTGACTTATATATGCTCTTATTTAAAGATACCTTTAATTAAAAGGTACTGATAGTATATGCCAATACATATATTGTCATAATCAAGTATATATATATATATATATATATATATATATATATGTATATATATATATATATGTATATATATATATATATATATATATATGTATATATATATATATATATATATATATATATATATATATATATTTAGTGCATCAGGATATGTTTAGAAGAAATTAATAGACTACTTTAACATAAGAATGCGAGAGCTAAAATACAAATTATTCATTTTAAAACAATGTATTACATATTCAAGATACGTTTCTTTTCATTTAACTGTTTTCATTTTGTGAGTACCTGATTATTTAGAAATGGGTTGTAAGTACCTAAGTACCTTTTATATGCAGTAAAGAACTATCAGTTTCAATGTAACGATGGTACGTCTCTGCAATATGTAATGTATAGTATTTTGATACATGATTTGTATATATATATATTGTTATATGTATATATATATATATATATATATATATATATATATATATATATATATATATATATATATAAATATAGATATATAGATAGATATATAAGTTCAGATCATGTAATGAAATTTCAGACAAAATAGAATAGCTAATATATGTTATATGGGATTCCCATGCAAAACAGACCATATAGAAAAATAACGCAAATACACCTCTAAAGGCAACCTATATTTCAGTCGTGGATTCTTTATTTACTGGTAGAAAAAGAACTTTATAAAAAATCTAATTCATACAAAAAAACTTGAAGAAGATCAGGAGTAAGCATCGAAGCTGTAGTGCTAAGTTCAGATAAACGGGGCAAGAGAGTGTCTGTATGAAAAGAAATAGAGGGAGACGTAGATGTAGTGGACGCAGAATAGTGTGTATTTGATTAGATTGACAAGATTGATTGGTGATATTAGTAATAAGACTAGAGCCCGTGTTATGTGGGTATCAGCATAGTACTAAGAAATAGTAGGCCTGGCATTTAAAATGAAGGAAAGAATAGTGGAGAGCTAGATCTTTACGTAAACTTATTCCCAGTTTCTTAGATAGACCAAAGTTCAATAAGTAATTGCAAATTAGTATTATGAGCTTGTTTAACAGTTGCGGCTTTTTGTGTATAAAAACAATGGTTATCCGAACGAACGACTGAGTTTAACGTATTCCTTAACTTAATAGCCGTGTCATCTTTGTAGATTCCTTCGTCTGGGAAGTACTGGTCTCCTCTATTTATAAGTTATAACAGCCAGCACAGAATTATCTATATTCTTGTATGTGTTGAGATCTGTGTTTTGTATTTGTTGAACATGTTTTTGGGTGAGCTGGATTTCATGGTTCTGAGACGGTGTTTAGATGAGATAGAATAGAGTTCTATGTTGTGCGGTAATTAGATAGGAAATCATGCACTACAAATAATTTTCTAAATTTCAATCCTAAATGTGTTGATTATAGATATCCTAATTATTGATAATAGGATGTGTATTTTTGAACATGGTTGTTGACGTAGGTCACCGAGATGTGTGTGGCAACGCCACTAAAGAAGAAATATATGGTTATTCTTTTATAAAGCATTGCTTCTATTTGAAATTTAAATATCAAACTAAAAGCAAAGCCTGAAACACAGGTTTTCCAATGTAATCTTTACAAGAAATGCAATAGTTCAGTTAATGCTGTTTTAACGCTTATTAAATTATATATTTACATTTGCAGTTGCAGCGGACGTGCATAATCAGAAAATGCAATGTTTTATTTCATATTTTTTCATTCATAATGAATCCATGTAAAAGATGAAACAAAAACACTTTGTCGAGGTAATATTTTACTAATTATTTAATATTGGTATTCATTCATTTGTCCGAGCGGTTAATTTCCGATAATTCTCCATAAAATCGATTATAAGAATAATGGAGCGTTTGAGTATAACATAGAGTGAATTTGTATGAATCAGAATGTTGCCCTTTTTGATCAACTTTAATCTGTTGTTGTAATTTGTATACCTGCTTCTTTCTATAAGTATGTACTTACGAAAACGATTACGTAAAGGTTGTAACATCCGTAAATGAAAGTGGTTCTGTAGAAACGATTAGATTCGAACTTGACATAACAGTTCTGTCAGATCGCCTCGCTATTCACTTCACTACGACCACTTCCTAGTAGAGTGATAAATGTTTGTAACTTGTAAACCTTAACTGTTTGAAATGACACATTTATATAATGTGTTCTGCTTTCGTCTTGTAATATATAAGGACCACTTTCATTTTCGAGCAACGCTGGATAGTAAACAATTATCAATCAGGTAGACGAGAACCAAAGAGCAAAGAGAAGCTAATTAAATAATATGAACAGGAGGCACCAAAAGTTTACTTTTACGTCTACCACATTCTATTAAAGCTAACGTCATTAGGAATCGTCTATGTTTAAAACGTTAATTTGATTGAATTAGTAGTATTGGTTGTACCATAGCTGATAAATGACTTAACATATTTTTCGAAAATAAATCAGCAGACAGAAAGCAACATACCACTATGTGTGTAGTATTATTAATAGTAGATGTACTGGTAATCGTAGTAACACTTATAATACACCTAGTACAAATCATTATTAGTAGCCAACTATCAAATATATATATATATATATATATATATATATATATATATATATATATATATATATATATATATATATTTGTGCACGCTCAAATTGATTTGTAGATTAATAATAAAAACCGGTAGACAATAAATAGTTTTTTTAAAATAAATAATCAAATAAATAAATCAATAAATATATGAATAGAATTGATGACTCGTCCGATTAAATGCGAATAAAAAAGTCAAAATGCGCTCATTCGCATATTCTTAAATAATAAAGAAAACAAACCACCCAGGGAAGCGAAAAATAAGAATAGACCGTAAAAACAGCGGTCAGTATCGCTTAAAACAAGAAACAATTCAAAATAACATATATATATAAATATATACATATATATATATATATATATATATATATATATATATATATATATATATATATATATATATATATTATGGCAGCCGGATTTAAGAACTAGATAATATAACATTGCGTCTGATACATCGATATTGATTCTGATAAGCACTTTCCTTCTCTCGTATTCTTACAATATGTTATTCGACTGACAATACAACTCGTTCTAAACCTTAAATACTTCATGTTTTATATTGGTTTGAAAAAAGTAAAAAACGTTTCATAAGAGAAATATGAAATAGTATACATAATATTTATTACAAAAGTAAATAAGGTTACTAATGTGTAACAACTGACATAAGATTTTACATGTATAACAAAACACTACAATATATGCATCTAAATAATCATAATACACTAGACAATGACACATTTATTTTTATTGACATTTATCATGACTATATTTAAACGTGTATGCTCTTGAATTAGGCAGATGACACACCGATGCCACTCACCCGGCACATCGAAGAAACCGATTACTTAAATAGAGAGTGTGCAGATATAACCTCAGACACATACCTACTTACACTTTCCAACAGGCTCGTTGAGATGTGAAACAAGTTGGACTTTTACATATTTTGCTTGAATATCATATAAAATTGGCATTTTGTTGGAATGTGTCATAATTAAAACAAGAAACCTTTAAGGGTGAATATTTTTTGCTGAATACATTGTATTGTGCATTCTGTGTGTCTTAGAGCAACAACAGCTGCTTACGAAATTGTTTAAAAGTTTAATCTTTACCTGTGTCTGCCTTCACATAAACAATTATATCTGTTTAAAATAATCATCCATCTATCTATTTCTCATAATTACTTGTATATCATGATAGAAGGTAAACATTTCCCGAAATGAGAAAATAAATTTATTTTAAATCTGTGTAATTGAGACAGTTCCTAAACAGTATAGTTATGCAAACTAGTTTAGTTTCTTTTGTAACCGACTGGTATTCGTGAACATTCTAAATATACACAACTCACGTTTCAACTACGCTTTTCTTTATTAATTACATGCACAAACGTAAGAGCATCCATTTAATGTACTATCAAAGTATTATTTAATTAACATTTATAACGTGACAGAACAATTCCGTTACTATATTAATACACCTCTATGTGCATGTGTCCGATTCTGATGAAGAAATACATTTTTACAATAAATATTTACCTACTTATTTCTTATGATACTGTTTCATCCTTTTTATTTATTCCAAGTTTTATCTGCTTTACAATTTCTTAAGCCGAATCATGCATTGCTAGTCGATTTTCTTGATACAATTCGTCACCATATATATATATATATATATATATATATATATATATATAACTAAATAATAACCATATATATTCTGTTACTTATGACTCATTTTGCATATTTAATCTACACACATATATCTCAGTTGTAAATTCCGAGGTATTTTTTAAAAATATGAATCATTTTTTTAAACTGCGAATGATAGCGTATATGTTGTTGTACTGCAGTTTATTAAGTTAACTAAATGAAGCAAAAAACTAAGTTAATTCATCGAGACTTGACAAAAAAGCATACACAAATATAAAACAAAAATAACTACCGTAATTTCGATTAGTGTAGGAACACAAGGAAAAGTTTTTAAAAAAAAGTTAGGGAAGAAATCTCAAAAGGAGGCTGCCCCTATAGAAACGGCCGAAATATAAAGAAACATAACAGAGACTTGAAAATAGATTGAGAATAAAAGACGACCCAAGCGCAATTGAAACTATCAGAGTGGACATGAACAAATACTAGACTATATCCCCCAAAATGTGTTTTTAATTTCAGAGGAACCAACATATACTTGTGCCACAGAAAATAGCTGCTGAGAGTCTGAAAGAAGGAACAGACTCGGAAATATCTAAAGATTTACTGGAAGGGCATCAGTATACTTGAATCCGGAAGATGCTAATTGCGGTTCGAATTTCAGATGAAACTCTCGGTTCTAATAATTGAGAAATAAATTGAAACCTGCTGATGCGGGAAAGCAAAATCAGTTTAAATGGTGATCGTAAGAGGTTGAGTGTTCTGAACATCTGGATAGACTTTTTGTCAATCAGAGTCCAAGAACAACTCATTGTTTTTTTTAATATAGATCACTTGTATACACCTCGCATGATAAATCCTATTACTACATATAATAATAATAATAATAATAATAATAATAATAATAATAATAATAATAATAATAACAATAATAATAATAATAATAATAAAAATAATAATAATAATAATAATAATAATAAATAATAAGAATAAAAATAATAATAATAATAATAATAATAATAATAATAACAGAAACAAAAAAAGGAGAACAGAATAATTAGAAGAAGAAGTAAAGGTAGAACACTATGTATCCGTAGCAAAACAAGAAGAAACGATAAACTACAAAATTTATAATCAGGTTTCCAGACAAATACACACTTCAATCCCGCACACATAAACTCATAGTACCGTTACACATGCATACATGATTAATATCATAGTGCTCCTTTCTGATTGTGCCAAAACAATATAATAATAATAATGATAATAATAATATAATAATCTAAGAGTAAGATAAAACAGGACATAATAAGCAGTAATTTTCAAAGCTTGTTTACGTTCACCAAAGATTGGCTACGATTGTATTGCATGAGATACGAATTCAAAGATTACAAATTAAATACGCTGCTAAAGCCGGGACTCCTTATCCGCTGATAGTGTTGTATTTTCATCTCCGCTTACGAAACTGTCTGGCCATCCTTAATCTCTCTCCCACGTTGGCGACTGTCTGTTTATTTGTTAAAGACACATAACAATGTATATGTTTCTGAAGCTGTATTTTTCTTTTTCCTAATTCAGAGAAAACATCGCATTTGCCGTGAAATATTTGTCCATTAAACAAACATTTAACTTTGCTGAGATGGAGGCAGATACTGACTTGCGTCACTATGAAAACCCAGTTAGTATCAAGTCACCGCGAGAAAAAGATCTACGCTTGTATCACTTCTCATACTTTACGTCACACCCCCTGTGAGATCTACCGTGAGCACCGATCAATATGAAACAATAGGAATCTGTTATCATCGTACCCAGATATTTCTGGCAACCATGCAGCGAAATAAGTGTCCGGACATGTGCAAGTGTTTTCAATATGATCAATCAATCTAGCGTTTACATCAATCTAGCGTTTGCATGTGTTCAATAGAAACGTCGTTAATTAAAAGAATACTGCCTGGAATAAAAAGTAAATCTAAGTGAGAATGTACGTTTATCTCACACTTGATGCATGAATGTTTATTATTTAAAGCATAAACGTTTACATAATCCCTCCACAAGATTTAAGTACGAACACAAATATATATATATATATATATATATATATATATATATATATATAGTCTCGGAAGTTTCTCAACCATTAAAACAATATTAAAAAAAAAAAAAAAAAAACAAACTTATAGTCCCAAGTCTTCCAGTGGAAAATCACTCATGTAAGTCAATTTATTTTTTACAGTTATTATATTAGTTTATTTCTAACACTATTTTAAGGGATCATCAGTTGTTTACCATGAAAAACTGTTTCGGGAATTTAATATACTATATATATATATATAGAAAACTCATATTCAGATACGGGCAAAAGATAATCGTTAATTAGCAATATACATGAAGAATTCCGTAGATTCCGTAAACCAAAATGTAGTAGAAATATAAATATTAACCATGATGAGGATAGTAGTCCGGTGACAGAAAATGTAATTATTTTTTTAAGTTAAGTAAATTTGAGGAGTGAAACGATTACAAGTAAATGTTAGTGAAAGATAATAACGTTGCTAGAGTAGAAAAGTCAGTAGTGAGTAGTTCTTTGTGGAACTAAGGCGCTGAGTGATTGCTTGGCTAGAGTTAATCTGCACATTTAAAATTAGGTATTACTTTAAACAACAAATGAGCAAGCCTTAAACATGAACATACTACAAAAAGTAATTGTATTAAATATGCCTTTATACACTTCTATTGGCTTATTCTGGATACCACACGTTATCCGGTTCTTTGTTACTATATCAGATGTGCTTCTACTTTATTAGTTGCAAGTGGCATTAGTGATTGATTACTACAAGCAATCGAAATGAATCCGAACGATATTTATATCAATACAACTAACGCTCATTTAAGTAAAGTATACATCCTACTATTTTCAAATAGATGATATATACCCAACATTACACTGGCGAAACACAATCATCAAGATGTATCATTTGCATAATAATATTATACACGCTCTCTCATTAATTAATATTCTACACAATTCGTTTCTATTTTTGATCTACAATTTTGTCATACATATGCAATAGTTTTCTTCATATTAATATTAGTATTAGTAGTAGTAGTAAGATAAGTATTAATAACAACGATTTTATAAAAAAAGTGTACACAAACATCTTAGATTAAATTAGACATTTTTTTATTAAAAATAATTCCGCATTGAACACAATAACAGACATCCTTTTACCCTATGTAATTAGAAGTAAAATGAAGTATATATATATAAAAAAAGAAATTAATGTTTTTTCTGTCTTCATGATGATTTAATGCGAATTATTTGTTTCATTCATCCGAACTATATTTACATCAAACACTTTATGCTTATCGAATGCAGCACTTCCTTTAAATAGTGAAATATATACTTCATTTTTAAAACTAAATTTGTTTTAGTATTTCTTGTCAACGACAGCAACAATGACACTGATGATGATTATGATCATAACAACCATTACATTTTCACTAAAAAAGGAAAAAAAGGCCCATCCTCTTAGATGTTAAAATTACATTAAAAATAGATTTGTCGTCATTAAGTTTATTTTTTACTTTCATGACTTTCTAAATGAATGAATGCGATTTTCCCCAAACGATATTTATATTATAATTAATAATAATAATAATAATAATAATAATAATAATAATAATAATAATAATAATAATAATAATATTAATAATAATAATAATAATAATAATAATAATAATAATAATAATAATAATAATAATAATAATAATAATACTAATAATAATAATAATAATAATAATAATAATAATAATAATAATATGGTGTTTTATGCTATTCTAATCCATTATAATTAATAAATCCTTTCTATTGTCTTAAATTCTATTCGAGGTCTACGTCGGAGGTCATTTTCGCTCAACATATGTGATTCGTCTTTGAGTTTTCTTACTCTCCAAAGTTGTTATCTGTCTAAAATTCTTACTTCGTCCATCAAAGGTAGATGGTTTAATTTTTTCTTCTATATGTGGTGAACCATACCCGACTTTTAAACATTTCCAAGTACTGAAGCTTTCTATGTTCTTTTAGCCTTACTTTTTTAAAGGTAAATCGCTCCAGACAAAGCATGACACCACTTGATGTCAGAAGCTAAAGAATTACAACTTCAAAGTCAACAACTAGCCAACGATAAGTGTTATATAGATAGATTTCGATCCAGAAAACAGCAATTCGGTCTTTTTTTTCCGTAACATTGCTCATGAAATATGAGGACTAAATGACAAAATAATGGAAGCGATGGTTACAAGGCTGGCGAAAGTACACATAAGTGGGCAGCATAACTCGCCTTCGTATATTTCTCCACACTTATGTATAATTACATACACAGTTCTTTATCATGCCAACTTAAAACGTTACTTATAAAAATAAAACCGTATTTATTTGCACTTTCATTGAATACGAAAAAATATGGAACACATGTCAGAAGCTCCTTTACACAAGTGTATGTGAGAATAGCGTCTTACCAATATGTGTAAGATCACATGTCACGGAACTTGTCTGGACAAGCTAGGATCAGTGAATAAACGAATGTTATCGTTTTATGAGTAAATTAAAAAAAATATAAGAATAAAAAATAGACAAACGTGTTACCACCTCGGCAGTCAGTAATAAAAAGGGTAAAAAGAGGAAGTTTATTCGTCGTCATTCCATTTATATCGATCGTCACGTAGTTAAATTTACTAATAGTTGACCGACGCGTGATCACGTGATCTAAAACCTGAAGCATAAGCAAAAGCGAATAAGAAAATGTATTAAAGGTTCCGTTATTACACGCATGGAGTCTATTTTTTTTTTTTTCGAATTTTAATAGTGACTGTAATAAAGAAAACTACGAAAAACAAATTTAGACTTTGACTTTGTTCTTTAAAAACGAAGTTGATTAAATGTTATTGTATTTATATATTTTTTATTTATTAATTTTTTATTCGTTCACATTCAGTGTTTCCTTTTCTTCTTCTAGTGCACCTATTATCAATTTGCTGATCAATACTAAATTAAAGCGCGATACTTAGTAATAGTTGTATTTATCCCTTTTGAAACAATTCATTTAATTCATTGACGAGACAAAACCGACATATAAAAGTTTGCTCCAATTTTCGGACGAAAGCGTAGCTTGTGAAAAGGCACTTTTAAATGTTTCCAAGATTAATAAATATTTTGTGTTAATCACGTTATGTTTTTTTTTTATAAATGAGAGAAGTATATTTCGTCACAGTTAAATAAATAAAAATTCATTTATTATAACCAAATCTCCTTTAAAAGTTTAAACAAAATAACTCTACGTTTTCTAAATTAATTCGTACTAGTTTAGACACAGATATGTGACGGTGGTCAAGTGGATAAAGGTACGGACTGACGACATGGGGGTACTAAGTTCGTATTCAGTCGGTTGCATAATATCACTTTCACTTAGTGATGTTGGCAATCATTACGTTTTCTCTCCTGCAGGAATGGCAACACCAGAATCAAAGAGATCAACAAAGTTGTACCATGTTGATTCACACGGATTTACTAAAAACAAGAAAAACATATGTACGGTTAACTTATTAAGTATGCCGGTCAAGTTTTAAGGCACAGCTAAGGTCAATGTTATGGAACATGGATACGTATAGGCATAACCAGAATGAGATGTGTGATATCCGTATATAACATTACTCTACACTCAAATTAAACTCTGCCAACTTTCTGTTATCCTTACATTAATAAATGTGTGGGCATTTTAAGCATTTACACACCTTACACATTTTAATTTTTAACGTACTATCAATCAAATATTGAAATAGAAAGAAAATCGCTTAATGTACAAGCATAACATTTGAAAGTTCTATATAAAAAAACAATCAATTTAAAAAATACATAAACCACAATGCATTTTGCTTTCTTTGTAAATCAGTCAGCGATTTTAATTTTAAGCATGTTGACTGTCGAATAAAAAGTCACTTTAATCTTGACAATTATCAGCAAACTATCATATATTATAAACAGTGAAAGTGTATGAAGCCATTAATGTTATAGATAAAGATCAAAACAACATTAACTTAACGAAATAACTTATTTCATTATAACAATGTGGTTTAGTTATTAAGTTAAGAAACGTTATGCTTATAATTAAATTCAACTATCAACATCCTATCAAAATTAATTAGTTAAAAAACGGCATAATTAAAAAAAACGACACAAAAACGAAACTATAAAACTCATTGACAACGCCGGGTAGGTAAGCTAGTTTTATGTATTATGATTATGATATTGTATTTCTCATAATTTTGAGGCATTGTTTTACTAAGCGTTAATTCAGGAAAGTTATTATGTTCCTAAAATAAGACGCAGTGACAATTGTTTATCTACGGCAGATATGTTCACTTTATTTTCGTTTTATTATCAAGTTAGTAAGCTGAAAATAGCAAAACCTTCGAGATAAGAACTCCTACTTTCCTCAGGGAAATCGATAGGGAAATAGATATCCTGCAAAAAGACCCTCATCACAAATCCTAATAAATGTATCATTTAAACAATCAGTAATTATTTATCTTTGGGCTCAGCGGCTCCTCTCTTTGTATCTGCCCGCCTTCTTTTATACCACCTACTGCATTTATAAAGGCATAAATATCCCCCCTTTATATTTCTTTCTTTCCTCAATATTATATATTTTTAAATTACAAATTGCGGATCTTGATTAAATTCCTAATTAGTATAACGCACACTAGTTCGTTCACGAATCTCTTCTTTACACTTTCGAAATTATCAAAGCTGCCACGCATTCCCGGAACGTGTCAATCTCTCTTTCCTTAATCCATTAGTCTCCAGATACATTTATTGTACGATTGACAATAAGATTTTTCAGACAATAGATTTATTTTATCAATTGAGAAGGCGTACTTGAAAGCCTTTGGCTATTATAACATAATACCAAATCTATCTAAAACGAAATACCTACATAGATTATTGAATTACATCACTTGAATTGTAAAAGAATAATGTTAAATAGCACACAAACATACCTATCTGTTATAAATATACCTGCGTGGGTAAATATATATATATATATATATATATATATATATATATATATATATATATATATATATATATATGTGTGTGTGTGTGGTGTGTGTGTGTGTGTGTGTGTGTGTTGTTTACAAAAGGCAAAGTATGTTCGTAAAATCTATAGCTTTGTGTATAAAGAGTTCGCTTCCTGTTCCAATATGTTGTCACCTACTTAACTGAGTTCGGCTTAGGAAGTGTTGTACCTACCCGCATAGATATACAATCGATCGAGTTTTTCGAATAAAAAAAGAAAGAAAAAAAATTAAAAAATGTAAAATAAAAATTCTTATTAAAGTAAAAATATATCAGTGTGAAAAAAAATAAATATTATTTGTATTTTTAATTTTAAAATAATTAAATGCTTACTTTTCAAAGTAAGCAATGCGTCAAATAAATACGATGATTTGCCGTGAAAAGTAGTTTTTCGGTACGACAAGGGTGACGCTAAAAATGCCGTAACATCTGTGTTCTAACGTTGTTGTCATGTAATTTAATTTGGAATGATTTGTTTTTAAAAAAAAAGGAGTAATAATTTCTGACATCGAAGACAACTTCGGATCGAAAGTGTTGATTCTAAATCTGTCGTTAGTTTGGCTCTTAGATAAACTGTTTAACTGTGATGCCGAGACACACATAAAGACGTACAGAAAACAAATGATTGACATAGATCTAAATGAATCGATTCTAAACTCGTTCCCATTTCACGCACTAGCAGTAAAATAAAAACGCCCTATTTACAATTACTTCAACTTTATACAATGGACGCGCCATCTTTTGAATATATTGCTCATATAGATGCGATATTAGTGAACATTTAACTTTATCGCATATTGGTTTTGAAAAGATGATATTTTATTAATTACCTATTATTTGTTATTGTTTTTCAATGCTTAAGTTGTTTTTGATTTTAGTATCAACAAATTGTTTTGTTTCGCAATATTGTTTTATTTACAGGAGAAATATTGAGAATTTCTGTTCAAATGTTTCTATCTTTAGCGGACCGAGTTGATCTTTTCTAATTTACCAGAACTGCAAATTGATTTCTCTCTTTTTGTTCCTGTTTTTACGTTCACATACAAACTATATATAAATCTATTTAGCAATTACTATAATGTTGATGTTAAATGTGTACAACAACGTTATAACTGAAAAGGGCTACCCGACTTTGCCCGGGGCGTAGTAATACATTTGTTTAAATCATTAAAATTGATTTTCTATTCTTGTCAAACGCGAGTTAAATCTTACTGTAAAAACTAAAACAAGTTATCCAAAAAAAGCACGCGCGTTTAATCTTACTGTAAAAACCAAAACAAGTTCTCCAAAAAAACATGCGAGTTAAATCTTACTGTAAAATCTAAAACAAGTTATCAAAAAAACACGCGAGTTAAGTCTTACTGTCAAAACTAAAACAAGTTATCCAGAAAACACGCGATTTAAATCTTACTGTAAAAACTAAAACAAGTTATCCAAAAAACACGCGAGTTTAATCTTACTGTAAAAACTAAAACCAGTTATCTAGAAAAACACGCGGGTTAAATCTTACTGTAAAAACTTAAACACGTTATCCAAAAAACACGCGATTTAAATCTTACTGTAAAAACTAATACAAGTTATCAAAAAAAAAAATACGCGAGTTAAATCTTAATGTAAAAACTAAAACAAGTTATCCAAAAAAAACACGTTAGTTAAATCTTACTTCAAGAACAAACTGTCCCTTTCTATCTATCTCCATTGATTAATTCTTATGCTTGTCACAGAATGTTTCGAACAAGTCAATATTTATTATCATAACAAAGTGAAAAAATTATTTCTTTATTTTTATCAAATATAAAGATAAGTATCTTTTTCTTTGCTCATAAAAATATATGTGCATCTATGAGTATCCCTTCCTTTCTTTATTGTTATCAGTTATGATTAAACATCAATATTAAGCCTTGTACCGTTTGCTAACGAAGCTAAATTTACATTATTGAAGCGACCCGAATCCACGTACGTTCACGTTTCTTATTTTAAATTTATATTTCAAGTATTTTATCTATGAAATTTTAAGAAGTGATAACTTACTGACAGAGCCAGCAAAAATATACTAACACACACACACATACATATATATATATATATATATATATATATATAAATCAAAATAAAAAATGAAAACATTTTTTTCTTTTTATTCATCTTGACTTTTTTATCAAATATTTCGCTTGATATAACAAGCCTCAAAAGACAAATAAAAGGTATTAACCTATTTTTTTTCGTAATAATCATTCCTGGTTTTCTAGAAATGACGTCCGATGTTGTGTGGACTAACGGTGTAAATGTCTCTTTTAAATTGAACTTAAATCGCAGATGGTCACTGGTTGGTATAAATTTGGGAAAGTCTCAGGGCTTGTTATATCAAGCGAAATATTAAATAAAAAGTCAAGATGAAAAAAATAAAAAAATGTTCTGATATTTTATTTTGATTTTAATAATAAATAGCCGTAGTTAACTCATGGTTTGTGAAGGCATTTTGCCTCTTTCTTTAAGTTTAAAATTCTAAAGATGCTTAAAAAATGAATTTTCTCAAATTTATACCTACCAGCGACCATGCACGATTTAAGATCAAATACCGCATTAATACGATACTTTTATGGTCGAAAGTTTGATACCATAATTATATGCATCGACTACGCGAACATGTTTCATAGATAAAATATTTTCAGTAACTACTAAATATCATGACTATAATATCGTTGAAATAATGGGTGCGGAGACAAGATCGAGCATTTATTTTTTCTCAGAAGGCAGATGCATGCTTGTGAAATCGGCGACGATGTGAATCTCAAACTAGATGTTCTTTATTTAACAAAATAGATCTCCAATTCCGTAAATATGATTAGATTTCTATCCAGTTACAAAAATAGAAGTTAATCTTCTTATTTTTCAAAGCCCGAATTAAATTAAATTCTGGTAAGCACTGAATTTTATTTTAATCTTCAAAGTTCTGCTACGTCATGTGATTAACCGAAACTATCCACTTTTCTTTTAGACTTGTAGCTTACCCTAAGGTTGTCCTCCGCCAATCTGCAGAACACACTTGCATTTGTTGAATTATCGTAAGATTTAACTTGACAAGTATATTGCCTCAAAATAGTATTTATTGACGACAAGAAACTTGCAAATATGGCGGATGATATTCCATATTCGTCTTCGATGGAAGTGACGAAGCTATTAACTCATAACACTTTACATGCATCTATTATACGCGGCCACCACTGATGTACTTACGACTTTTAAATAAACCTCATTTTATGTAATTTTTATTTATCCGTAAATAATACTTTGGATACAGAATAGACGTTTCAAATTTCTAACCTTGGCGATTTTCAAAACAGTGGAACAGTATTCCGGCAAAATTAATGGCCACTTATATTTAAAAAAAATATATTATCCATAAAAGGGACTATATATGATTGTTTCAAACATTGTAAGGCGACCAACATAAAACAAAGTAAAGCACTAAACAGAGTACTTACGTGGTCCCCTATCGACTTGAGTGAAATATTGAATGGCATTTTGCCAGAATGGGCTGATTCATATAAAAACGTATGTACTTTGGAAACGGCTGATCAGAATATATGATGTTTTATGAAATCAAACGTGATTTGTTTATTAAAAAAACAACATAAGACGCCACGATATAGACGATGTGAACACGCTATTAGAAATGCTGAAAAAAAATAAAGAGAGATGAAATACGTATATTTGGTGGTTTCTGTCGCTCTGGAAATGTGTGGGATATGCGCTTGTCTTCCGTGTCTTGTTCTTTTAATCTGCAGATGTGGCCGTATTTTATTACTTTCATTTTTCACAAAATATATTATTCCTAAAATTAAATAACCGAATGGCACAACATCTTTGTGAGAAATAAAACACAAGTAATGAATAGATAAAGAATGAAGTGAGCAACTTACCAAGAAGGTCTGCCACGGCGAGATTGACGAGGAAATAGTTGGTCACGCTACGCATGCGACGGTTCACCAGCAGCACAAGGAGGACCAACAGGTTGCCGAGCAGGGCCAACACAAAGACCGGAACGTATATGCAAAGTAGCACAATACGATCCGGCTGTTGGTAAGTGTAAAAATTGATCCTCCAATCAGTGCTAACCAGAACCTGCGACAAATTGGAATCGGCATTTGTCCAGTTCATTTTGGAGTGATCCTCTTAGGCAGTTCCAATAATCCAACAGATAATCCAAGGTAAATCCAATTAGAAATACGAATTAATACAACTTAAATGAATAGATAAATAAATAAAATTAAATTTTGAAATAAAATTTCGTTTTATGATACGAGTAAAACTGTAATAATTTGAAAATCTGTCATTAAATAAGTTTTGTATTTTTATTGTTTGTTTTATTTTCTTTTGTCTGGTGTAGTTCGAAGTTATTTCATTTTCATTTTCTGTTAAATTTCAAAGGTTTTATCTCATTTAGTTTGGAGGTTTCTCTTTTATTTATGTTACAGACACGATTCTTTTTGTTTTTCACGGTGACTTCCGTCTTAATATAGTTATAATAACCAAATTCTTAAATTCTTTACCCGAAAGAACAGCATCAGATGAGGAAAAGAACCGTGGCATATAAATTAGATGTGTATCTTTTAATGACCATCAAAATGTTGTTTCGACAATGGATGAAATAGGATAAAAATTTAACTTTCTTAAAAACGCAGAATGAATACCGCGTGCCAGATAGGATATACAGTTACAATTTGGATTAAATTCATTAGGAAAGATTTAAATAATCACAGATTAACTGATATTATATAAAACACTATAGACTTTTAAAAGGTTGTGTCACATTTTTCGCAGATCGTGTTTCCACAATGTCGCATGATGTTTGAGAAAAAGATTCTCTTACTTTTTTATCAAGTCTTGTTTTTAGTTTATACTTCGGCATTTTCATTTTTTTAAGATATTGCTCACGCTGGATGTCGGCTGTCAGTTTCATATCAGTGATCAAAATAACTCAGTGTCGTTTCTATATTATTTGTCATGGATTATTTAAAGCAAGCAGCTAAAAATTACTTTCCATTCAGAATTCACAAAAAATAAAAATAAAAACCACAAAGGAAACTAAAAAGTAAAATAAGTAAATATTTCGATATTCGATTATATATTTTTAAAACGTAAGTTTTAGTTTTTTATCGACGATACCTTATACGACACCGATTTATTTATTAACAGTGTTGGTGCAACGGTATCGGCTTTCATTCTAATTCTCATCTATATGAGTAAACGTGAACTACATTGCGCCATCAAGTTTCTTGTTTTTTGATATTTGTCTTCGTATCCAATAATAACATGATTTTATTTTTAATGGGAAAGAAACAATCTGTATCAAAATGCCAAGTGACACATTGGTAGTTCTTCTATTCCCTCGTTTGTCATCATAAATATTATTCTTCTTGGGCTTTTGAACACTGTTCAATTATAAGCTTTAGTATTTACTGTTATAAAAGTATCAAATTATGTAATTCTGAGCAACTTAAAAGTCATCATAATGTTATCAGGTTTTATAATGCCGACACTGTCTAGGAAAGTATTTCTCTTTAGTGGATGCCAGCATATGTGTCTTTAATAAATCTCATTTAAAGGATGTTCCTGAAAGAGTTGATTGGTCGAGGAATGTTGTCTTTCATCCATTTTTCTTGGTGATTATGATGTGAATGCTATAAATAAATAAAAAGAAAAAAAGATTAGCAATAATGATGAAATAAATAGCAAACAATGATAAATATATATTATATTTTACACAATTTAGCTGACATTATGATGTTTGATAACAATTTTCCTATATAATCTATATAATAATACACTAAAGCATTTAGCGTTTGTACGTACATAATAAGCTTTCGCACATTTAAAAGTCCGATTGTGATTGCAAGCAATTCTGAATTTAACATTTTATAATTAATTCTTCCCAAATAAAATTATGTCGCCCCGTCGACTAAAGCAGTACAATTTAAAATGTATACATTTCGAAAAGTAGCATTTTATATTTTGAATGGAAGAATGTTTGGCTGACTATAATTTTTAAAAATAATTAGACAGAAACTATTTATTGTTGTAAAAAGAATTGAATTGATGGAATTTAAGTATTAATGAATAAAGAAAACGTATATTATTCATATCATATATTTAAAATATATTTATCTGTCAATGACAATTACTTTTACATGAGAAGAAAGTCCAATTTTCTTGAAAGTATTGACTCTGATATTCATTTATGATTTCAAACGGAATATTATTATTAACATTATATCTATCGGATTGAAGTAGAAACACTGTGGAATTTCAACGGGGTCTCACTTGTCTTATTATAGTTTAGTTAATGTCTAATAGTGTATCTTTATCCTAATCAACGTCCAGGAAAATTATATACATTTTCCTTATTGTACTAGACGTTTTAAAAATCTTCATGAATATTTATTCAAGAAATACATGATTCAACATTTGATAAAATATACTTACAAAATTTAGATTTATAACTTAAATTTCATACACGTTTAAAAGTTTTCTTTTGTTGACGTCGTATTCGAAATCATTTATTTCACCTGGAAAATTTACAAAAAGGTTTTGTGGATATATCCGGTACGTCAGAGAAGTTTAACTGCATGCCATGTTTGCTTGGCAGGTCCAGAGCAGGCTCAAAGCTTTCCCTCAAATAATCGCGATGAGGAGACGCTAGGAGAGCCAAGTCAACTCCCCAGGGTTGCGTGTCATTAAATTAAAATCAATCTTTTTAAAGTTTCTTTCGAGAAAATTCTTTTTTTTGTATAAAGAAAACACCTTTAACACTCCTTCTCACAGTTTTATAATCTTTATACAACTTTGTCTAAATATATTTCATGCAGCCTTTAATTAAATCATATACCTTACTCCTCTGCTGCGAAAAAGAACTATTTTTGAAAAACTATGGGTTTAGGGAAAATAAACTCTTCGTTGAACATATGCAGAAAATATCTAGGTACTGTTTTTAATATCTTTTTGTTTTGACTCTCATATATTCTCTCTATATATAAACATATATATATATATATATTCACAATAATTTTATAAATAAATATTAAATATTTAAATACCTAGAGACATCGATGTTTCATGCTAACGCAATCTTCAGTCTAGGAACTAATTCCCAACGGTCGGTGGGCGCGAACACCGCAACAAATCACCATTAATTCGTAGTCGGAGATCTTAACCGCAGGCCATTGTCAACTAGTTAGTAAATAGAGGATAACTTTAACTGTAAATAGCGAAATTCGGCGACTACTTACCAAGCAGATAAAAGTGATCTACGAAACGTCGGGCCATGCATATAGCTATTTGTACTGCTTGTTATTAAAGCTCCTCGAAATATATATATATATATATATATATATATATATATATATATATATATATATATATATATATATATATATATATATATATATATATGTTAATATGGAATATTACAGAATTGCTTAACGTATTAATTATAGTTTCAAAATATCAGAAACATGCTTCGGGAATCAACACTCAGCAAGATATTTTCTATATACGCACGTTTCTAAAAAACGTTGTTATTAGTAAACTTGCATTTAAATAAATATTCATAATATAAATTATTTTCTTCATCTATATGTTTCATAATTTATCAATTTTAAAACACTGGTAACATTCGATGGACATATTATAGATATTTAAAGAACAATTCCGAGTCAAGAGAGAATACCGAATCAATCACATTTTCTTTTACTCTGATGTAATAAATAATAATAAAATGTTTTTTGAAACTCAGATACATATGGATAAGATTGTAAACTGTTTATATTCGGAGGCTGAGTATGATAATTAATTATATCATAATCTACCGAAGTATATAAATACTAGCAGAGCTACCCGGTGTTGCCCAGGTTAGAGTGTGGAATATGCAGCATCATAGTAGGAGAGTTTACTTTAACACCAACCTTAATGCTGTCATGTAGATATTTTGCTTATCAAGCTATTTAATATATGTGAATACTTTAAATCTAACGCAAATAAATATATTAATTTTATTGTGTAAAATGTTTGAGATTTGTCATTATCTTCTTTAAGCGACAGCCAGAGACGCAAAAATACTTCAATTACGTTCACATGGAAAGTGTGTATGTGAATATAATTATATTGAAAGTACATTTCCTAGGTTGCCTTCGTTTGTAGGGGCATACATGCACAGTGAGATAGGTATCTTCCTCCAGTATATATATATATATATATATATATATATATATATATATATATATTGAATCAAAGTGAAAAACAGTTTTCAATGGAGGGGTGTTGTCCCCGTAGGACATCTCTATATTATTAAAATCTGCTGTAATTTTCAGAATACAAATCAGTTTTGGTTATTTACCTATGGTTTAAATTCCATTTGAATAAATGTTTTAAAAGTTTTCAGTGGGTGCGGGCGGACACCGTATTAATATCATCAACATCTGCTGAAATTTCGGGAATAGACATCATTTTTGACCATTTACCTACAGTTTAAATTTCATTTAAATCTAAGACAAAACAGTTTTCAGTAGATGGATTGGCCTTCACTGATAGATCATTAGTCCACATGTCAATTTTCACGCAATTCTGTCCAGCGGTTTAAGTGAATATCAGACACAATGATCAGGCGAACAGATACACACACAGAATAAGAATTATATATATATATATATATATATATATATATATATATATATATATATTGAGAGAGAGAGAGGAGAGATAGATATGAATGTATATATATAAGAATATATTTATATATGTGTGTATATGTGTATATAAATACATATACATAATATATACGGAGACATAGAAAAAAGAGCAAAAGATGGAGTAATAAAGAGGGAGAGTGATAACTATATTTATGGCGCGTATGTTACGCAGAAGGGTTTGTTCTTTGTTCCAGCATTAATTCGGCATACTTACCTTTATTTGTTATAAATCTATTTCTACATTACTTCTAAGCTGTACTCACAAATAAATCCCTGTTGGTAGTTATGATATATGAGAAATTCTCCATTATATACTACACTTATCCGTTTCTGTAGAAAAGTAAAATTAATTCCATACATACTGTGCCACTATGACAAAAAGTAGCATATGTCTCGAACACGAATTTGCACTCATCGTATATATATATATATATATATATATATATATATATATATATATATATATATATATATATATATTATATATATATATGTTAGTGCATGCACTCTCTCTCTCTCTCTCTCTATATATATATATATATATGTTAGTGCATGCACTCTCTCTCTCTCTCTCTCTCTCTCTCTATATATATAGATATATATATATATATATATATATATATATATATATATTATATTATTTATAAATATTTATTGAGTATTTAGATGCTACCACCCGATCGGAGCCCAATATACTTTATTGAATTCCGAAGCTGTGGCATTACCGATGCACGTTAGCAAGTTTGTAAGCCACATAAAATTGTACATAATAAGTAGTTATTATGTTCTCACTTGTATTGACCACTTTTTAAAAAAATATTGGTATTATATACATTTTATGAATACGTCTGAAATGGATTAATAATTATTGGCAGGTGAGTATTTACGTATGTAATTTCATTATTAAATAACCGGTTATTTATCCTAAAAGAAACAGACACATTTCACAAGGAGAAATATACATATGTACACATCCATAGTATTCTGAAAGACACAACTATGCATGTGATTATATATATATATATATATATATATATATATATATATATATATATATATATATATATATATATATATATATATATATATATAAATATATATATATATCCAACGTCGCTACCCGATATGCCAATTCTGAACAGCTTATAAACAATGATAATTTTAACACATTTAAGGCGGCGAGACACACAGGCATTCAACTACTATAAGTGAAGGAATGATGCATATAAAGCAAGTGACGTGACGCTGTGTTAGTACTACCATTTACAGTGCTCTACTTTTTAACGAGGAGCTTCAAATATAAATATTTGTTATTGTTTATTTATCTATGGACGTATACGTTTCGTCTCTTTTCACTCAAGACTCATCAGCAAATATAAATATTTATATATATATTTATCGACAGACAGACTGGCTCGCTGTATAACTTATTTTCACTGTGGCTTGATAATGATGTATCTTAAGCCAAAATGAAAAAAACGACCGTCTAGACCAGGGTGAGGGTCAGATGAGACTTTTGGAAGGAGATCGCGGGCCGGAGTGAAAAACGAAATCTCAGAATTATTATATTTTGTTTACATGAATATAAATTGTACACTATTGCATTGAACACTCTACAAATCTGATATTTTTTCTCAAGAGACTTATGTATGTGATGTTATAAAAGGCGCCGACGAAGAGCCATTTTATAATCAGAAAAAATAATGACGGTGAAAGAAGCATGTTTATCCAGCATTCGTTTTGACACACCTCACTTAAGTTCCATGCTTCATGCCCTTTGCCTCTCTCTTTCTCTTTTTCTATTTTTATCTCAGGCCAAGGATTTGAAATTAATAGTTAAAGAAAAATAAAATATACATCCATCATCGCTCGCTCAGTTGACAATCTTGTTTGTTGAAGACAATCGTGCTCGTGTAATAGCGTTCTAAAACAAACAGCCATTCATGATACTGACATGTGAACTTCAAAAATCACAAAGACAAACATTAGAATCTATAATATTCGAATCTGTGCCTTCAAACGAGGACAATCGTTAGCTGATGACGCATTAAATTGTGCAGTCAAAAAGGTTTTGATGGAGCAAAACCCGGATTTTAATATATGTATCTTTCGTTTGTGAACATTTACTACTTCATTTGAATAATTACCCGTTTTTTAAATAACGGAATTACATACGAAAACACACACATGCCAACCAGAACAGTAGCGTTGTTTTTGGTATATTGTTTGAATGCACGTGTGTATCCATGATTACTTCTACCGTTTGTAGCCTGTTGTCATAAATGCAAATGAGACATAGTAAATAATGAAAGTTACAAAATAACAGATATTGTTTGCAAAGTAAGGAATATGCGTTATTCGTACTAAATCGGCCTTCACCGTTTTTAAAATGTATTGCGTTCATTTATCATTTGAAACCTTCTATCACTGCTATCAATCATCAGGATAACTGGTTTCCGTGTGATCAACAAATGCGGTACGTAGTCACAGACGATGATTACAAGTGGGCTGAGAAGTTTCGCTTTGGTGCGTTTATCAACTGGATAACGATTCTTTTATCAAGAAAAAATAGAGTGAATCAAATCCGGTACCCTAAGAGGTTTTCTGTATACTTTAATGACACAAAATACATGCGATAATATTCCTTGTAATGTCTAAAAAAAAGTATGTTCTCATTTTTATAATTAGTCGTAATTTCTAATTAACTGAACAACGCTCCGCCTTTGGTTCCTTATTGTCGGAAATGTTACTACCACATGAATAAACGCTTTCGCTACACATGAGTTAGACAGAATTTCCATAGACAAAGCCGCTTTGTAGAGGCTTTCATTTTATAGAACACATTGCCTCGTGACTTCTTCCCTGCTGGTTACCACTTTGGTGTCCTCGAGCTTTATATTTACAAACTCTGGTCACAAACACCCATTATCATTAATAATTTTTAATGCTTCTATAGTTTTTCTTATCTTTCAGCTGATAATTATTTCAGTCTCATAAACCCTTATCTTCAAAGTACTCTTAAGCTTGATAAGTGGTTATTCAATAGTAAAAAAGTAAGCGATCTATCACTTACCTATTTATGTATTGATTTTGTCCCACAGTATTTTCCTTGAGATCCTCTTTTATTAGGTTAAGACGTGATCGTTTAGGGAAATAGTGACTGTTTTCAGTCTTACCATTCAATTGATTTATTTTCTGATTCAATTCACAATTTTATTTTCGAACAAACCATAAACACATATGTAAAGAAGATAGCAACATAACAAATACCTGCCGGTTCATATTATTGTTCTGGATATTATAGAAATAAAAAGGAATAACTTTTATTTGCAAAAAGAATATCCCATTTAAATGACTCTCGAAAGAACTATAAATAGAACAAATAATGTGAGTTGTGTGAATCAGCAATTCACGTATAGACTAATATTCTTGTCTACAGATATTATTTAAATATATACATCAACAGACACGTGTTTCATCATTTAAAGTTTCAGCTATGTTACTTCAAAACCCAACACATTGTCCACCATGTCAGAAAATCGGACGTTAAGACATCGTTGGCTGTGAAAATCAAAGACATACCTACCTCGGCCGGCTTGCTAGTTGCTATAATGTAAAATGTGTTACCTTATGTAATTACGTGAATCGGTTTCTTTAAAACATTATATCTGTCAAAGTGTCTATATGTGATATATATATATATATATATATATATATATATATATATATATATATATATATATATATGTTTATACATGATATATATATATGATATATATATATATATATATATATATATATATATATGATATATACGTATATATATATATATATATATATATATATATATGTGTATATACAATAATATTTGCATCAACAGAAATGTGCTTCGTTTATTAATACTACTTACTTTAACTTTATCGAACCAATGCATTGACCTAATGATTCGACTAGGAATCTTCAGTCTTGCTTAGAGACATAACATTATTACCATCGGCCGATGAAGAAAAAAAAAACAAAACACTGCTTTGACAAGAAGAATTTATATCTCGAAAGTCGGATGAAAATTATTTTAATTTATTTAAACATTACACATTGTTATGTCTTTTTTAAGTATATATATATATATATATATATATATATATATATATATATATATATATATATATATATACTTGATTAGAACCTTTACCACCTCAACCACCGTGTCCTCGGAATCGTTAAACATCATCAGACTTTACCAGCTTTACATCTCTCTGCAATCGACTTAAGCGGTGATTGTAGTTTGGCCTGTTTGCTATATTGTGCTTCATTAAACAATCGTCGAGGCACACCCAGACATTTTCTCGTATATTTACTTATTTTTGCTTCTATTGCTTCAACTGTGCTCATAGTGATGCCATATATGAGACGAGGCTCTAACAGAATTGGAATAAGCATGTGTTGAAGACACCATACCTTATATTTACCTTGCAGTGGACAGCGCCCGATCGTTTTTAGACTTTCATCAACTGTTCTTATTGCCGCTTCAATCTGCTTTGTGTCTGGCAAGGTCTCATCGTACCATCTACCAAACCTATTTATCGGTTCTTCTGAGACGGTCGATATTTTCTGACCACCCACTGCACAGCAGATATCCCGGTGTACCTTCCCCTTCCTAATTATATATATATATATATATATATATATATATATATATATATATATATATATATATATATATATATATATATATTAAGACAGCATTTTTTTTTTAAGACAGATATCTTAGAATGTGGCAGACAACATTTAGCTGGATATGTTTGTGAGTTTCTTTTCCAATTGCCGAATCCGAATCTCTGGTGGGAAATTGGCCGATGAATCCCCCATAGTCATTGGTGTTCCAAGTATTTTCGATCCCATCCGGGTTCTTACATGAACGTTATTCTAAATAAATATGATAACTATTATAATGTATGAAGCATTCTCAAAGACTGTAATACATTAAAAAAAATCAAATCAAATCCGAAGCATCTCCTCAAAACAGAAATTAATAAATTAATTACTGCCAACAAACCTTACTGTGACAATGAAAACCTACCCAAAATTATAGGAGACTTCAAACCCGGATATATTTACGGAAAAGTTAAAACACATAAGCCGAAACTTCCGCCTCGTCCAATTATCTCTCGAGTAACCACACCCATTCACCAGCTGTCAAAAACAATTACAAATTGATATCCCCGTATATTGTTAACCAATATAGCATTACATCTACAAATGAACTAATTCGAACTCTAATAATTAAAAACCTTAACATGGTGGCATTAATGTGAAAAACCTGTTTACTAACGTACTCGTAAAACAAATTATTGACATAGTCATTACTAATATCTATAATGACCCTAATAACCACCCCTTCAAAATAAACTCTAACACCTTGCTGTCACTACATAAGTTCTTTTTACGATTAACACGGCAACATTTATATTAAAACATATGGTGTCGCTATAGGTTATGAGCTCGATCCAACATTTAGCAATTATTACATGTCTAATCTCATCACAAAGCCACGAATCTATCTACGATACGTAGATAATATCTTAATAGTTACCCGAAACAAAAATGAAATTAATACATTACAAACAATCTTCCAAAATAAGTACGTACTAAATTCCATGTATGAATTAAACATTAAACCCAATCCCTTTTTAGACGTTCTAATAGACACGAATTAACATCAATTCTCTACATCCACGTATCAAACACCTACCAATGAACATCCATGCACCATTAACTTCCTTAGCAGATGACTTTTCAGATATAAAACAGGTATAATAAAAAAACTAGTTAACTTGAGCCAAAATAATTTCCTCTTAACCAACTATCTTCCAATATGAACTCGATACTATAAAAAAACTCTAATAAATAATGGGTTCCCTAATAATAGATTCCTAAACTATATAATTGGCCTACAGTTTTAAAATAATCCCTACAAGAATATTAATCAATCTAATCTTCAAGTTAACACATTTATAAAAATATTCTTCCGAAACCAGTTTCATCATATTTATAAAATTGACGAACTACCTATATTATTAATGAAAGTGTACTCCCTAGCGACCCAAATATAAAGATAAAACTGATCATTTAATAAAATAAATCAACAAAATAGCTAACCTTATTATTACCAATAATTATTCCCCCATGCCAAGGGGTGTAAGATAGGACGAACGTCTATTGGGAAACTGTGCATGTAACAGCAAAAATGCATATACGTTCGCTTGATTGCACAACATTGTCGAGGAGGTTAACAATGCATTAATCCCCTACCAGCTTCATAGATCAGTACCTAACAAACCAGCATTTCTGCCATCGCCCTTAATTTCGGTAGTTCATTAGTAGAAAACACCAAAAGTTTAGAACATACAACTAATAAACAACAACACTATATAATCAAGCCTTGTACATCAAAATAAAAATGCCAACTATTAACTCAATCAACTTTAATAATAGCGATAACATTCTAAAATGTTTATATTTGCAACTTTAGTTTCGTATTTATATTATTTCAGCCAAAACTACTTATTAATATCAACTACATGGTATTTCAATGATTCCCCTGAAGATGGACCCGGATGAGCTCGAAGGTACTTGGGAAATCAACGATTAATCATATTTCGGGCGTGAACAAATTGACGTTTTTTGAAAGATAAGACGTATAAACGTTTTGTTTTAAATTTTTTTTTTTTAGGTGTCTCAAAATAAGTCAAATTTGTGAGACAACAACAAATACTTTGCCTCTAGAATATGCATATATTGCCTTTGTTTGTATATATTTGCAGAATTCGGGTTTCCACGTTTTTGCAAATTATGTCGATATTTTATCTTCTTTCCCTTTTTAAACGATATTCGCCGACATTTCCCTTGAAAATATGTCGATTTAAAAGTACCTTGGGCTTTATTTAGCTAGTTTTAGTAGATCTTTTTTATTATTATTAAAGGTTTTTTGTCGAATGTCTTCTGACTATCAAATATATAACAGTATTTTTTCTATTTTTTTCATTCTTCATCAGATATTGCCCCTTACTCGCTATAACTCATTTTTTCTGTTTAAAAGGTTTATATATATATATATATATATATATATATATATATATATATATATATATATATACTAGCAAATATATGCTCCCTCCGGTCGCATACTTTTGATAGGCTGCGCGTCAAAAATCAACGCTCACCCGTAAACCGATGGAACCCCAGTCATATTTCTTGGGTGGTTAGACATTGATTTTCTTTGTTGCCGACCAAGAAGTTTTTTAGTTAAAAATAAAGAAAAAATTTCGACCATAACCCATTTTTTTTTACCCTCCCCCATAAATAGAAATATTTTTAGTTTAAAAACAAAACAAAAAAAATCCCCCCCCCCCAATTTTTTACCTTCTCCAATATATAGAAATATTTTTAGTTAAGAAAATAAAATAAAAGATGTTTGACCCCCCCCCTCCCAATTTTTTTTTATCCTCCCCATACATATACATATTTTTAATTAAAATAAACAAACAAACAAAAAATGTTTGGACCCTTCCCCAATTGTTTTATACCCTCCCCCATACATAGTAATTTTTCAGTTAAAAAAGAAAAAAATGTTGACCCCCTCCAATTTTTGTTACTCTCCCGCAAACATAGTAGTATTTTCAGTTAAAAAAATAATAAATGACTAAATAAATTTACTCACTCCTCCATTTTTTTCTTTACCCTCCCCCATACATGAGAATATTTTTAGTTAAAACAAACAAAAAAAAGTTGACACCCCTCCCCAAAAAATTAGCCTCCCCATACATAGTTAAAAAAGGAAAACAGAATTAGGAGGCGCCTCGGTCATATCAAAGAACTCATGTGTAGATATGCTATTGAAGGCGCCTACGTCATATTAAAGAACCAGTTTTGTTATTCTTCGAAAATGGTTACCCATTTAGAAATGGCCGAGATATTTGTTGCTAAACTTCAATTTACAACAAAACATAAATAAAAAAGTTTAAAGAGTATTGGTACTCTTTAAACTTTGTTATATACTGTTACAAAAGTATGCTGAGACACTAAACATAATTTCTTTCTTTTAAACTTCTATTAAATTCATATTTACAAATATACACTTATAACTGCTATTATAAAATTTACATATGCATTTACATTATTTTCCGATAATGTGATATTAATAAAAATTATTCACACAATTAATTAAAGTTATCCTTTCGGAAGTGACGTCATTTTGAGAGGATTTTTTCACATTATAATTCTTTATTTTCATTACGTTGTTAAGACAAAGTGTTTTGTTGTAAATTAATGTTAAGCAAGGCATTAGTAAATGAGTGACACTTTTGGAAAAATAAATTGCTGACTCATCTTTCCGGTCCTTCCGGAAGTGACGTCATTGTGAGAGGAGTTTTTCACATTATCATTCTTTATTTTCATTACGTTGTTAAGACAAGGTTTTTCGTTGTAAATTTAAGTTAAGCAAGGCATATTCAAGCCAGTGCTAAATGGGTGAATATTATGGAAAAGTAAATTGCTGACTCATACTTCCGGTCATTCCGGAAGTGACGTCATTGCGAGCCAGGGTTTCCGCGTATGCCGATGATGTCACCGTGTTCGTGTCGTGCTTTTGAGACATTATCGCAGTGATGAAGGCACTCAAAATATACGAAGAAGTTACATGTGCCGTAGTCAACCATAGGAAATCGAACGGCCTAAGGTTGGCTACCTGGAGTGGCGCGGCTGCGCTCCCGGGCCTTTTCAACTGGACAGATGGCCCGGTTCGGATCCTCCGCGTATGATTTGGACCGAGTCTCCAGCTTGATAAACACTGATCGGAAGTACAGTCTAAGGTCGAAGCGTCTGTGAAGATTTGGCTTCGAAGGGGTCAATCGCAGTTCTTCAACGAATGCCGAGCTGCGCAGAGTGCTGCCAGGGTCCAGTGACCTCTCCCGGTCTAGGAAAACACGATATCGGGAATTAGTGGTGGGGACCGCTTTCGGGCGACTAGGATTGTCAGAGGAGGAAGTTCGCTCTCAATGGAATTGGGCGCCAGGCCGGAGCTATCTCAACAATACTGAGTTCTCTCTGACCTGGCGATTGGTTCGAAATGTGGTATCTCTCAATGGCATACGATTCAATATTGGTCTTGTTATGGACCACTTTTGCCACGTTGCGAGAACGATTAAATTGAAACGGCTGAGCACGCCTTTTCACCTGCTCCAAACTTCGTGAATATTGGACGTATGTTAACGAGGTGACGGCTCGCATCACCCCGAGCGGCTGACGTGCCTGGATTTAGCATCCGTTGTCTTCAACATGGACCCCTTGTGGCCCAGGGAGAAACGTATGGTTTTGCTCGCGATTTTAGCCGTAGCTAAACTCTGTGTGTGGATTACAAGCTTCGAAATAGGTCGTGGGTTTGCGCCGCCTTCTCATCATCATTTGATTTTCTATTTTAAACATCAGCTTAAAATCAAAATCAAATCTGATAGAAGGAGGTTGTCTACCTCACTATTTAAAAGTAGGTGGATACACACCGCTAGTTTATGCGTGTTCACGCGGAATAAATTCGAGTCGGTGTTCCCTGTTTAGGTATGACACACACCGACCTTAGATCTTAAACACCCTTGACCATCCAAATTGTTGGATCATTCCGTTTTAGCTAGTAGTATAAATGAGCTCCCTGCCTGCAACTTTATTTCAGGTGTAAGAACTCTTCCGGGATGCCCGCTCCCAAATTTATTTTGTATCCCTGACCCGCCCCAACAGTACTTATTCTGGACTATACTGCACATCCCGAAAAACCCATCCCACCATTTATTTTGCCCCCATAGAAAGGCCCACTCCCACCTAGGAACTGACTTTTTTGCTTTCGGTTTTTACCGGAAGACAGCGAGCAGTTCATGCCTTAGATAGGATGGTGGGGTCCTACTAACTTGCCATATTTAGCATTTTATTTTGTTCTTTATTTTTATCATCCCTTTTCTTTTTATTTATTTTTGGGGGAGTATTTAAGGCTTAGTTTTTTGTTCTCCCATTCCCATCATCAACATTGTACATATTTTTCTGTAAATAAAATTAACTTCAAACACTTGGGGATATTTTAAGTAGCTTAAGTCCATAGAGTGAATGTGGTATTGTGGTAACTGAATCTAGTTTATAGGGTATAGACCATGTGGACGACCCGCGACTCCCAATCTCCCCCATACCCCTTTTTGGCCTTGTGCCACAACAAACTTGTATTTTATTATTTGTATTTTTCTTATCTTTGATAAATAAAGGTTTTTAGTATAATTCTTAATACGTTTTCAGTCTCGTCCTGAAATTTCTTTCTACTTTATTAATACTACTCCGATGGAGTTTCGGCTTCAGACAGGCATACAGACGGATACACAATCTGCATTATTAATATATATATATATATATATATATATATATATATATATATATATATATATAATTAACTTGTTACAAATATCCAGGTGGTATAACTCCTAAGGAAGTGTGAACCGGGTTTATGAGAGGGCTCAATGAAAATTCAGAGCAAAATATATTTTTTGTTTGTGATTTTATTATTCCATTAATTGCGACAAAATATATCCTGTTTCATTAGCGCCCGCAATAAGCGCCAACTCTTCAAGCGACAATGGAACCATTGTCGCTTGAAGAGTTGGTGCTCATTGCGGGCGCTAATGAAACAGGATATATTTTGTCGCAATTAATGGAATAATAAAATAACCAACACAATATATATATATATATATATATATATATATATATATATATTAAGCCTGACGATTCCCCCCTGGGGATGAAACACGGGAGCCTCTGTGTAGCTTGATTGCCATATATATTTTCATTGCTTACTATATATATATATATATATATATATATATATATATATATACAAATACTTTATATTTTAAAATATCTTTTCCGAATGGTTATAACTATTCATTATGCCTATCTTTATTCATGGTAGATGGATTAAATTCACATTATATTTTACTCATAACACTTGTTTATTCGCATCTTCCGCTATGTTTATCTACGTCCTATCATAAAACATGTCAATTTGTTCACGGCCGAAATATCATTAAATGTATATTCACTTTGATTAATGATGAAACTAATTGGTTCCTGTATGATGAAGATAAAAAAACGGAGAATGGCTACTCATTACAGAGCACGAGAATGGTCACTCGTTAAAAAAAAAAGAATGACCGATTTAAAATTTAAATGAAGATATCTGCTACGGTTCGCTTGTTAATTCGCTAATAATTATAATGTGAACAAAATTAGCGGAATCCTAAAAGCTTCTAATTATAAAAATAAAACTGGATCTTTTCCAAAAAATTACTAAATCCAAGAATAACGGACTAATTCTGTACACATCTTCCGTAATTAAACTGTACATAAATAGCCTTAGGGAACCGAACGTTAATTCAGCCAGCTGTAATATATATATATATATATATATATATATAAACAATAATATTTTTTATAAATATTAAATATTTTTAAAATATACCTAGAGACATCGATGTTTCATGCTAACGCAATCTTCAGTCTAGGAACTAGTTCCCAACGGTCAACGGGCGCGAACCCCGAACACGAATCGCCACTGATTCGCAGTCGAAGATCTTACCCGAAGGCCACTGGAAACTAATTAGTAAATAAAGGGGAATTTTAACTATGAATAGTAGAATTACTACTATCCATGTGTGTATATATGTATATATATATATATATATATATGTGTATATATGTATATGTGTATATATGTATAATATATATGTATATATATATATATATACGTAAATATATGTATGTATAAGTATATATATATATATGTATATATATACATGTATATATACGTATATGTATGTATATATATATATATGTATACATATGTATATATATATGTATATATATACATGTATATATATATGCATGTATATATGTATATATATATATGTATATATATGCATGTTATGTATATATATATATGTATATATATATGTATATATATATAGGTGTATATATATGTATATACATATGGATACATATATAGACATATATATATATATATACATAAATATATATATATATATATATATATATATATATATATATAAAAACGTCAAAGGTTCGATCCTTGCCTAAGTTAGCCATGCTGATGATGACTGTGAGCCAGAAACACGTGCCCATGGATTACTTTTATGTACGTATTTAATTAATAATAATAATATATATATATATATATATATATATATATATATGTACGTGTGAGCGTATGTGTGTGCGTGCGTGAAAGAAAGAGGTCACGAGTAAGGATGAACCTGCTTAATTATAAGGTATGCTATATTTTAGCAGCGTAGAATCATCTTAGATTATGCCAGTTTTATTGTTATATCTTTCTGTAAAAACAATTGATCGTTATCCAGTTGACAAACGAACCCAAAGCCGATCATCTTCGCCCAATTATGAATATTTCCTTTGTGATTACAACAGGTGGCGATGCTTTGCTAATATTCATGATCATACGGGAACCAGCAATCGTGACAACTGATCCAAGTGATAAAATATTTCATCATGCTCTAGCCGAAAATGTATTGCCGTTCTTAAACGGCGAAAAACGATTTTATGCAGATAACGCATTTTCTCTAGTTTGCGAACAATATCTCATTTTGTTTTTACTTGCATTATCAAGAATAATCTATTTCTTAATTTGTGTTAAGAAGCTTAAAACGATGAAGTTATAAAACAGATACGGGTATTTATTTTAACAATATATTCAGAACAACGATTTCTTTTTGGTTGACAAGTGTCTTTAATGACATTATTCAATAAACGGCGTTTTTATCAAACTTGAAAAGAGATATATAAATTTCACAAAAAGAAATATACATTGGTAAACATTTGAGTTTCCTTGTTGACAGAACAGAGAAAATATATCCTATTAAAACGCTAAGTGGAAATAATAATTTCTTTAATTAGAGTGACCCATTCATAGCTACGTGTGTCTTAATGTGTGTTTATCTCTCTCTCTTTCTCTCTCTCTCTCTGTCTGTCTCTCTCTCTCTCTCTATATATATATATATATATATATAGCTTAGTGTGTGTGAATATATTTTTATATATATATATATATATATATATATATATATATATATATATATATATATATATATATATATATCCATACATACTTGGCTATGAATGGGCCATTTTGCTGAAATAAATGATTTTATGATTTAACTTAGCGTTAACGCTATACTCTTCTATGGAATATGCATACTTTTCGTAAAACTATCGTTTAATATACAAATAAATTATCAGTGTCATTTAAATGCGCACATACACTAAAGTCTCATGCTATATGCAACTGTGAGTGTGGAAAATGTTGATTACTGCTGCTCTAAGATTCGAACCTATTCACAAAGCCACCTTCATTATAGAGGATGACAACTTACCCCCTGGTAACCATTAATGAGCACGGAAACTAAGAAAATGTTAAGTTTATAATGTGTAATCGTCGAACACGTATAGCAAGCAGTCAGCGTGTTCAACTTGCTGAGACGGGGAACGTTGTTTAACGCCTTAGTGTGACTGTCCGTTTATTAATTAACCGAGAGCCCAGCTTTGTATTTAAGAGAGCGATAACAATATTATATATATATGTTTATATATATAAATATATATATATATATATATATATATATATATATATATATATATATGTGTGTGTGATTTTATGAAGGCTTACCAAAGCATTCCTTTCAAGACACCAATGATCACCATTAAAGATATTTTTTCTTACAAATAATATTTATTCAAATTAAATGTTTTTTCCTACACGTGTTTCACTACCAAGCAGTTACTTGCTTGGCAGATCATCAGGGAAATTAAATGTCTGGAATACTGGTTTCAACTGCCGACAAAACACAATGTGGCGTTGTAATAGTTGAGGTCACTTAAGAAGAGAAGAGGAAAAAATAAAAATAAAAATAAAAGTCAAACTTAAAAAGCAAGGAAGAACAACGATAAAAAAAGAAAGTCCTAGAAAGTCCTTAATTTCCCTGATGATCTGCCAAGCAAGTAACTGCTTGGTAGTGAAACACGTGTAGGAAAAAACATTTAATTTGAATAAATAGTATTTGTAAGAAAAAATATCATTAATGGTGATCATTGGTGTCTTGAAAGGAATGCTTTGGTAAGCCTTCATAAAATCACATATAAATGCTCTGTACTCTGTAATCGAGTATCATCGAGCTTGTTTTTTATTGGAACAACCCCGGTCTTCACTGAATGATCTATTTTATAAGTGAAAAATCTAAATCTATATATATATATATATATATATATATATATATATATATATATATATATATATGTGTCTTTGTTATTGGAAAGGTTTTTTAAAGGTTGGTCAACGGAAAGCTTGTTCATTTTCTGGAAAATCTGTGCCTCTTTAGTGATGTTCAGTATGGCTTTCGGTGGTTTTCGTTCAACAACTGTTCTTTAAACTGTTGTCACTGAGCAGATAAGTCAGTTTATGGATTCTTCAGGAGAGGGAAGAGCAAATGCGCTTGACATGTCGAAGGCGTTTGAAAGAGTTAGCCATTCTTCTTTCTTACACAAACTTCAGTATTATAGTATTGGTGGTGAGGTTTTTTACATTATTAGTTCTTTTCTTTCTGACTGAAGATTGCGAGTAACTGTGGACGGTATATCATCATTCTCTTTTCCTATTAATGCTGGTGTTCCTCAGGCCTCTATTCTAGGCATGACACTGTGTATTCTCTATATAAATGATCTTCCAGAGAATATTGTTTAGAAAAGTAACATATATCCTGATGATGCTACTCTCTATTCTAGTGTTGCTTCTCGCCCATCTCCCTCAGATCAGTCGTAATATGCATCCGATCTAGAAGTTGACCTGGATTCAGTTGTGGATTGGGTTAGGAAGTGGTTTGTTTCATTAAATCAAGTTAATACTAAACTCGTGTGTTTTAATCGTAGCCGTGTTCTTTTCATTCCTGAAAGTATCATGGATGGCTTTGCTCTTGAGGGGAAATCGACTCTGAAACTTCCTTGTCTTTCTCTCTCATTAAATGTTTCTTGGAGTTCATACATCAGATCCATTGCTCTTTTTGCTTCTCGTAAAGTCGGTTCTTTCTATCGCTGTAAACACTTTCTTACACCTGAAGCTATTCTCTATCTCTATAAATCTTAAATAACACAATGTGTTGAGTACTGTTGCAATAACACGACTGGTGAATAGCTCTCTGAGTTCAGGGTTCAAAAATGTATCTGCAATTTAGTTGGCCCAACACTTTCTTCTTCTCTGAACTCTCTGTCACAGACGTGAGTTTGCCAGTCTAGTCTTCTCTATAAAAACTATAATGGCATGTATTCTTCAGAATTATGTGATCTATTCCTTTGTTCCAGCTTGTTTTACTCGTTGACTCGTGGTATCCATCAATTTTCTGTTTTGATACATAATTGTAATACAGCTTCCTATTTTAGTAGCATCTTTCCAAGAACCGCCGGCTTTTGAAACTCTTTTCTTGCTGACTGTTTTCCTCCTGCCTCTAATATTAGTCTTTTCAAGACTGAAACCAAAAGGCATCTCCTATATTTGCAATAATCATATTTGATCTCGTTAGCCCTTCATATCAAGTTTTCCGGTGCGATTTCTATAAATATATATTACATATATAAATAAATATTACACTATCATTTCTGATTTTTCTTAATAATCGAGAACTATTCTAGGGTTAACTGCAAAAACGTTACATATATATATATATATATATATATATATATATATATATATAGTAAGCAATGAAAATATATATGGCAATCAAGCTACACAGAGGCTCCCGCGTTTCATCCCCGGGGGGAATCTTCAGGCTAAATGATTAAATATATACGAGATTAAGCAATTATATAGATACATGAAAAAGAGAGAAAGGAAATTGTAACAATGGCAAATCTATTTCATCTTTATTTCTTCAATGCAGGATACATTCAATAAAAGCGGGTTTATTTTTTCTTTCCTTAAGTCGGGCTTTTCGAAGATTGGAATCTTATCATCAGATGGGTTACTTAGATAGATAAGTTGGTATGAAGGTTGCAAAATTCAAAGTTTAAAAAATATGAGAAGACAATACAAGTGAATGCAAGTGTGTAAGAAAGTCAATGCAAAACATATCCAGATAGAAAAGAGTCAAGTGGAAAAGTGTCGAGAGAGGAGGAAGATAAGAATAAAAAGACAACAAATTAAGTGTTCAAAGTTCGTGGCAACTGCATCAAATGAACTATTGAAGATAAACTATATATGTGTTTTTAACATTTTTATTCATCTTTTTCATCTATCTATATATCTATCTATCTATGTATACATATATATATATATATATATATATATATATATACATAAATATTTATATATATACATATATATATATACATATGTATATACACATATATATATATACCCATATATATATGTATATATACATATGTATATATATAAATATACATATGTATATATATATATATACATAAATATATATATATATATATGTTTGAAATACATAAATGTATATATATGCATATATATTTAATGTATACATATATATGTACATATATATAATATGTACATTAGTGTATATATATATACATATATATATATATATATATATTTATATATATAAACATGTATATACACATCTGTTTATATATAAAACAAGTGATTTTATACGCACAGTGTTTAATCCAGTTCGTTATTACTTAATGGTATATATATATATATATATATATATATATATTTATTTATATATATATATATATATTTATTTATATATATATGTATATATTTATATATATATAAATTTATATTTATATATATGAAGAGTTCGAACGCAAACCGCGATAAATCCAATTCTTTAAATTGAGACCTTAAACGATAAAAACATGAATATATTAAATCTAGACTTCGATTGAAAGCTGAGTTTAATTGAAATCTAACATAAATTATTTCGATATTATATTATGTAACACATAGTTTTGGAGTATTGGTGAGTGTTGAAATGTGTAAATGTAACACTTTTGTAGAGACAGTTTCGAGATTTTTAAAATGGCGTTTATCGCGCTTTGCATTCGAACTATTCACATACATATATTTATATATTTATATTTATATATTTATATTTATATATATATATATATATATATATATATATATATATATATATATATATATAATGTAAAGTGTTTCATCTGAACATTGTACTTCAATTTTGTGGTAGATCTAATCGTCAGAAAAAAAAACCTAAGACGTTAGTCTTTAAGTTAATCTAATTATGCGCCCCGTATGAACTTAGAGGTTATAATACATGAGCGGATTATGATATTATCTTACATATATTTGGAGGATATAACTGTCATATAGCTGATTTAAACTATTGCATGTTTTTCAAATACTTATTAGAAAACCTCATCTTTTACAGTTGTTCAGCTATAAAAGAACAGGGGCCAGCGAACAAAACGTACACCAAGCGACTATTAAAAAATTACACAATTCTATCTCATCTTAGTATTTTCTTTCCTTTTTAGCAAGCAAAATGGGATAATTAAGGCCACCCAGTTTTAAGGCGTAGATAATTTTACGAGAGTCGTAACGACTGTGGTGAGTGACATCCAGTAAATTTCAATTTTACAGATCATAGAAGCATCGCAATGATAGATTGGTAGGGTATTGGACTTGAGAGCCATTACTTCATAAGGGAAACGATATAATTTGCAAACAACACGGCCTGTACATATATCGTGACCATTTCGCACACAAATCTGTGAAATGGAAAATAAATACTATCTGACTAATTCGCAATTAGCAGTCAAGCAATCCGTAATTTAGCAGCGAAAAGCGCCATTCTTCATGTACTCTCGCCTCGAATCACGTACACATTACAAGTTAATGTTTGCCTTGATAAACTCGTCTTGGTGGCTGAGCAAACATTGGTGTGTTGGCAGGAGGGCAAATGTTAATATGTTAACATTTGGAGCGTGGGAACGAAGAGTGCGTGTTATTCTAGAGCTGCTCTGCAAACGCGAAGTGCACATAGGTGCACAGAGAAGCGATGCATCAAGTTCAATGGTGCGTGTAATAAATTAAAAGCAATCAGACAAGTTGAGAGGATGAGATAAATGTGTTAAGTGCCAATTCCCCATCTATTCGAACGTTTATACGTCATGGTATAAGGATACACACAGAAAACACACACACACAAATAGACATATATATATATATATATATATATATATATATATATATATATATATATATATATATATATATGTATATATATATATGTGTGTATATATATATATATATATGTATATATATATGTATATATATATATATATATATATATATATATATATATATATATATATATATATATATATATATATATATATATACGATTGCTGAGTAAACGGCCCGCCTGTCTGTAGTACAGTTAAACAGTATGTATGTGGATGACTATATATGAGTCCTATATCTTCGTAATTTAGACATTGTTGTAAGTGAAATTATTGGCTACAATTAACGACGATGCAAAGCTCATGGAAAAATTAATAGAACATCCTTTAGTAGTGTGTTATTAATGTAAATCATTCAGATGTCACTGTGTCGTAGTTTGTGCTGATGTTGGAAGGTTACATGCTTCGTCTAACCGCAAATCTAGTCATACTGGACAAACCAGCTGTCTGGTAATGACTATATATATATATATATATATATATATATATATATATATATATATATATATATTTATATATGTTCCATGAAAAATGCCAGTATACTGAAACCATATGCCCTTAATAGGGTTAAGATAAAAATTCATATACACTAAATGTACAAAAGCAAGGAAATTCCCTAACTTTTACACTTTTATTGTCATTAATTAAGGATATGCCTACATATCAGCCAAACCATTTCATTATCACATCACTACAGTATACATCTCTATGCATGAGTGGATGAAGTGAGTGATGTGCGCTGAAGAAAAATGTTGTGTGCTGATCAAATGTGGATATGATCGTTCGCTCGGACGCCAAATATCGGCGTGGATACACTTGCTCGTAGACGACAAGGCAGCCGTATGTTCGCAAACATTATATATATATATATATATATATATATATATACGGTTATCTTTTAACAGTTGGCTTTTTAAAATGTTAACATTTTAACATTCTGCTGATGAGTATAGATGCTGGGATAAAACTGTCTATCTTTTATCTTTCCATCAACCTTGAATAACTCAAACGGGCGTAAACTAGTTTTAAAAGAGTCACACAATCTCAATGTTTATTGAAATATGTTTTAAGATATCTATAAATAAATTTATATATATATATATATATATATATATATATATATATATATATATATATATATATAATAAAAGGGGAAATACAAGACTTTCCACCATTAAATTTAGTCACATACACACAGACACACGCACATATATATATATATATATATATATATATATATACATTTAAATTAGCATTTAGTGCGTATGATATATTTAAATACTGCAGAGAGAATGACCTAAACAATTTAGAGGTATATCAACTGAAATGTTCATATGTTAATCAGATTAGTTAATCCTTTTTTTAAACATGATAATTAAAATTTTAAATATTAGAATCAAGCCCTGGAAATCAAATATTAACAATCTTTATCCATATGTACGCGCGTTTCAGTGTATTACCGCCATTATATTTAAATACAATTTTAAAATGTAATTAATTTCCATGTTCTGCATATAAGATTTTACCAATCATAATCCCAGATAAAAAACAAATTTCTGTATGCTTAATCGCTCAAGAACAATTCTGTGTCAAGATAGACACACCGAATAAAACGCATGGTTCCTTCTGAAATATTTCCACTCATACAAGAGTTCCCTACGAAAACATTTGTTAATATGCTTTTCATGTCGTGTTTTTTTCTTTACGATGTTATTTTCTTTTTTTCTACTTTTTTCCTCGTATTTCAAACGATTTGCGTTGTGTGTGTCATTTTTTTCTTTATTTAATACTGAGAATAGGCAAGGCATATGAAACTTCCAAACAAATCCGCGTCAGATTAAAGATATACATAGGCACACCAATCTTTAATCTAGTTTTAACCAAGGTTTTTCCATAAAAATAATTATTTTAAGGAAAATAGAATAAATCATAGTATAGTTACCGAATTAGAATAAGTCCCAGTACCACCCTATAATTAATGTGTGTTTTATTCTAATCATAATAATGCACATTAACATCCGACACGTGTATACACCTCTGTTTGGAAATAGAAAAAAAACAAGGGATATTATTGCGTACCTTTGCTGGGATTAGTTTCAAGGAAGAGCATTTAACTATTTACAACGATTATTTAGACAATCACTTTATTTCATCTCATTGGTGAAAAGGAGGTAACTCCTTTAAGTCTTTCATTTTACTATGTTTAAATCAAACTTTTGTTAAATAATAATATCTTCAGTTACACAATTGATATTATAATCAACCATCTTACCTTAGTGAATAATATTATTTTTTTAATATTGGACGAGCGGTTTCGTTGTCCGTTTCAAGGGTCCAGTGCGAATATGTTCTGTTTTCTCGAGAGCCAAATACATTAGTTAAAGACAACATCTATTTTAATGTTAAACTATATTCTATACAACTGTGGTAATTGACCTCTATCTTCGTAACTATGAACCCTTAGTTTTCATGACCTTGCATTACGTGTACGACGAAACTTACATCATGTCTACACATAATCTTATTACTTATATTCACTACGTAACATGTTTGATATAATTAGCAAGTCATTTAGGTTTCATATTGGCCCTCTACCTTTACTCCCGTACTCAATTGGGATGAACAATCGCAACTGGGATCTATGTCAACGTAATGAGTAGATTACTGCAAGAAAATACTGAACACGTTTTTTTTTTCCATTTGCATAATATCATAGAGATATATTTGTACTTCATATTCACACAAGCTTTCTACTGCTTCTGTTTATCTTCCTCCCACAAGGTAAGATGTGACACAAGGTCGGGAAAGTGGGAAAGAACCAGCGCTCGAGAATTTGTACACTCTGACTGTTTAAAAATTACCTGGGCAGCCCCGTCGGCATTTCCCGACAGGGGCACCACAAACAGTAAGCAATAAACTTACTCCTCCCCAAAGAGAGGAGGCAAAGCCTGGGAGGGTGCACCTCCTAGAACTGCACAGGACCGACAGCCACCAATAGACCGGCGTAAATTCAGACCCGAAGGCCCGGACAATACCGGTTTATTATGCGAGGTAAAAAAACCCTCTACTGCTGTCTGACGAAGACGTTTATTTTCAGCGTTAGTAACTGAATTTGTACATATTCAGGTATTTGATTCACCTTATGTTCCATTGGTCTTTCATGCGGACTTTCCCCAGTAAATCTATGTTATAGGACATTTGTACATGTAAATTAATTTGCTTTATTTGTAATGTGTCGATTACATGAGTTTATTGCCAAGTACTGCCTTATATCAGCCATATCCTGTAATGATACACACTCCAATCCATCGGGTTTTCTGATTGCAGATGTGGGAATGGCCTCTTGATATATGTTTAACAGAGAATACATTAATGTGCAATATTGGAGAAAATCATTACTAAGCGTGTTTTAAAGCAAGATATTCAATTAATTCATACGGAGCAAGTCAATAATTAAGCACACGACAGGAAAATACAATAGAAACATCGCTCTAGAACAACAAAGTGATAGTACATTTTTACTTATCTCCCCAAGAGGACATAATTATTATAAGATTGGCTTCTTATGAGAGGAACTCTGGATTGTGATAAAAATACAATTTACGTCAGTCTAAAAAGGATTTCGCCTTCACTGGTTGAGAACAGAAAACATGATTATAGTATCAGAATATATACTACATTGAGATCTTGTTAAAAAGTTGTTTGTTCGAGGTTGCTTGTATCATCATAACAAAAACTCGGCAAATCAGATGCGCAATGTAAGGAAATATGTAAACAGCTTCATAATACTGTATAGATACTTTGAGTTATATCCACATCGTACTGTTTAGTAAATATTTTCCACGGACACGAAATACATAAACTGACCACATAATCCGTGTGAAAAGTTGGCCTTACTCATCTTCTAAAATGTGTGTTTGTAAACGATAGTGATACGCAGACTCTTTTAATAATTGCATTAGGGGAAATCTTGAAAATCCCATAATGACAATAACCAGAATAAAAATAGACATGCCCGATTTAACATTAACACACTGGGATACTACAGATAGCAACCTTGGCTTTACATGGATAAAGTATCGACCAGTTTTTACAGCGTTCACGCAAACAGACACTGCTATAATATACGCGCGTATAACCGAAGACATGTATACCCATCTACGCAGGTATATATGTGGGAAAGAGACAGCTCGAGCGAGCGAAATAGAAAGGAGATTTATTGAGCAATAATATAGTATTTTATTTAGTGTAGATATTAGTTGCTAAATGCATAGTTAATAATTCTGACTGGCAAGGTTTGACGTCAGAGTTAGTTATAGCCTCATATTCGAGTATGTGTTAGTTGGTTAGTATGATCATGTGACATAGAATGTATTCAATTTATATTTCAGTTGCTGATAAAGACTTAGACAAGAAACGTACACTTTTATATGCGTGTATATGATGATGGCTGTATCATCTTTCGTTTACCAGTAAATGGGTGGTAGCAGAAGTAAAAAGTATACACGCACAGTTAAGTTTAATAACATTTATTTCAATGGAAAATAGCCATCGTCTCCTTTTTAACGAATGTACGAATTCACCCGAGATAAAAAAATATCCAGACATCTTAAACACTTTCCCATGCGAAATAAAACCAGATACATATAATACAAAAAGTGAGCAAAAAAAAAGAAGATAATAGATGGGAGGTCACTCTCTCTTCAACGGAATTCGTTATTCAAGTTATCAATTAAGGACATATGGTTGCTTTAAAATTCTAAATAAACTTTTAAAAAACTAAAACATTTACAAACATCGACTGATAAGGACTGTTATCTTTTGCCAAACAGAAATTGACTCATTCTTGTCAATTATGGATGTAAAACAAAACGGTATCCTGTTTTTATTTAATTAGCTAAGACGTTTTGATAAGCTAATGAATGTTTTTAATTTAACAGGCGTACACAAGCGGATACTTTTCCAACTAACTGTGTGTGCATCTATATATCTATCTACCTTCTCTTTCTCTCTATCTCTCTATCTCTCTCTATACATGGTAGACGTATTGTATTAGTTTCTGTAGATGCAATTCCGTTGAAACTCAAGTGTTTATAAACAGTTCTCAATAACAAGTAGAGCTGTTCTTAAGTATATATTTGTATTTATACAAACACTATTGGTTACATATGTGCATACATGTTTCGGTTGTACTTTTCTCAGAGAGTCAAGCTCTTCAGACCAGAGAAGACTGTCTTATTTGGTCTGAAGAGGTTGACCCTCTCTGAAGACTACAACCGAAACATGTATGCATATATGTAATCAATAATAGTAGTATGAATAAAAAAATACTATGTATATATATATATATATATATATATATATATATATATATATATATATATATATATATGTAACACAGCTCGGTGAAGACTACTGGAAAAATCACTAATCACAGCCTCTAACACCATCAGACAACGAAATCGTTTCACCAATCTATCTTCCTTAATAAGCAAAATTATCCTGACTAAACAAAAACTAAACCTAGATCATGGCTAACATTTCTTTTCTTCGTTCTCAATTGTACTCATATACAAGTCCCCGCATTCACACACTGACGTACTAACTCTTCCTCACATACATTTTCATTCACTACGAATCAAAACCACTTAACCACAAATAACAGCCTTACCAATGAACACAATCTAAACATCCTCACAACTATTTAGATATTTAACCCCTTTTTACCCTCAATTTAATCTCAAATCATCAACACAGCCTGAACAAATCTACATTTCACTTATTTCTCGCAAAAATTAATATCATTTTTCTCCTTTCTTTCTATTCCTTCCCTTTATTGTCATGTAAACAGCACATTTCAACACATTCCTTCTAACTCACTGAGATTCACACATTCCTGACATAGCCAGCTTGGCAATACTCCTCTCCTCCAAACATTTCACACCTAACCACAATAACATACCCCCTCTCCCCCTCACCCATCTCACTCTTTCGACTACTTCTTTGATACTCATACCCCCGCCTACTTTCATATTATTTTTATTTCTTGAAATTTTTTTTCTAAAACTATAATACCACCTACATACAAAATACACAAACGTTCCCCTCCCTCGTCTTTCCCCAGCCTTTCAAAATCCATGCAACACCTCACCACGACAAAAACATCAGCCCCTCCCTCCCTCTCTCCCACTCTAAGACAAATTCACTAACACTCCCACCCTCCCTTTTTCACTGCTGCCTTATGTATCCACTCGCAGCCTTCCATATTCATTTCACTGTCTGCTACTGACTGACTTCTCGCAGCCTGGACCCAGGCCCAGCGCTCTTAATAGCCATAGCTACTACTTTTCCTCATCAACCCATGATGTCAACGCAATATTTCGATGTACTTGAAAGACATTTTTCTAAGAATTATTATCCTGATGATGTCTTACGATAAAGACGAAACGTTGATGAATGTATAAAAAATATATCTTGGTTATTTCTTTTTCATTTCCGATATATATATATATATATATATATATATATATATATATATATGTGTGTGTGTGGGTGTGTGTGTGTGTGTGTGGGCGTGTACTAGACGTATCTGTGATATGTTTGGTCATAACCGATGTCACTTTTTATTCTATGATTTTGATTCGACAGTTCATACACTGTGACACATCTCTTAATACATTTTTCCATTACTAAAATAAGTATTTCTACGTCTGAACTATCCTTATTATAAATATTAGCATAATTAATATTAATAGTAGTATTCGTGGAATATAGAAGTAGTGTTATTAGTTTTCTATAAAAGCAAACGGAGTTATTATTGTGCTATATAATTTACACGTGTACCGGTGTTTTATACAAACACACTTATTTTAATTAAATGTGGACTCTAAGAAAAAGGGTAGTTATCTAAAGTGGGATTTGATAAGTCAGCATCCTAGAGGAAGAGCACTTGTGACCATCAAAAGATGGACTCAAAGAAAAAGATTTACCCTTTCATTAACTTATTATGATATAGAAAACAGCATTACAAAGTGGTTGAATCAACGTGGATTACATAAAGAGAGGACCAAAGGAAGTACATAGATATCAAAGTGAGACATGGACGACTGGTTTAGTTAATTGCAATTTACGTCTAATCTGAATAATTAAAATAAATTTACTTCCAAGCAAAACTCAGTCTCAGAACTAAAGAACATTTTAGCATTTTGTGTTATTAATGTGTATAAAATATTCGAGAAACAAAGGTAAATAAACAAAACATTCATCATTATCATTAAGTCACGGATACTCTTGACTATCTCACGCTATCTCGCTCTATCCTCCACCACACCTGGTAGGTCTTCTTTGCATTGTGATTCTTCTGTTAGTTTTTTTGGGTAGACCGAACAGCACCTACATAAATCAACCATATCCGTGTTATGGCATCCACAGAAGAACATTGTTGATTATTTCATCCTAATCTCTCCAGCAATGTCCAGCAAATCTGGTTCTCTTCCTGGTCAGAGCTGTATTTGAGTGAACTGTCCATAGAATTGCTCTCTCCTGTGGTTCTGTCTTCAGGAGATTTTAAGAGCGGATTATAGCATTCTGGTGCATACACTATAAATTTTCCTCTCCAATCTGTTGATTAAAGTCTAAAAGATTGAAGAAAAAAATTGATAGTGTATATACACCAGGTTGCTTAGACATGCTCTTAACATATCCTGGAGACAGCAACCCACGAGACAGCAACTCTATCGGCACTTCCCGCAGAACAAAGCTTTAGCATAATAATAAAGTACTTATCAAGATTATGTCCCAATCTAAAATAGATTTGGCGTCGGTCAGGGTTAGGGTAAAGGTGAGAGTTAGGATGATGCTTAGGGTTAGGGTTAGGGTTAATGTAAGGGTTAGGGTTAGAGTTAGGGTTAGGGTTAGGGTTAGGGTTAGGGTTAGAGTTAGGGTTAGCTATGGTTAATATCTGGATCAGTACAACTAATAATAACAGCACTGCTATAATTTTACATTTACAATTGTTCGTCTATGTTATTACATGATAAACTATAGCTGAATATATTTGCTTATATTTGACGTTGGCTGCGCGAAAAAGTGACAAAACCGCGACAAGTATTTACCTCCCTTTCCACAGCAGAGAGATTCGGAGGTTAAAACGAAAACATCATGAAACCCCTATCAGCGTTCCCTTGTAGTAACTCCTCGGGCAATCAGCAATAAACGAACCCCTTTACAAAGAGATAATATTACACCTTTGAAGAATATAGCTCCTAGGACTGCCCTTACACACATGCCCAAGAGACAAAAAGGCCACTTAGATCAAATGGCAATATTCTTTCAGACTCATTGTTGAGGAAGTATCGTCGGTTTTGTATTAAAACTAACATGGGTCCATGTCTTTCTCGCCTAAATATAACTTTGCAATAACAATAAATGTTGAACCTATTTTATCTACTACACGGTGGTGCTCGGGAGTGATTACATAATTGTGTGTTATCAGATATATGTTTCGTTTCTTATATTTTGTCTTTTGAATACCTTTCTTGAATGTGAATTATTATACTGCAACAGCAAGTGTGTATACCTTAATTGAAATTAAAAATGTTAATCGCTCTCAAAGACATTATGCATTTATTTTTACGCTCAACACAAGTATTTTTTTTTATAATTGTAATAATTTTAACGAAATGGAAAATGAAATCTGAGGTTAATTATCTATAAAAAAGATTTTGTAACGAAAACAAAGGACTAGATGATTAGAAATGCAATAAAATCGTATTCTTTGTTGACAGATAAGGATACTGCATAGGAAACTACTACGGTGTCTTAGGAGTATACGTAGTTATCTGGTGTTATAGTAGGCGACAAGTCGTGCTGGAAAACAGTAACCTTAGTATTTGTTGTTATAATAATAATGAACATAACACTAATACTGGTGTTTGTTCTACACGGTGAGGTAATTGTGTGTGTTTGTTTTTATAATTGTGGCAACCCATGTGCTGTTAAAATATTAAGATATTTTATTTGGTCGACTTTTTGTGATTATATTTATCCTGGGGGAAACGTTCAATTCTCACACGTATGAGTCCAGTAACAACTGTGTAGATAAGTGCACAACAGTACTTGCATATAGTTTTACAGCAGTTTTACTAGTACAGAAAAATGAAGGCATATATGCACAACGATAGTGTGTTCAAAGTTCAGAAAAAAGGTAGGTTAAGTTGGGTTTACGAAAACGTTCATCGCGAGAACTTATCTTGTTAATAAGTTCAGGTAACTGATTTCACGTGTACGCGCCTCAATTATGGCTTTCATCGTGGAGAAGTAAAATCATTTGATAAAGTGCCGTCTTCGAGGACTTTTCTTGCAATGCCAGCAGACCAACAACAACCTATGTTGGTTATCCGGGAACAAGGATTTGCTTAATCTGAACTGCCGTCTAAGGCTCTGCCAAGATGTAGTCAATTTGGTCAAAATGGTAAGTAATGGGTGGAAGTGGGAAGGCTCTCTCCGTGACTGGAGAAGCATCTGGGTTGAAATGAAGAGTCGAAAAGATGCCGGAACACATCGTGCAAGCGTTTTTATGGGCTGACACACGTGATATCAAAGGAAGTATAGGTTGTGATGCCTGGAAGTTACTCTGTGATCTCCTTAATTTACAAGGATCGCACCAAATCAGTTAGGGTGACGTTAATAAAGTAAAACAATTTAGAATAATTATAAAACTTAAACTGATGTGGTATGGTAGCTGTAAGAAATACAAATAGTTTTCTATTGTTATTGTGATATTTTATAGTAGGCATCGACGCATCTGTTTCTCCGTGTGCGTGTCGTTAGAGTATGTGGTAATACAACAGTTTCATACTTTTTAACGCTATCATTTGAATCATTTTTGGGGTCTGCAAGATTTTTCAAACTGCATTGTTTAGGCAGTAGAATCCAGATATAGCCCTGTTGCATCGTATAAAATCTTACTCTCCACATACGCAGCTGGTTAGGTCAGTTTTGTAGCCCTAAGTAGTCATGGCAACTTTTGAGATCCCTATTCCCGTTTTCAGGCGATTTACGGTATTCTACGTGAGCAAGAGTGTTTTTGATCCGGAAAGGAGGCCCTAAGAAGCAGATATTCCCATGTCAGTAGGGGAGTCCTATTCTTGCCGTCTGATCCACAGCTGCAGTCTGGTGTCTTCCTGTGATGTTGTTATAAGTTCGACCTTGCCGAAGAAGCTTCTTCTAGACTTTAGTCGTTGGACCGTTGGTTCACGTCTATGAATGAGATGGCGTTCATCATTGATAGCCTATGTGGTTTCTACACGGCTGATAACTTCCCGTCTAACATCTGCAGGGACAATGCGTGTGAGAATATGCATGTTGTTCAGATTGGTAGGCTTCAGACAGCCAGTTATCACGTGGCACGTGTTATTCAATGGGGAGTCTGGTGTTTCTGCATGTGTTGATCTCTCGTAAACAGGAAAAGCATACTCAGTAGAATATATGCACATGGCTAAAGCGGTGCTTAGTGCGTGGGTGTAGCTTTCTACTTTGAGTTTATTAGTTTCCGTAGAATGTTGTTCAGGGAGCAAACTTCCATGTTTGTTTACTTTACACGTTCCTTGAATCGGAAAGTTTGGTCCATGGTTACGTCAAGATAGACATAGTTGGTGCGATTCCTAAGTTGAATTCGAGACCACATATTGTGTAGAGGTCGGTTAGCATCAAAGTGTCTGAGAGCAAACCAGTAGACTTGCGACTTTGCAAGGTTTGCATGCATGTTGTAGTAGAGGAGTAGCTCATCTCAGGCTTAGTTTAGGTTGTTTCTACTAATTCAGACGTATTCTATTGAGATGTTACATGGAGCTCGTCAGTATAGATGAACTCAGTCTATGTTTGGTATTTGCTGTTTAGTAGCTCACGTAACAACTGATGTGCAACTTGGTTGGTAGCACTTAGTCTACTGCCGTTGCGTTGGAGTTGATGGATCGTATCGAATTTATCGGATTAGACACCATGCTTTTTAACTATTCTTGGTCAATTCAGTGCTAGAAAACAGATAGAAATGGTTTTCTTTGTGTACGTATAAGGATAAACACAATCAAATCACAGTTTGAGGAAATAAATGACTTGCTTTGGATAAGTTGGAAATATTTAACATATTTTAAGTGAAGTTAATGTTTTTTTAACATAACATTTTAAACTATTATTAAATATAAGTTATTTGGGAGAAAGGTTGGTTACAAATAATAGTAGTTATTTTTATGAATATTGTTTTCATGCCGTAATATCGTTCAATGTGTTTTTCTTGTTATAGAATGCGTTTTTCATGATGCAACACTTCGAGTGTCTGCTCGATCTGTTCCTATGAGTGTTAAAGGCAGTGAACTTAGAAAATATGTTGGGAGTAAATGATGCAAATAGATGAAAATAATCTTACCATGACAGAAAATCGGATTGATGATGACAGCTAGTTTACAACGGCCACTTGCTTGTAAAATAATAGCAAATGTAATTGTTCTATAAAACCAGTGTAATTGTGCATATACAATTTGTGACAAATGAAGAACTGCAGAAAATTGCCCTTTTCATGATGTCGTAAAGGTAAGTAGTTGAATATACCGCTATGCTAAAGATTTTCCTAGCCGGACTATGTATTTTCTGAAAAGAACAGGGGCGACTTTTATCTCTTAGTTTTACGAACATATTGTAAGTATGAATACGAACTTGAGTGTTCAAGAATTATATTGGCTTTACTTTATATATTAGATTTATTTAACATTTATTAAAATCAAAACTAATATATGGTAAAACTAAAGCGAATATTTAAATATCCTATTTAAAAATATATGCATATTACCAGCATTTTATTAACACATAAAGTTGAACGAAAGCTTACCGGCAGAAATATCTAATTAAATTAAATTATATTCATTGTTTTTAATTTACCTCCAAATGTAGGCATGTGTAGCAATTTTATTCGACAGACATGCCCCTCTCCGCCTCTAGACGAGAATATATCCAATCTCTGATCCACGTCCTGAAAAGTAGTAACACGAATAAAAAGAAAGTACTGTGTACCTGAAACATGATGTAAATTAAATAAATTTTGAATTGGTTTGATCTAAGTTCTCTACCCAGCAATATTTTTCAACTCGGGCAACGCTGAGTAAATACAGCTTCAAACAGTCTAAAGTCTATCCAATTTCGCATCTTCTAGTGCGTTTTCAATATCGTGTCCAGGTACAATAAATTCATGTTATTATATAATGAGTTTCAATGAATTTTGATATGAAATGTGATCAACATTATATCAAAAGTTCATGAAGATCCGACAACAGCAAAAATTGTATTTTAACTATGTCCTCATAAAATGCCGATTTTGACATCTTTACAATGATAATAATGTCATGATACTCAGTTAGAATAGTAATTACTACTATTACGTGTGATTTATAACATACTAAAATCAGAGAATGGTTCTATTTAAAAAATGGCGTCCACTGCCGTATTTAGAAAACTGAGTAATCTTCTCGAACCTTTAAGGTGTTGAAATTCCTATCATTATAATTTAATTTCTTGAAAATATATTTTTCGTACAGATTCAAATTTTCAATAAACCCCACAGATAAAACAATGCAGTGTGCGAGATTTGAAATGACTCATTAAAACACTGTCAATTTTTTTTTAAATTTCAAATTCACTCCTCATTCATTTAAGTGTCCCTTGGAATAATTGATCTCTTCTAATAATAATATAAAAACTAACTGTTACATTGACCACACAACCACTCCACCTTTTGTGGGCTCATATTATATCTTACTGACTCAAGTTCAATCTGCCAGTATTTGAAGCAACACAACTGCCCTATTTCCAAGTCAGACACCGTTTACTTAATAACACAAACATTGTACATTATGACTCAGAATTATATAGACTGATAATCGTAGTGGCATTGTTTATAAAGACAAAAACACCGCAATAAACAATATTAATACGAATCGAGTCAAACTAGTTTAATGTGTCTAAGTTAGTAATTCACTCTAAAGTATGCTTAGCTGACAAAACATTCTACGTCTAACCCTTTAAATATTGAACATTTTATTTTTTAATTATTGTTAATTTTAATCAGTCATGTCCTTAACACGTTATCGCATTCCAAATACGGAATCTCATCACCGATATACACTTTTAACAAGTTATAGATTTGTCGCAGAGCTCGAACTCAGTAGACATGAATAAGTAAGTCCAACCCTCCGCCTGAAGACGATTGATAGCATAAATCAATAGTACTTGGAAAAAATGCAACAAATAAATATCTACGGCCCCTATCTCAGACGAGTCAATAACAATACGCGAAAAATTATTTAAAACACCGAGAAGATTAAAACTAGACTGATCAAAAAAATTACTCCGTGCTATACTATATATATATATATATATATATATATATATATATATATATATATATATATATATATATATGTATGGTTTAAGAAATTATTCTGTACACAGAAATATATATATATATATATATATATATATATATATATATATATATAGTTAGCAATGAAAATATATATGGCAATCAAGCTATACAGAGGCTCCCGTGTCTCATCTACGGGGGGAATCGTCAGGTTAAATGCATGGAGTTATTTTTGTCAGGTGTTTTTATATACATGGCTTGCTAGTTAACCAATCAGATTCTTTGTTGTTCCCTCAGCCAATCGTTGGGCTTCCCTCGAACAAAGGCTTTGTTGGTGACGCTCCTATTTTTTGTTAACAATGGATTTTCCTATATCCTGTTTCCTTTGTTTTGTCAATACAGTGGCGAATTTATTTTAACACGTGGTTTCTTGTATTTCTATTTTAGGTATTAAATTTTAACTAATTCAGTTTATTATTTATTTATTTATTTTTATTTATTTATTTTATTTATTATATATCATCCTAAGGTAAATTTATTTCTGTGTAAACAGCTGTTTGCTATTTCACTTCTAGAGTTTAATAGGTTTCAAGGATCTTTAAAATTTAGAAATGAAAAATATGAAATCCTAAATTTCTATTAATTGAGGAGGGTAAACAAAATTAGGGTGGGGTCGATTTTTATTTCTTCATTTTTAACTAAAAATATTCTGGGTCGGAAACAACGAAAATCAATGTCTAACCACCTAAGAAATATGACTGGAGCTCCATCGGTTTACGGGTGAGCGTTCATTTCTGACGCGGCAGCCTACCAAAAATATGCGACTGGAGGGAGCATATATTTACTAGTATGTATAATAATCATTACTTTGACCTTAAATGCGCGTAACAATTAGAGAAAGTATTACATTTTTTTCAAAAACTAAGCGTTTGTGTGTGAGACGAAGACAAAATAGAGGTATTCGCCGTATTATGAAGATAAAGAGATTGAAAGAAAAAATCATGGTTTTGAATTGATTTTCTCTATAGTCATTAGAAAGCAACTAAAATGTATATATGCTATGAAGTTGTAATACAATATACTTGAGCTTGCAATTTGAAACATTTTAAGATATTATAAAGAGTCATGAGAATATATATATATATATATATATATATATATATACATATATATATATATATATATATATTCTGTACCAAATAATAAATGCATGTAACGCACTTAATTTTGATTTTCTCGATTAATTAGGCACTGTCCTGAAGTGTTTCGTGCTATCTTACAAATAAAATCATATATACACACAATTATTTATATATATATATATATATATATATATATATATATATATATATATATATATATAAGTGGTGTACTAAAAGCGAACTTTCAGGAAAGGTAAACCTATTGTGAAAAGTATACAGCTCAATATCCAGGATAGAGCAGGTAGATATGAATAAGAATGGAAAGGAATTAGAGAAGCGAAAGCCAAATCAAATTTCAATTCAATTGCTCAGAGCAAGGTATATTCCGCAAAAAGACAATTTAATTAAGTTAAATTTTCCGTAATCTAGGCTTTTCAAAGATCAAAATCTTATCATCAAAGGAAGTCGCTGTGATAGATAAGTTGGCAAAGGTCAAGATTTAAAATTTGAAAAAGTAAAATAAAAGTTGTAGGGAATATATATATATATATATATATATATATATATATATATATATATATATATATATATATATTAAGACAAAATATAAATATAACATCATTACATCAATACCCCTGCAAATGTGTATGGTTTAAAGTCTAGAAATAGTAAGCAAGCGTAGAAAGAAGAAAACATACATGTATATGAGTATAGATGCCCTATTTTCTCGAATGTGAAAATATTAAACTCTCTTTTTATTCGTCTTATTATGTACGACTTTATGGTTCACTCCATGTAACGGCAGTCGGTTTTCATGAAATATCAGTAAGAGCAAGCAAGAGAAATGTTGCGAGAAGCATTGTTCGTTCTGTGCCCCACTCTTGTTGTGTCTAATATATGTAAAATAAAACATCCACACATGCTTAATTGTTAACGTGATATTAAACTGTAATAACGCTTCCGCTTTTTCTACCGCCCTGATTAAAGTCATTCCCGCTATCCTTTAGTAATATTTTCATATTCTCTGAAATAGACGGTGCAGTGTAATAAGAAGCTTGATCAAATATCCAGTTATGTATGCCATTAGTACTAGAATGTTTACAGTAAATTCGGATATGGACGATAGATTAACATTAGGGAGAACCTCTAGAAAGTACTAATAATTCATTGGTTGACATAACTAAAAAGGGGTCATAATAATTCAGCAATACGCTGACCAAATTCATCATGCTTCTGTCATTGATAAAAGAGTAAAATAGACGAGGATGTTACCAAGTGGAAAGAACAAGCAACACATTCGTGTAAGGTGGGAATGAAAAGTGTATTGAAATACAGAGTACAATTATAGCCGTATATTCAATAAATACACCATACAAACACATTTAAAATAACAGAACATTTCGGCCGACCACATTGTTTTTAAATAGTGAGGGAATATATTTTCAATATTAATTTTTATCTTAAATTCAAAATTAAATATGTAAATCCAGATTTCGAGAAAAGACTTCAGCTTGTCAATAATAGTACAGCAACTTTGGCTGTATACGTTGTTTATAAGGTTGAAGACGTTGTATTGTTTAGAAGTATTGCACAAATCAAGCCACTATTAAAAATGGCTTCAATTAACGGAGAAATATATTAGCCTACTGTTGGATTAATTATTCCCCACAATACTGTTACGTTGCGTCATAATTGTCAATAATAAAAATTACCCCAACCAACAACTGTAAAAACAAGATATTATCGAATATTGAGATTTCGTCTTGTTTATATTTCTTGTAATTACATTACCGAGATTGTAAGCCGCTAACAAACGTTGAGTTAAAATTAATGGGTTAAAAGAATTCAGTCGTGTTGACATACTGAATAAAATCCAGACAATCAGTGTGGCGGAATAAATTTGAATGATACATTCTGCATTGATGACAGGCTGATATGGTCAAATAATAATAATAATAATAATAATAATAATAATAATAATAATAATAATAATAATACCACAGGTTGTCGGCAGTGGGTGACCACTGACGATGACCAGTGTGATAACTCCTAGTGAGTAAATAATAATAATAATAATAATGGCGAGACAAAAACGAAAAAAAGAACAATTACATAGACTATTTCTAAGATTGGGCTCAGAATTTGCGTAAAAGTAAAGATAGATATGGCTATGGAAAAGATGGTTGCAATAAGAAACATAATACCAATGACAGATTTCCAACACTAAACGATCAGGGAAAATACATATAATACGAGAAACCAAACTGTAAATCACATCATAAATGAATTCAACACGCTACTCAAAACAGAAGTACACGCACAGAAATATTCCACTGGGATCTATGCAATCAACTCCCCTTTAAACCTGTATACAAATCATAGTATAGTCACAAACCGGAGCAAGTATTTGAAAATAAAAATCATTAAATATTCTGGAGGAGCGGAATAGAAACATGCAATACCGCCAAGGATAAAAGATGTTATCTGATGATAATTATTCAGAAGGGAAATAACTCGGTTAATTATGGATTTCATCGTGACAACAGTTCATGAAGTGAAGTTGAAGGAGACAATAAAAATAAGTAAATACATGAAAGTTGCAAAACGTTAAATGAGGATATGAAACATAGTGGAAACAACCGTAAGACAAACAATTGTATGGCATGAAATCAAAATCAAATGAACGATTGACCGCATACTCACCGGGATACTGATGACAAAGCCGAACTATTTTTATAAGAAACCTTAGAATACATAAACCACACGACATAGTCCGGTGATAGTTACCAAGCATAGGTAAAGTCAAATAAAATAACACTAGGCACACAAAATTTTAACTATATGTAGAATATACTAAGACGAACCAAATGAAACTGAGACTGTCAGTAATGATATATATATATATATATGAAAAATCGAATAATCTGACATACACTTCTGATGATAGTAACCCACCATAGGTATGTTCAAATGAAATAACAGAAGCCAACCACATTTTTAACAAACGAGGCCTGTCTAAAACGACCTTAGGCCAGAAAAAATATTTCAAATACGTGACGGGGTTTGGACCTTAATCCCCTTCAAAGTAGGCCCCTTATGCTTGCCCACACTTAGCCTACTGATCTATCTACTTTCAGAAACACATATGGTAGTTTTTGTTTGGAAGTGTTCATCTCCACCGTCGCGTTCCGCATTATCACTTGTTCTGCACCCTCTCAACAACAGCTGCATTCCGAGCAGTTTGGGGTCTTCAAGAACGCTGGTAACTTTCCGCTGATATGTGGCCATTTTAGAATCGGTTAAACCACTTCTTAATTTGTGTTACACATCGCATCTTCTCCAAACACCTATTGAATCTAACGCGACGGCAGAGATGAACACCATTCCAAAAGAAGATTTCCAGAGGTGTTTCCGGCAGTTGATGGATCGGTGGGCTAAGCGTGTGCAAGCAAAAGGGGCCTACTTCGAAGAGGATTTGAGTCCAAACCCACTCACGCATTTTAAATATTTTTCTGACCTAAGGTCGGATACTTTTTAGACAGACCTCTAATGTAGAATATACTAAGAGGCACACAAGAGAAACTGAGACTGACATAAATTATATATATGAAAAATGGAATAATCTGACATTCCCTGACGTAAAAAGCGGTTGTTACCACAGTAAATAGTCGTGAACAGTTGGTAAGAATTATTAGGTACAAACAGGAAAACCCAGCGTTGTTCGGGATTAGATGAGCATCATTACTTTTTAATTATATTCATAACACCAAATATTCTTTTTTGTTCATATTGCCCCCTTCTTTTCGTTTTTCTCCCTAATATAGCCGAAAAAGATGAAATGTTGGAACAATTCTCGTAATAAGTGTTTTATAAATATGATCTAAATTTCATTATAATCGAATATAAATATTCGCAGTTTAAACGATTGTGTCGCCATGGGTTACTTAGATGTGGGCGCGTAGATATTCGTGAAAACTTCCATTGTCTTCCTCGGGTAAGTCTACACTTATGATATACTATTCATTAAAATAGGATATATTTGAAGTGTGAATAGAGGTGCGGTCCCCATATTTCCCTTAGGTTAGGAGGGCACTGAGAGACCTGGGGCCACTTTTATTATCTTACCGAGAAAGTTTTATACATATTATTTAAATTTCATGAAAATAGAATATATTTGCACTATTAAGGAGGATTATAGTATAATGCCCCTTAGGAATGCACATAGATATTCGGAACACTTCCATTATCTCCCCGGTAAATTGTACATGAGAATGCACTATTAGATCTTATGTATATGTCTAACCTTTCTGTGTATGTGAAACACACAGACATCACTAACACAAATACACACATACATAGTTGCATGTTATTAAGTATCTTAGTGAATATTTCCGTCAAAACACTTTAGTTGCGTGTGGTTATTCCGCTTTTAATCGAAACGCAATTTAATAAAATATGCAGTATTTTGATGGTGTAAGTGCCCATCAATAGTAACGTATATTCATTGTATCATAATAGCTTTATGTAACTGTATTACGTGTTCTCTGTCAGACTTTGACTAAGTTTGCGACTTGGCTTAGATTATCAAAATGACTACATATAGATTAAGAGACCAGGTATCGATTGCGTAGAATGTTACTCATGGATAAATTCAATACTAACGACACCCGTGAACTAGTGTTACCCGGGGAGAATAAGAACTCCAGAAAGTCTCACATCCGAACTCCGTATAAGTAGGTACTGGATTTTTTTAAATACTTTCTATAAGCATTAACTATAATTATCTTAAATTATTAAATTCATGTATAATAATGCACCATGCAACGCTTGTATTATTTCATAACTAAGAAAGAGCATCGCCACAGTAATATAAGAACGTAGGGGCGAAATCACTTCGTGTGTTTTTACTTTAGGCATGATCTTGTTAACAATCGTCGATATACACAAACACAGAAATGAACGTACTATTTTGGCGGAATAAAATAATTGTAAATAAATTAATTTTCTAAGTATTATTATCAAGAACGTTTTATGCAACAACCAGCTCTGAATTTGAATAATGAATATCTAACATTTGCTAACTTGTTAAAACAAATTGTATGTATTTTTTAAACCTTTAATTACGTAATTAAGTTGAGTAATAAAAGTTCCTCTACAAGGTTCTTATCTATATACAAATAACAGAATCGGCAGACGCAAACACCGAAACACTAGAAAGTCAAAAAAGTAGGTAATGTTTATTAAGCATGCGTTTTAACCAAAAAGCTGTAGGAGACATTTTGTTGTACACATTCAAAGAAGTGCATGGGGAAGAAGAGTGCGTATATGTGTGTATGATTTGTAATCTGAAAACGTGATATTTGAAAGTTGTTTTCTTAGAGACGTTAGTACTGATAGCATTAGTGAGTAATATTAAGTGAGCGGACAAACGGTGTTATATGAAAAAGTGAACCGAAATATATATTTTTGCCGTATTTTTTTTATCATCCTATGGTTGTAGAATGCGAATGTATCATCGGGAAGACGGTTAGTCACTGCTACTTCCCCACTAAAATCAGTAAGCAAAGCGGAAACACCTGAGCGAATAAAATATAAATATAGTTAAATTCGAACTAAACTATTTTAAAACACGTTTCAATAAACTGTCTATGCTCATACGAACGGAATTTCAAATGTAGCAAACATTAAAAGAGCTATATAGTTTAATCAAATAAAGAAACCTCTTACTTCATTATATCTATCTATCTGCATATATATATATATATATATATATATATATATATATATATATATATATATATATAATCTGAGATAATAAGGGCTCACAGAGATTGACCCAGTGTGTAGATTCGACTCTTCAAAGCGTGACATTGTAAATTTTTACCTACGTTACCGCAGACTGGGACTTAAGTTGAATTAACTAAGTGACACGTAATTCTATCTTTCTCTCTTTCTCGCTCTCTCTCTCTCTCTTTCTATCTCTATTTTCTTTTGTTGTGGTGGTTTTTATCTTGTCGGGGTCGAAATACATATAATAATCATCGTAATATTTTTTTGAAGATCAATAGTTTCAATGTATCTTTGTGAAGTGATCTCATATCCTTTAGTAGATGCCCTGAGTTTGATCAAAAGATGTTCATTGTTGGCAGTAATTATGAAGTTAAATCAACTCGTTGCGGGTAGCGATTTAGGATGCTAATGCTACCCACATATACGGATGCTCACAAAATAACAAGTGACAAGATGTGTCATTGCCATTGCACGTCATATTTTAACGATAAGAAAAATCGTAGAGTTGTGTATCAAATTATGTGATGAGTATGAAATAAATAGTGTTTTTTAAATATTGGTCCTGTTTTCATAGCTTAATTCAGACTGATGTGGTAATTTGAAACATGCTAAAATTCTTGCTATAGTTTGGTCATACGGGAAGCGTCAGTGTTGAAATTATAAGGGTTCCTTGTCAGAATGATAGTAGAAAAGGTACATGAGACCGGCTTCATGTTAATGGGATCCTCTAGGCAGAATAATAGATAAAATACACGTGAGGCCGGTTCCGGATATGATTTGATTGAACTTTTGGGTTCGGAGTAAAACATCTCGTTTGTGGGTCCATGTTAAAAAAAACACAATAATGTAAAAAAAAGGTCGTGTACAGATGGTAGTAAAGGTATATTACAGAAAATTAAAGTTAATAATATCGTGTATGTGAAATGAGGGCTTATGTTGTTTTTCTGGTGTATAGATATAGAATCATACGAGTGACGAATGGCAGCAAAAAGTGAGCGGTAGAATGAAAAATAAGAGATATGAAAAACATCATTTATGAAGATATTTTGAAGAAAATTGAAAATAGTGTGTGTTAAACAGCGAACTCTGTGTTTTAGAGGAACACTGTAAACGTCAAAAGACATGCTAACGTAAGCCACCAACCACGTGATATCAGGAGGAAGGTTGTTGCTCTCTAACTGTTCATGAATACGAAAATAGCCTGTCTCTGTGAATGTTCTTCACTGTATTATATACAGTTCATTAAAAACTGAACATACGTCTCCAAGTAGACGATCAACTAACTGAGTTCACGAAGACGACGACGACGATGACGACGAAAGAATGGTATACAGGTTTTATACACACTCATTAAGTGAAAGTGCAACAATACATTAGTCTGAAATATAGCAGTAAACTGAATTGAGCATTAAAAGCAAGTCATAGCATGGCCTCGGCTTCAGGTATAGAATTAATGGCATACTTTCTGCTTAAAGCATATACCAAATCTCCATTAGTTATAGATATTGTATATATGTTTCTAGCACTGTTTTCGCATATCTCAATTACGCGGACTACGAAAGTCCGAAAAGGAAGTGATAATAAGTCCTCCCATTAGCAACATGTCTTAGACAAGGTTTGCCGACCAGTGACTAGCGGAAACATATTCCTTAGAATCATAACTGTCCTGTAATATTTATAATATTGTGCAATTTAATCAAGTAGTTTTGGAACCTATCAGAAGCATCCGGCAGACAATTACTCGTGTATGATATAAACGGTATCTTTCTTTTTACATCAATGTTTTGCTCTATTCATTTTGTTCTGCGTGCCTTTATCTCACTTTTGTTTTTCAAGCCTTTTGTTGAGGGGGTGTCATCATTCTTGTAAGTGAAGAGCCAATTAATAACAGATAAACAGGTTGGGTTCGTGTTGAAAGATGTGTTTACAATTACGAAGCATTTCTATTTGATGGTTTCTTGATGACACTAATGCTATACGTACAACAAAATGGCGGCATTCCTTTGACAAATCGCCAATAACAACCATTAAAATACTTCGCTATCTTTCCAATATGGCTGCTGTTTAGACAGACACAACGCATACTACAACATCCTTACTTTTCGTAATGTTTTGTTTCCAAAATTCCTTATCAACATTTTCATTCTTCTTTATCTTGAAAACTTTTAGAAACTTCTAATACGTTTTCTTAATTTCGCCTTATCTTTTGATATTATTTAATTTATCAAATACTCATTATTATTTAGCTTTTTCACGTTCTGTCATTACGCGATTTAATTCCATTGTCCTTCTTCATGTGTTGTTTCAGTATTAATTTCACGTGTATACTCAGTTAATTGTTCGTTATCGTTTTCTGTTTCTGTTGTGGAATTATTGCTGGCTTTCTTAAAAAGAGGACACAGGTGGCAAAAATTAAAGAACAAAGATGGAAGTGAAATGACAAAGATGGAAAAACAAATTCGTGCGCAGCAAATATAAACGTGGAATTTATTTCAAAGAAATTAATATGTAATCGTTAATAAGAATCTATGATTTTGTGAGTCGACAGGAAAGATAATGGATCGTTCCAGTAAGATGCTAGTGATGGTAATCCTAGCTTAAGTGTATTTTGGTATTTTTGCTGGGAGCTGTTGCTTTTGACATAGCTGCTGTAGAACTTTGTCTGGTCAGGGAACAATTTGCATATGATGTTGATTATCCCGATGATGATGATCGGCTCCAGCTACGGTTCGTTTGTAGGTCACTAACAAGCTGCTGTATTTTCTGTGAGAATAGGTAATATGCTGGCAGATATTGTTGTCATCGCCATTCTGGTGTAAATGCCGTTTGGTCCAGTAGTAGTTCGAGGGAAAAAGGCTGCTACTAGATTTCTTGATGGCAACTAGGTGCGAATGTCATTTGTGATGCTGGATTGAAGAATATAGAGTCTTTACTGTTTTGCCGGCTGCTGCTGATACGGCACTTTCATGAAATCTGCCTCGTGAGTTAGAGTGACGTTATGCCCCCTCAAAAAGACACTGTGTCGGTTTCTGTCATACTGGTAAAGTTCGACAATGATTTTACATGGGTTTATATTAGGTGGGTCTAGTCGTAAAATGGGGTCTGACGACACAATGATCGTTCGCTTTAAATAAATTATTGTGTTCTATCCATTCTTTTTTCTATAAAAATTAATCATATATGTTTATATTTTCCTTTTCTAACTTTTAAAATTGAAAATTATTTTGTTGTATTGTTACTTTCTTTCTTATATTCATTGTCTCTTCCGTTTTTTCCAATTTTCCAAGTTTAATTTTGTACTTATGGCACCCTACTTTTCAGATTTTTTCTTATTCCCTTCATTCAGCAATCACCATTAGACCATCGTGACTCATTCGGTCACTATTGGTAACACACGCACACCCACACACACACACACACACACACATATATATATATATACATATATACATATAGATATAGATATATTTATATATACTATCATTATCATTAACATATTTTGTGACGTCATCTATTTTCCAGCAAATACATATTTCTTTCTAGAGGATAAACAATTTTTTTTTAATGTTTAACCGCCCCTCCACCGTTTCCTCTCATCTCTGTATTAATCTGATTCCTTACCCTTTTCCCTTATTGTTTCGCTTTGTTTTGTTATTTTCTCTTTTAATTATTTACGTCCATAGCTTCCACAAACTAGATATCTTATTGCACGCCCTTCCTTCATGTCATGTAGACAGATAGGCAGATTTACTTCATTTACCCTTATTTACATAATCTATTTTGCACTGATAAAATCAAACAAGCAAGAAAAATGCTCATTTTTCGTAGTATACTAAAGCATAGATATATATGATACTTTTTGTAGACCACCAGTGACGGCTCGTCAATATAAAACGTCTTACTTATCTCTTTCCGCTGTCCTTCTCTCTGGTTTGGTAGGTGACGTCAAATTTTAGTAGCATCATCAAATACGCAGTTACCCTCCCCTATGGGTTAATGGACGGAATCACTGAGACGAAATATAAAGACCGACAAAGTTTTAGTCGGATATAGATATAGTTTCATTTTCTCTTTTCTTAATGTAAATGTTTTCATGTATGTCTAAAAAAAAGTAAGACATTCCATTTGATTATGCAGCAATACTTCATATCCTGTGTCTTAATGAAACTTACCGTGTTATTTCCAGCGTGTGTGCATGTGAATTAAACTATTCTCAAGTGTTAAATTGGTAGTGGCGACATTGGTACGTTTGACTCATGTGAAGAACCATTCCCATGTGACCGTATTGGGCTGAAGTTACATTTGTTCTTCTATACCATTCGTTTTACAACTCCTTGGAACCGAACTGTTCATCTATGAGCTATTTATTTTACATACTTGATGAGCTATTTCTTTTACATACTTGATGAGCTATTTCTTTTACATACTTGATGAGCTATTTCATTTACATACTTGATGAGCTATTTCTTTTACATACTTGATGAGCTATTTCTTTTACATACTTGATGAGCTATTTCTTTTACATACTTGATGAGCTATTTCTTTTACATACTTGATGAGCTATTTCTTTTACATACTTGATGAGCTACTTCTTTTACATACTTGATGAGCTATTTCTTTTACATACTTGATGAGCTATTTCTTTTACATACTTGATGAGCTATTTCTTTTACATACTTGATGAGCTATTTCTTTTACATACTTGATGAGCTATTTCATTTACATACTTGATGAGCTATTTTTTTTACATACTTGATGAGCTATTTCTTTTACATACTTGATGAGCTATTTTTTTACATACTTGATGAGCTATTTCTTTTACATACTTGATGAGCTATTTCTTTTACATACTTGATGAGCTATTTCTTTTACATACTTGATGAGCTATTTCTTTTACATACTTGATGAGCTATTTCTTTTACATACTTGATGAGCTATTTCTTTTACATACTTGCTGAGCTATTTCTTTTACATACTTGATGAGCTATTTTGTTTACATACTTGATGAGCTATTTCTTTTACATACTTGATGAGCTATTTCTTTTACATACTTGATGAGCTATTTCTTTTACATACTTGATGAGCTATTTCTTTTACATACTTGATGAGCTATTTCTTTTACATACTTGATGAGCTATTTCTTTTACATACTTGATGAGCTATTTCTTTTACATACTTGATAAGCTATTTCTTTTACATACTTGATGAGTTATTTCTTTTACATACTTGATGAGCTATTTCTTTTACATACTTGAGTACACTCATACATTGTTATTGTAAAATCGCGCGGGAAAATTTCGAATTGATTAATGAACAGAATATCAATTTATAACTATTTGTAGACAATTGTTATAAGTATCTTCCATTTCTACTTTCATGTAAATATTGCTTTTAAAAGTAATATCAAGAGCAAAGGGGAGGATAAATGTAATAATGAGCGTGACAAGAAGAAACAGAAAGGCAGTGACTTATCATGCCAGTGATCTATTTTGATTTAACTCTTATTGCCGAGCATACTATATTTACATCTTTATTTCTCTGTGTTACGTATTTTAATAATTTTTAGGCTGTATTCGCATTTAACGTTCTCTCGCTTTTTTATTAGACTGTATGTTTTATCTGTGTTATTTTCTTGTGTATATATTTCGTTTTTCCTTAGTATCTTTTTATTTGAGAGTTTATGTTATTCGGGTTATTCTTGACAACTATTTTCTTGTATTTCTCTTATGTATTTTATCATTTATTTATTGTATTTTGAAATGGAAAACTCTTTCATTGTTTCTTTAATTACTTATTAACTCCAGTCTGCCATTTCTATCCAGTTTGCGCTTCTTATCTTATCTTAGCATCTTTTTCTTTTTCTTGTTACCTTGACTTGTCTATTCTCACTTTTAACATTTTCTTTTTTGTTCATTCGTGACAACCTTCTCATAATTTTCTTTCTTTTCTTCTCGATTGCGACTTTCTGATCGCGATGTTGATCTTCTTTTCTTTTTTCATCTTCATTTACTTCTTTCTTTTCTTTTATCATCTCAATTTGCTTCTGGAATTCTTTTGTTATCGCTTAGATTTCCCTTTTCTTTCACTTCTGTAATCTCAATTTCTTCCTTCATTTGTTCTTGTCATCTAGATTTTCTTTCTTTAATTTTTGTCATCTCTTCCATCTCGTTCTTCTTTTCTTATTATTTCTTTTGATCTCCCGCCATTTCACCACCGCCATCTTTCCTTGTTGCCATTTCTTCCCCTTTCCATCATTCACGAAACTGTTTGTAGAAAGCCAAAAGTCGCCATCGGTAGAAACTTTTCTTGGCACACTCAACAACATTCTTTGGGTATAAGACAGAATACGACAATAAAAAAACTGTTCAGAGATATCGACGCCAGTGAGTCAGGATGGATTATATAATTTTGATGGTAGCCAACGAAATCTAAACTCTGAGTTCAAAGCCAGATACCGGGACATTTTTATGAAGGGGAGGAGCTGACAGTTATCTCGACCTTCTTAAATGTGCTTCATTCCTGGCATCTCTAGTTTTACATAATGTCTTTTGATACAACTTCTCTCTTCGCAATCGATATCGGTTTTATCGTGGAGTCCGTAGGCAATGTAAAGAAGGCTTTTCCCTATTTGGTCAGATAAAGATTAAAGTGTGAGTGAGTATCTGAACACATGAACACTAGCAAAATAGACACACAAATGGTGATAATGTAAAAAAACTAAAATACAATAGCTAAAAAAGCAATTTACCCATATGCATCATATTCTATTTCATACAACCGCTCCAATTGTAAAAACGTCAAGAAAAAACTTCTACCAACTAGTATCAATCTGACGAATTAGATTACAATATCACTTATACCATAAGCATTTTACTCTATTGGATGTTTGCAATTAACACACTTTAAAAAATATATATATAATTACATTCTTATCATCACAAAAGTTTTCAAACTACTAACGATATAGATTATTTTAAATTATTCAATTCATGTCTGAAAAAAATATAATTTGAAAAACCTACAGTCAATTCAAAAACATGTATACTGTTCTAATCGAATTTGGTAGATAATAATATATAAGTGTAACATTCAGGAATATAAACAAAATATAAATATACCACCATTTTATATATCATACTAGCTGAAATACCGGTCTGCGTCGGGTTTTTAGCTATTCTTGAATTCCATAGCATAGATTAAAATGTAATACACATATTAAATATATGTTAACAGTTAGAAAATGAAAATTTGTTTGAACAAGGGTTACATTTTTCAAGGAATTCAATGAGACTATTTAAATATTACTGCGAACACATCTGGTCTCAATAAGGTAAAATTACCGATTCCAATTACAGCTCACAGGGATACAATTAAATACAATCCAGGTATTCATTTTGTATTCTGATATTTTGCCATGATATCATGTTTTTTTTCGCGAAAGACATCAACAAATAGAAAAGGGTGAGGATGTCCGGATTCTTATTAATTTCCAGGAAAGGCAGTTGGGTAACTACTAAATAAATGCAATTAGGCGAAACTATTAAACCAAATCAGGAAAGCGAATGTGAATGACGTCGTTGTTGTTGTTTTTTTGTTGTTGTTTTTGTTTTTGTTAATAATAATAATAATAATAATAATAATAATAATAATAATAATAATGAAAACTCTATCGAAAATGGCAAACTGGAAAGCACCAGGCAACAGTGGAATACACGCATACTGGTTTTAAAAGTTCACGACCTTACATGAAAGACTAGCCCAGACACTGAGAGGATGTACCCACAAGACAGATGTACCAGAGGAAAGACACCACTAATACAAATAGGTGCCAAAAAGGGACGATCCAAGCAACTACAGACTAATAATCTGTTTACCAACAATCTGGAAAATGCTGACGGCACAACTTAGAGAACAAATCTACTAATCCCTTAATAATCGTTGATTAATCCCCGGAGAACAAAAAAGATACCAAAAAGGGAAATGATGGACGCACGATCTGCTACATATTGATCAAAAGATCCTGAACGAGGTAAAAAACAGAAAAACAGAACATATCCATGGCATGGATTGACTACAAAAAAACTTACGACATAATCCCTCAAGCATTGATAATTGAATATTTTTAAATAATCCTGTCGGGTATCTTGTATATTTTTAAATATACAAGATAACCGACAGGATTATTAATCTTATCAAGGAAACAATGGTAACATGAAGACTAGAACTGACAGCCGGAGTACAACACCTGACTTAGATAAAAATACAGAGAGGCATTTTCCAAGGAGACTCCCTATCACCATGACTTTTTGTAATAGCCATGATGCTGCTAAACTACATACTCAAAAATGTGATGCTGGATACAAGTTTATAGACACTGAACTAAGAGTAAACTACCTGAGGTACATGGACGACCTGAAACGTTTTGCAAAAAGCAAAAAGGAACTGGAAAAGCTGATAAATACAACCACAATATTTAGTCAAGACATTCAAATGGAATTCGGAATGGAAAAGTGTTCACTACTAGAAATGAAAAGAGGAAAACTAGAGACGACAGAGAGCATGGAGCTTCCCAACCAAGAGGAGATGAGGGTGCTAGACGAGGAGGATAGCTACACCTATTTGTGATTTCTAGAAGCAGACACTATCACACGTACAGAAATGAATGAGAAAATTGGAAAAGAATACTTACGAATAACAATAAAACTCCTAGAAACGAAATTATATAGCAGGAATCTAGTAAAAGGTATAAACACCTGGACAGTATCGCTAATAAGATACTCTGGACCATTCATAGGCTGAACTAAAGAAGCACTTAGGCACCTTGATCAGAGGACGAGAAAATTAATGACCATGTACAATGCTCTACACAAAAAGACGATACGGACAGACTCCACATGAAACGAAACGAAGGAAGAAGACTGGTAAGTATAGAAGATTGTAAGGAAGACTCAAGAAAAGAGCTGGAGAAATACATAACTCTAAACACGGAAATTCTTATCACTGTAGCAAGAGACACCGTTCCAACGAGGAACTCGGAAAGCACCGAAACCAGAAACACAGCGACAAGAAAAGAAAAGTGGGAAGAAAAACAACTACCTGAACGCTTCATAAAATTGACAAGAGAAGAAACCAACGAAAATAGTTGGGCATGGCTAAGAAAAGGACACTTGAACAGAGAAACATAATGTTTACTAGTGGCTGCAAAGAACAATGCAATCAGGACAAACTACATTAAAGCTAAAATAGATAACACCTAGGAAAACAGTAAATGCAGACTGTGTGGACAAAGAGACGAAACAGTAAATCATATAATAAGTGAATGTAGCAAAGTATCCCAAAAAGGAACACAAAAACAGACATGACTGTGTGGGGAAAGCAGTACACTGGGAACTGTGCCAACAATTGAATTTCGAATATGCAGACAAATAGTACAAACATAAATCAGAAACAATACTGGAAAACGAAAAACAAAAAATCATCTGGGATATGGATATAAAAACAGACAAACTCATACAAGCAAGGATACCGGATGTTATAGTAATCAACAAGAAGGAAACATTCTGCAAAATCTTAAACTTCGCCGTTCAAACAAACCACAGAGTGAAGATAAAAAAAAACGAAGCAAATACACGGAACTAGCTAGAGAACTGAAAGAAAGTTAGTATTATAACTATAATCGTAACAGCACTAGTAACAATCGCCATTGGAACTATACAAAGAACGGCAATGATCAAAACAGCTGCAACTTTAAGAAAAATCATCGAATGCGAAAACCAACCCGCATAAGATACGAAGGGTCACATGGAATCTACAACAGGAAGACTACAAAACCACACAAAGAACACCACATCACACATAAAGGAACAGAAAATGCAAGAAACATCACTTTCTGAGCCCCCGCCCCAATGAATTACAGCGGCCTCAGCTGACACGACACAAAAATTAACCAATGAACACAAATAGCTAGAAAGCCCATATGCTCCCCCCGCTACCCCCCAAAAATAAATAAATAAATAAAAAGAAAAGATAAATAAAATTAAAAAATTAAAATAAAAATACATAAAAAATACATAAAAAAATAATAAATAATAGTAAAAAATTAAAACAAAATTAAATAAAAATATATTTTTTTTTTAAACTGCTACAAGCCAAGGCTGACACCACACAAACTATTTGCATAGGGTCAAGGAGGATGAAAAGACCGAGGAGGGGCAGCACAAACCAGACCTCCACTGCAAGTGCAGATAGTGCTGGGACATTGAGAAGGGTTATTGCCACCGAATTCCCAGGGAAGACCAATGGTCCTTACCAGCGTGAAATCAATGGTAAACGGCTGTTGCAATACTGCAAGGGTATTTGCGTTGGCTATCAAAAAGAGGTGGAGAATACTCGCAAGCTGGGGAGACTTGTTGTCACTCAGACTCCAGGGAATACCACCGATTGTCCGTGAGTAATCACTGATGACTGTGTGAGAACTCCTAGTGAGTGCAAGTAGTAATCTGTTAGCAATAGAGATTATGTATTTGTCTATCTGAAGCCACAACTATACTATTTAAGACTATTCTACCTATGAAATAGTATGTACTATTTTAGACCAATGTACTATTTTTAAATACCGAATTCAGGGGCATAGTGTAGTGTAGTATCTGCTTTGTTGTCATGATACCATCCTCCCAGGCATTGCCTCTTTCTTTTTTTGAGAGGTTTGGAGATAGTGTAGCGTCTGCCCCGTTTTTATGATATCATCTTCCCAGGCATTACTCCCTCCTATTTGAGAGGTGTGAAGGTAGTGTAATATCTGTTCTGTTGCCATGATACCATTCTCTCATGTATTACTTCCTTCTTTTTTTAGAGATGTGGAGGTAGTGTAATATATGTTCTATTGTCATGATACAATCCTCCCAGACATTACCTCCTCCTTTTTACGGGAACAATTATATCATACCACAAGCAACATTGATGATAACATTTTAAATCTTCAGGAAACTACTTGAAAGTTGAAACCAATTAACATAAACTGTTCATGTTAAACACCCACATAGCAGTTGCAATAGAAATACAAAACATACAAGGAGCATCACCACATTAAACCAAGTGAACTGAAACTGCCAAAACATTCATAAACTGTCCCCCAATCCAAAAAACAAAACGTGATGACATCAATCTTGATCGCTATCACCCAAAATGGTAGTGAATGCTCAAGGGAGATGGGAAGAAACACCAAGAAGGAAGGGCCCTAACCAGCCATACAGTAGAAGGGCGAGAAGGTGTATTGGTACACACATCACAAAGAAGACTAATAATCGTTGACAGCCGGAAATGAATGGTACCCGTCTGTTGCTATAAAGCAACACAATTTGCAAGTTGTATCGAAACCGGTGTAGAGTAATTGAACCATTCGAAGACTTGTTATCACTCAGATCTAAGGGAAAATAACCGATTATTAACAGTGAGAAATAAGTGAGTATGGACAATGTAGGTACTAGTGAGTGCATAAAAAAATTAAAAAAAATAATAATAAAAGAAGCTACAAAAAGAAGCTATAACTGTAAATAAGGCTAAAGGGAACGGAAACGATGAACGAAGAAAAATGGGGTTTCCAAAAAAGTAGAAAGTCTGAAATAGAAACATTAAGAACTAAAAAAAACAGAACTAGCGAAGATACTAATACAAATCTGATCCACTAAAATTGGGACTTAATAAACAATGCAAGCTTGTTTTACTACAACAGAAAGGAAAACAACAGAACAACTTGACTCGACAGAAACACAATTATTCCTGAACAATATATGGCAAAGGCGACAAGACCTCAACTAAAATGCCGAATGACAGAACGTGAAAGAGTAGTACAGGAAAATGAAATTCATGATGACACTCTCAAGTAGACTTTATGATAAATAAAAATTCTGAAATGCACAAGGCCACGAGGGAATGCATGCATTCTGATTTTAAAGATTCCCAACCCTCTATGAAAGGGTAACAGAAAACGTAAGATGTATATGAATAGCGGGCATACAATAATGGATGACTAAAAGAAGAACTACATTTATGCACAAAGACACCGGGGAAGGATGTGTTCTAAGCAGGTACAGGTCGATGATATGCGTGTCGACCATGTGTAAAGCGGACAACTATACAGATCTACTAATCCGTTAATAATTGTAGTGCACTCCTTAAGAAAGAGTAAACGATACCGGAAAGTGATAACATAGACACTAATTCCATTAGAAAAGTATGATCTACTATACATAGCTCAGAAGTTCCGAACGAGAGGAAACAAGAAAAAAGAACATAGCCATGGCATAGGTATGAGAAAGCCGACAACTGAATGAACAATTATGGGTAATTGAACGCTTAAGGATGTAGCAAGTATCTGCGAATCTTTTTAATCTTATCAAGAAATCAATGGAAACAGTGAGATTGAAACTGAGAGCTGAAATTAAAATTAAAGGGATCACTGATGGCATACAATGGGCGGCAATTATCAAAACAGCTGCAATCTTAAAGAAAAATCTTCGAATGCGAAAATCTACCTGCATAAGTTACGAACGCCAATCAGTCATATGGAAGTTACAATTGAAAGAAAACAAAGCAACAGGGAGACCGCCACCACAGGAACGAAAGAAGAAAAAAAACTGCAAGAAATATCATAAGCTGCTCCCTCCCCCTCAAAAAATAAAAAAATGTCACTGGCCATAGCTGACGCCACACAGAATAGTCGTAGACTGTCAAGCAGGATGGGAAGACCGTAGAAGTACAGCACTAAACAAACCTCAACTGAAAAAGTGCAGAGAGTATTTGGGCCATTGGGGGGGGGGGCTTATAGCAACCAAAATCTGATAGAAGACCAATGGTCGCTGCCAGTGAGAAATCAATGGTAGGCGACTATTGCGATTCCGCAAAGTCATTTGCGGAGGTGATCGAAATAAGGAGGATGGTACTGAACATCTGGGAATACTTATTGTCACTCAGACTCTAGAGAACACACCGATTACTTGTGTGATAACTCCTAGTGAGTGGAAATAAAATAATAATAATAATAATAATAATAATAATAACAATAACAATAACAATAACAATAACAATAACAATAACAATAATGATGATGATGATGATGACGATGATGATGATGATGCTGATGATGATGACGACAACAACAACAATAGAAGCACATCAGCAAAAACAACAACAACAATAATAATAATAATAATAATAATAATAATAATAATTAGGCTGACGCCACGAAAATTATGGACAGAGGGTCGAGGAGGGAAAGCGCAAACCAGACCTCCACTAGAAAGAGCGCGGACAGCTCTGTGACCTTGGGGAGGCTTGTTGCCACTCGGGCCCCAGAGGGGACCAATGGCCCTTATCAGCGGGAAATCGGTGGTAGGTGGCTGTTGCGATACCGCAAGGTCATCAGCGGTGATGAACGAAAAGAGGTGGAGCATACTGGAAGTCTGAGGAGACTTGTTGTCACTCAGACTCCAGGGAATACCACAGGTTGTTGGCAGTGGGCGATCACTGACGATGACGAGTGTGATAACTCCTAGTGAGTAAATAATAATAATATCCTGTGGGAGAAGCAAATACAAAAAAAATCGTCCAAACAAGAAAACACGACAGGATAAACGGCTGTTGTAAGAACGTAATATGATTTCAGTAAGTGGTCGATAAATTAGATTATAGTACTAAAAATATGTGAAGACTGTCGATAAATTCCCATAGAACAACACTTGTTTATGACAGTGAGCAATCACTGGTAATGACAAATGTGAACTTCTACTGAGTAATGATAATAAGAATACAATTACAAGAAGAAGAAGAACAACAAGAAGAACTAAAAGAAGAAGAAAAAGGAGGATAAGAAGACGAAAAAGAAGGAAATCATAACAACGCAATGGGCATCTGCTGTTGTCACATACCCAAACACGCGTTGCAATCATCAGAAAAAGAATGTAAGACTTGAAATTATGAAGGAAAAAAATCAGAAGTGATGTCAAACGGTGCCGCACCGTTTGACATAAGTCTTCAATTTCAAGGATCAAAGATTTTCTTTTTATGTCTTAACTCACAACACAAAGCGAAATGAAGGTAAACAGATTTGCTTGTTATGTCATGTAATTTTATTTGGCAATCAATCAAAATATATATTTAGCAAAATAAATATTTATAAAGAAACATACAGATACACCCAAGGTTTTATAAGAAAATCTTGTAACTACCATACACACACACACACACACACATACGCATATATATATATATATATATATATATATATATATATATAGGGTCGGGCAGCTAAATTCATACTTTTTTATTGTTTTACAAAATTCATAATTTAAAGGATTAAATATGGAAAGATATCATTTTAACATTTATTTATTTAATTATTACAGTCTATTGAACAAAATTGTTCAATATTAACACTCTTTGCATCAATTATTTTGGAGATTCTTTGACGAAACAGTGAACAGCTCCTCCTTATTTTATTGGGATCGAGATTGCGAAATGCTCGTTGAATGGCTGCCTTCAATGAGTTTATATTTGGGTGTGGATTGACATTACTCTGTCCCTCGACGACACCGAATAGATAATAGTCGCAAACATGTAGATCTGGAGAGCTACTAGGCCAAATATCCTTCGGAACAAACAAGGGAAGATTCTCCTTCAGGAAATATATGCCTTTCTTTGATCCATGCGCTGGTGCCGAGTCTTTGATGAGCACGACATTCGTAGGGTCGTAGTTTCTACGGATCCAAGGCAATAAAACATCATTAAGAATGTTCAAATACTCCGCTGTGTTGATTTTAAGACCCGCTTCGATGAAATAAGGAGGCATCACCTTTCCATCACTTGCCACTGCTGCAAAAAGCATCACAGAAGCAGGATTTTTGCTCTGCATTACAGGAGGAACTTCCGAAGGGTCGAAGGCAATAACTTGAGTGTTCTGGCGATTTGGAACCTCATCCATGGTAAACTTTCTCTCATCAACAAAAATGCGCACATGCCCTCCTTTGTGTTTCAGATGGTTTATAAGCTTGGGGCATCTTTCAACTCTGATAGCCTTTGAAGAGGCAGTGAGGAGATTACGGCGTCTCCTAACGTAGGACTTCATCCCAAGGTCTTCGTTGATTGCTCTGCTGATAGTTCTGCTACTCACAGCTACTAATTTTTCTTATCAACCCATCATGTCAACCCAATATTTCGATGTACTTGCATGACATCTTTCTTAAAATTATCATCCTGACAGAGTCTTACAATAAAGACAAAACGTTGATGAATATATAAAAAATATATCTAGGTATTTTCTATTTCATTTCCCATTACGTCACAGTACTCTCATCCTTCCTTTCGCATACACACACACATATATATATATATATATATATATATATATATATATATATATATATAATACACAAGCGTGTAGACGCGCAAATATACTTACATACTTACATGTTTATACAAGTATGCATAACATATACTGTCAACACAAATTCAAAACAATTATTATTATAAAATGCGAATTCCTTAGATTCATGGAATTATATGGAAGTTAAAAGTTACGTACTTTGTTGTGTTTAATATCAATAGATATTTGTAATTTTTGCCAAGAAGTTTTTCTCTGTCACGAAATCACCTGATTACTAGTTTCAAATAATGGCAAGTATAATAAAGTACGTTTAAGGATTTAAATGCACTAGCTTTTCTGATTGTTTTCCATCTTTTATTTGCATGTTATTATTATCGGTTAGGGACCAAAATACTAAACGATCTATGAGACAGGTATTAGTTGAACTACATATATATAATTTTTTTCTATTTGATTTTCTTTATTTGTAAAAGTTGTGATGTATGCAACATAATATAATAGGCACATTTGTTGTAGGAGGGGCAATCATTTGCATTTTACAGTTACAAGTATTTTTTTATGTTTCTTCGTTTTGTTAATTTGTTTATTGTGTGTGGTTGATTATTATTTCAAATATTATTTTTTGTATTATTTTTTGTATTTTGTATATTTCTGTTTATTTATATGTAAATAAATGTTATTATAATAAATATTTTTAATTATTATCCGCATACATTTATGCTTCATCCATTTAGTCAATCGTCAACGTGCATATTTCTGTTCTACCGATCTCAGTGTTCGAACCCCAGAAATAGGTCACTTTTTAACCGAAGTCTTAGTTCTTTTGCGTATGCGGCCCACCTCACAGCTATGCAAAAAGTGGAGAAATGTAGTATATCTATGTATTTTACAAGCGAATATATGGAAAGCTGTCACAAAGTGTTCAAGAAATCGAACGGCACTCGTATTTAAGCTATGGTTTGGCGTCTTATTTATATTTCTCTTAAAGGGCTCAGCCGGAAAGGGAGCTATTAAATACTATTATGGTAAACATTTAAAATTATTATCCACATACATATATGTTTCATTTTTTTGTTAGAAGTCGTCATTGTTGAGATAACTCCGCTGCTAGCGCATGGTCTGAAGCCGAGACACGAATCACCTTTTAACTCAATGTCTACATATATATTCTTCATCTAATGTATACGAAGTCATCCAACGTTGCACACATGCCACCAAATGCGTTTTCACTGCAGAATAAGATCAATATTATTATTTTAAATTATCATTCTTCCTATTTTAATCAAATGTTTCTTATTCAGACGGAAGAATTCCTTAATTAAAAAAAAAACATCCTAGTCGTTTCACATAAAGGGAATACTCCAAATATCACGAGAAGTGGGACATTAGACGCACACTTCGAAGGAGCATTATGCAACACAAGCACCTGCAGTAGTTGACCTCCTTACTTTTAAAGCACCCATTCGAGCGTAATTAATTGATCCCATTTTCAGAATGGATTAAATTGGATTAGAATGCAGATTTATTTTCATCGAAGCTGATAAGTATAGAGAATAGCTGAAAGAAAAGAAAATTAGTCATTGGACAAATCCTTACTGAGAAGAAAATTTTGCAAATTATGTTACGGACTTTATTTAACTGATAGTCTTACAAATATATATCGCTCAATATTAATGCACAATCTCATAGAAATTTTCGCAAATATTTATTTAGATTTTTATATCTCGGCACGTGTTATATGACGATTGATTGTGTGTATTGTGTTAAGGAGTCGGACCACTGTTCTAACTTGGATAAGATTAACATAACCTTTTACATGAACTCCTGTCAAAACGGATTAAGTGTATAGAAATAATCCGTTCCAAGTGTTATGTAGTTTGAAGTTTACATCCTAATAGTTTAGGAATTGAGCATAAAAAACCCTCAGTGGATTAAAAAAAATGGTTCAGTTATAAAATTCCGTATGGATTCCCGAGCTCGACACAGATATTCCAGAGTTGGAAACGAGGGTCCTGAATAAGACTTAAGGTTACATCAGTCATAATGTTGTTAAAATGGCATTAGAAATGAAAACAATTGTCCGAATAATCTTAATAATATGGGACTCATGGTAACTGATTTTTCAAATAATTTATATATATATATACATATATATATATATTTATTAAGTTCAAATATTAACCAAATGAATAAAACCAATACTTTTCAAAAGTGATCAATATATATTAGAGCTTTTTATATTAAAATAAAAATAGTTTGAGTATCTGACAATTGCCCCGTTTCCTCACTAGTACTATCCACATAATACACAAATGCCGGAAATAATGGAGGATAATCGATAACAAATACTCTACTGATTCTTTTGATGTTGCAATGGGTCTTTGGATTCGGCTGAAAGGTTTGATCTGGTTGGATTATTTATATTATATAAGCTTATTGAGACAGGTATGTTTAGTGTTAGGAATATAGGTTTATATAGAGACAGTGGTTTGGTAGTAATTGAAAATAGTAATGGCCCTAAAGTTGAAATGACTAAGAAATTTATTGTCAGAATTATGAAAGATTTAGGACTCAAACTTGAAATAACTACAGGTATAAAAAGTACAAACTTTTAAGATATTACCCTTAATCTTAACAAAGGAGTATACACACCATATACGAAGGATAACTATGATCCAATATACGTAAATCCAAAATCAAACCATCCCCCAAGCGTTAGTAAACACATCCCGTTATCCATAGGACATAGCATTAGCAATAATTCTTCTAATAAAGAAATTTTCAATAACAATAGTAGTGCACACAATGATGCTCTAAGTAATAGTGGTTATATTAACACAACTATCGAATTATAAGAGGATAGGAATATTAATAAAAGTAGGACTAATATAAAACGAAAAATTATTTGGTATACACCTCCGTTTAACCAACTAGTACAATCAAAGATTGGGCATATGTTTCTTAACTTGTTAAATAAGCATTTCCCAATTAATAATCCATTGCATAAAATCTTTAAGAAAAACACAATTAAACTTACGTATAGTTGCACTAATAATTTAGAAAAAATAATCAAAGGTCACAATAGACAAATACTAAAGGAACATGATACAACCAACGTAAGTAGCATAAAGGATGATAAATGTAATTGTAGAAATAAAAGTGAGTGTATGTTACAAGAAAAATGTTTAATGAAGAATGTAGTATATCTAGGCACAGTTTTTCCAAAGAATGATCCTAATTTGAAAATATTCTACATAGGGGGCACTGGTACTGATTGTAAGGATACGTATAGAAATAAATTAAAAAATGCTCATTTAACAACATAGGTACTAAGAGAAAGGACACTTCATCATCCAGATATATTTTATTCATAAATCGAAATGGCATAATTCCTGTAGGTTACAATTGCAAGCACTTCGAAATGTTCACCTTAGAGAAGTATTGTGAGAACAATGTAAACATAAAAAAATAAATAAATAAATAAAATAAAAATAAACTACAAAAATAATAAATAAATAAATGAATTAAAAAAAGAAAATAAATAATTCAATAAAATAAAATAAAAGTAAAAGAATAAATAAAATAAATAAATAAATACATTAATAACTAAAAGATAACAACAAAGATTACAAATTAAAATTACTATATCTTCACTCATAACATTAAATTATTACAAATGATAAATGATCGCGTTATTGATGTATCATAATTAACAATGATACGTAGGATTGGGTTAACTAAGTAAATCATAGGATAACTTGATGTAGAGATCTTAAATATGTAATTAATAACAATAATATATATAATTTTTTTAATGAAAATAAAGATAGGTTAATTGTATAGATATTAATGTTAGTATTATATATATATAGTTTTCAGATTAGATTTCAGAAGATAAATGACAAAATTATAATCAGTCCTGCCTATAGTTTCAGCTGACCTATTTTCTTATTCGTCGATAGGTAGATGTCAAAATGTCATCTTATGCAAAAGGGTTTCTCGTCTAAAAATTGTTAAATGCAATTTGTCTGTTTGTTTTTTTTTATGATTGTGTATTAGCGGATCTAATTTTTGCCCATCAGTATATCCTTGAGGAAGAGCCGAAGAGGTTCTGAAACTGTTGTCGGATACTCAAACTATGTTTATTTTAATATATATATATATATATATATATATATATATATATATATATATACATATAAATTATAAAGTATAAGGGTATACTCTAAAAAGAATAAAAGGGAAATACCAGCAGAGTACTCAATTAAATTAAATTAAGAGCGTAATATTTTTATTTATAAATACAGATTTTAATCAGACATATGGACCAGTGGTTTCTGACAGGAAAAGGGTTGAATCCCCAATTCCGACTTCGTCAGCACTGTCTGAAATGGTAAAATGATGGAATTTCTTCAAAAAACATCTGTGAACAGTCTTTACCCGTGATGAAACGCTATGCTCACAGAATTTGAAATGAAAGGGCGTTGAGACGCTTAAACCGGAGAAATAGCCTTTATGTAAGAGATTCTATATTTAGAAGTGAGGAAAAGAAGGAGAAAGAAAGAGAAAAGAAATTAAAATAAGAGAAATTAAAATAAAATAAAATATAAAAATAAAAAAATATAAAATATGAATATATATATATATATATAAATCGTATGGTTAAAGGTACGTAACTCTATTTAATTAAATTATCTAAAAAAGGGAGGTAATTATTATATATATATATATATATATATATATATATATATATATATATATATATATATATATACATTTCTACGATGGTTTCAATTAATATATAAATCAAGAAAGTAAATCAAAAAAGGTAATCACGTTATCTATTATATTATATTGTATTATATTACCATGTCCAGCTCATACCCGCATGCATGTGCCGAATATTGTATATATACACACATAGGTATACGTTTTTTTATATATATATTTATTATATATATATATATATATATATATATATTATATATGCACGCGCGCACACGCGTATTTGTATACGTATGTGTATTCGACACAAGTTCGGGTGCAATAAACCGAGTATAAAAACTAGATAATGCTATCTATATATATATATTTTATAAAAATGATAAAATTTTAAAAATGATAAAAATTAAAAAATAAAATATAAAAATTTAAAAATTTAAAATCTAAAAAAATTAAACTATAAAAATTTTTTAAAAATTTTAAAAATTTAAAATTTTTAAAAAAAAATATATACACACAGGGAGAAATAACCAACAACGAGGAGTTTTCCGCTTTCGTTTGTGTGTGTATATATATATATATATATATATATATATATATATATATTGTATTTAGGCAGCATATTTTAGTTAAGGCAAACATTATTTAATAACACGGAGTGTTTTCGTTTGATGAGACTTTTTTATTTTTTCAATTTTCTGGTGAAATTGATGTATGTTAGTTAAATATGTTTCTTGTTCCATTTGTTTATTTTTTTTACAAGTACTTTCGATTTGATTCGTCAAATTATTTTCAGGCGGTGTTGATTTTGTTTTCTTAAAACATATATCTTTATTGTTGAGTTATTTTTATTATCATAACGGCCAGTAATTTACAACTTTAAATGAGCGTCTATAATATTTTTCACGCTCTTAGAACGTTATCACACTCTCATGTACCATCTCAATAATGGATGTACTAGCTCGCAACTGACACAATCAAAATGGTGTTCTTGTGTATTCCCCCACATGCTAGTTTGCTCTTTGCTTTCACCCAAAAATGATCCACTGTATAGTGTAGTTTTGTTTAAAGGCAATTAAATCCAATAACTTTTTACTCATTGTGAATTTTTCTCATGATTTTGTAGACTTGATGAGACGATATTGACATAAAAATGTGTTTAACTCACGACAAATTAAACAGACCGTAAACATACATCTCACATAAATGTAATGTTTTTTTTGAAATGTGAAAAACTAAAAATAATGAAATAAAAACATGGTTATAGGAATATGAAATGAACCTGACTTATCTAAGCTCTGTTGTTACTGATTGCCAATCATCGAGTTGAATCTGTTTAAGAGACTGCAAAGTAAAAAAGGAACTGATACTATATGCTAATACATATATTGTTATTAATAATTATATATATATATATATATATATATATATATATATATATATATATGTATATATATATATGTATATATATATATATACATTTAAAGATTTTTTTAAAGATTTTTAACTAAATATATTTTTAATTTCTGGAATTTTGTAATTCTTTAATTTAGTCTGCATTTAATATGTTTGCACTTTCGATATTTTTTTTCCTATGTGTGTTTTTTCTATTATGTATGATCTTTTGAGAAATATTGAAATTGTTATACCTTATATATACAAGATCAGCCTCAAATGCTTTGGCGGTGTCAAGGTTTATTTATAATGTCTAGGACAGTAGATAGGGTGATAGCCAGGTCTTCAAGTGTAGTTTCAATCCTCAATAAAAAAATAGGAGGGAGTGGTTTTCTGAAGTCCAAGGTAGACTTTAATTCGCAATGCATGACAAGTAGTTCGGCCTTATCAGTTGCCGTGCCAACGGCATCATTGCGGAATTGTCGATTGCCAATAGGGCACCACTCTATTTAAGATTTTCCAGAAATCTCAAGTTGATGCGACTGAATACGTTTTCATATCTATATACCATCTCTTTGCTCCATCTATTACAGCCTTACAATGCTGACCCTGACACCATAACTTTCTGTGTTATGGCGGTTGAATTGTCGGATTGCCTGCTGCTTCTGAGAAATAGCAGCTGAACAGTTCCAGCTGAACCATTGAGGAGAGTGGGGCTTGCTATAGATTGTACGCATGGGGACATGTGCTTCAATGCCGGCTGTGACCACTTCGGTTAACTAATTTGCGCACTGATCAGCAATGAGTGAAAAGGTTTCACTCTGATGTGATTACTGATGGATTCCCAAACAGCCTGCTTGTAATGTCTCGTTGTTTTGAGCTACGGCTCATCAGCTTTGAGACACTATTTTGGGGTGATATCAATCATTCAAGGTTATCAGCGTTCTCGAACATTCTATTGACATGTGTCACGCAAGCCACGTGTACTGAGTGTTAGAACAGGTCGGGAAGTGAAGCTTGCTGGTCTACAGAGTCAGGGAGGCGGTCAGGAGGAAAGTGACAGTCTGTGAGAAGGAGTGCGCTATTGAGAAACTATACACGGAGTTACCTGCTACGTCTTTATGGCTGGAAAATCCAATCCTGCTATCATAATGTACATTAAGATTCCCAAATATGTGTATGTAGGCACTCAAGTCAAGTGAAAGTGATTTATCTATGCTTTCAAAGATAAAGTCAAGCAGGGTGCAGTCCTGGGTCAGAGGATTACAGTATAAGAAACATTAGTAACTTACGCTCTGCGGTAAGGTTAAACTAAATCACATGTAGACTTGATCATCTGATTTTAGGCTATGTTCTCTAGTCAAAGGTAGTGCGGTCCGAACATAAACTTTAAGCCTGTGCATACTTATGTCAGAATCTGTACGTTGTAGTGGGACTATTCAATTATGTCAACATTGTGTAGAGATATTGAGGATTGTATGTTTATCTCACTTAGTGCTATGGTATCTAGGGAGTTTATTAGACAATAAGTTTCTACGTCATTGATGTTTGTTCTAAGCCCCAGAATATTTGTGAAAACAAGCCTCATGGGCGGACGCGAAGATGTTTCGGGGTAGGTTTCAGCTTTAGTTTTGCTTATTTTACTTTTTAATGTCATTTTGGTATTAGATAGAGTCTTTAAAGATTCGTCACCCTTCAATTAGAACAGACTGTCATTAGTTTGACTCGCTTAAGTTTTAAATATAATCATTGGTGGTCTATCAAACTGAAGTTTGTAATAGCATTTCCATTGGTAAACGAGAACATAAGGTTTATAACCCTGTTTACTGCCCCCCTAACAAAGGAAGAGTAAGACGCAAAGTTGTTGTGTAATGTGAGGAAAATCCATCTCTCCTCAAAAGAGCCGCTAAGGATTGAGACATGAACAAATAAGCCTCACACTAGAAGGATTTCTCATTCACTAACCGTTGACTGAAAAGATGAATTTATCACATATATGTAGTGCTATATTTACAAAACAACATTATATATTGCCAATATTTATAGAAATACCAATGTTGGACTTCTTGGCCTTTTGGCTAAGATCAAAGTGTAGTATCTGTTCCGATGGATACTGCACGCCTGTCCTGTGCAGTTCTTGGAGGTCCACCCTCCCAGGCTTTGCCTCCCCTCTTTGGGGAGGAGTAAGTTTATTGCTTACTGTCTGAGGCGCCCCTACCGGGGAATGCCGACGGAGCTGCCCAGGCAATTTTTAAATGGCCAGAGTGCTCACCTCTCGAGCGCTGGGTTTTCAAACCCCACTTTCTCGACCCGATCTTGGGTCACATCTTACTTGTGGGAGTAAGATAAAACTGGCCTTGTGCCTAACTCCTGGGGAGGAGTAAATAAAACCAATGTTGTTCGGGAGAGTCCGTTATTGTTTGGTTTACCAACAGGTATAAAGCGAACGAAACTTTTACATCTGTTTGAACATTATTATTCCAATCTAAAAAAGAAGATGGAGTAGACATGTTTGAAATAGTGTTATACTGAATGTCTTCTTTCTTTTATGTTATCAACGAATTTACTATGTCGCTATTTTTGTATGATTTTTTTACGCCGTATCTAAAGGAATTGTCGAGTCAAAATAGAATACATGCGGTTAGTAGGTGTATTCTTTTAAAGTTTGTACTCTATATACCAGATGCCATTCAACTGTTTTTACATAATTGCTGATCAATTTTAGATAGACAATTTTAAATTTTACAGACATCTGTTTTGATAGCAAATCTCGAGGGTCTGTATGGTTTATCTAAATTATTCTCGTTTCGTGATCTATATCGTATAGCTTTATATGCATCGTATCTTCGCAGCCCTAATCCACACAAACACACACACCCACACACACACACACACCCATATATATATATATATATATATATATATATATATATATATATATAGAGAGAGAGAGAGAGAGAAAGAGAGAACGAAAGAAAGAAAGAGAGACATAGAGAAATAGATGGATACTAAGAAAAAATATGGCGAGTTGGCACACCTATTTAGCTTAGGTTGGATAGTTTAAATCTGGACAATGTAAATTTGCGAATTCAAAAAATAAAAAGACACACTCCCAAATAAGAATCTTCCTTCTCCTTCTTTCTTTTCCTCCATTCTCTTTCCCGCTGTTATTGCGGGTTTTATGATATAAAGAAATCGTGGTGATATTCACTTCTATTTATAAAAGACTAGCGGGGCTACCCGGCGTTGCTCGGGGTCATAAAAACATATAATTGAAGAAAAATCGCGTGTGTAACATCTTAATATTCAAACTTCTATTTCCCCCCTTCTCTATAGCACTCTCTTTATCTTTGTACCTTTCTCTTCCCTGGTCGCCCTATTTCACCGCTACTTTCTAATTTTGCCTTTTGCGAAAGCTGCTTCTTCCCCACCATTTCTCGTACGTGTCCCAGGGCAATAGTATGACATATTTCTATAAAAAGTACCACCTCTATCTGCGCCTTCTATATAGGTACTTATCTCCGCTCCGGTATTCATACTATATACGTATGTATCGCCACCGTGGTGCGCAGACTATATACCTACCTATCGTCGCCCTAGTGCACATAATATATACGTACCTATTGCCGCCCCGGTGCAGATACTATACAAGTACCTATTGCCGCCCCGGTATGCATGCTACATACGTACCTATCGCTGCCACGGTGTGAATGCTACATACGTACCTATCGCCGCCCCGGTGCGAATGCTACATATGTATCTATCGCCGCCTCGGTGCGAATACGAAATACGTACCTATAACCTGCCCGGTGCGAATGCTAAATGTGTACCTATTGCCGCCCTGGTGCGTGTGCTATATACGTACCTATCACCGCCCCGGTGCGCGTGCTATATACGTACTGATCGCTGCCCCAGAGCGCATGCCAACTATATACATATCACCGCCCTGGTGCGAATTCTATATACATACTTATTGCCGCTCCTGTGCACATTCTATACACGTACCTATCGACACCTCTATGCACTACTATACATGTACCTATTGTCACCATGGTGCACATACTATATATATACCTATCGCCGCCCCTGTGTGCGTACTATATACTTACCTATCTCTGCAAGGGTGCACATACTATATATGTACCTATCTCCAGCCCAGTTAGCATACCTAAGAACTCATATTAATGCGCCCCTGTCATGTCAAAAATAAATAGCGTTTTCTCATGTTTTGCCACTATCCTAAAAAAAGAAATCATATTAATGCACCCCTGTCGTATCAAAGAACAAAAAGCAAGTTCATTCACGTAGTGCCACTATCATAAAAAATAACTCATATTAATGAGCCCTGTTTAAGTTCAAGAAAAAAAATACAGCGACAACCCCAAACATTTTTACCCTTCAGCCCCACTACCCAAAAAAGATTTTACTCTCCTGCAACCCTAAGAAAAATTTTAGGTTAAAAAAAAAAATTTGGCCCTATCACACCAAAAAATTTTCCTCGACCTCCCCCCCAAATTTTTTTAGCCTTCACCCCAAGAAGATTTTAACCTCCCCAACCCTCAAAAATGTTTTAAGTAAAAAAGAAAAATTTGCAACCACTCCCAAAAATAAATTTCCCCACCCCGCCCCCAATTTTTTCCTCTCCACAAGCACCGCCCCAAAAATGTGTTTTACCCTCCCCCAACCCTACGACATATTTTAAGTTCAAAAAATGAAAAATTGGGCCGACCCCCTAAAAAGTTTGGCCGACCCCTACAATTTTCCCCGACCTCTAATATCGCAAGCGGCACCATCCCAATTTTTTTTTACTCTCCTCGAACCCTGAGAAATATATTTTGTTAAAAAAAAAAAAAAATTAGCCAGACCCCTTAAAAGGTTTGGCCCGACCGTTAAATTGTCCCCAACCACCTCCTCGCATCTCTCTAACCCGACCCTCCGAATTTATTTTTTACTCTCCCCCAACTTGAGAAATATTTTAAGTTAACCCTTTTTTTGGCGCGAACCCCATAAAAGTTTGGCCTGAACCCTAAAAATTTCCCCGAAACCATCAATCTCTCTAGTCCCCGCCAACTTTTTTGTACTCTCACCAACCCTGAGAAATATTTAATTTAAAAAAAAAAAAAATTGGCTTGACCTCTAAAAAGTTTGACTCGACCCTTAAAATTTTCCCCGACCCCTCAATCTCTCCTTGCCCCCAACTTGTTTTTCACTCTCCCCCAACCCTGAGAAATATTTTAAATTAAAAAAAAAGAACAAATTTGGCCCGACCCCTAAAAAGTTCGGCCTGACCCCTAAAAAGTTAGGCCCGACCCCAAAAATTTTCCCCGACCCCTCAATCTTTCAATCCTTCCTCCCAACTTGTTTTTCACTCTCCCCCAACCCAGAGAGATATTTTAAGTTAAAAAAGAGATGAAGAAAATAATTTTACCTGACCCCTAAAAAGTTTGGCCCGACCCCTAAAATTTCCCCCGACCCCTCAATCTTTCCAGCCCCCCCTCCCAATATAGATTACTTTTCAATGTTACTAAACAAAGAAGCACAGATGGAAACACAGATAGTATGCACTGCATTGGGTCTGAAGGGATGTGAGTGATAGACAGAATGTTATTAAGTTCATTGAAAAAAGAGATTTGAATAGTGTTCCCGTAGAATATAAAAGTTCAAAGGCAATACCAATTAAGGACAATATAATAGTTCTTTTAATTATTAAATTAAATATTTTCATGATTGAAAAATCAAATATATTAAAGGACACCGTTTATCAAAGCCCAAAGTCTTCAATGATAAGGGGAATAGTGTTTGACTCGGCAATAGGGGTTACACAATTCGACTGTTTGATGGTGAGACAACATCGCGTTCACCGGCACGATGGTTGTAGCAGGGCAGATATTGATAATTAACTGGGACGGTTCAACAAGAACTTGTTTATATTTGACTTGAATACGACCATATTGTAGTCGGCAGGGAAGCAGACTCGTTGCACTGTGTTCCATAGACGGGCGGTTCTAGGACAGAAGCTATGTCTGTGGAAGTTTCGTTTCGTATTGGGTACGCAGAGGGAGAAGGAGAAATAATTGACAGTGGTAGTAGCTAGGCTGATTCTTATTGCGAATGTTTTACAAGGAGAGACCATAGATTTCAGCTCAGTCGAGCACCTACCATGAAAATAACGGTAGAGCTAAGGAAGCCTAGCAACACCTTTTCTGTGAGAGAGTAACTTTAGTTAAGAGTAGAGAGCATCACTCACTAGATTTCGAAGTCGATTTTGGACTGTCAAGGCAGAAAATTGTGCTTTGAACTAAACATTAACATTTATTATTAATATAGTATTTATAGATTTATAAAAGTAAATAAGCATGACTACACCGTAGAGGCGAAATAATCATGAATTGTATACATATATTAAACTGAATATTTTGATAGTTACTAAATAAAACACCATTATAAAAAATTTCTGATGAAACATAACGTTAAAATAACCGCCATATCTCAAGCACATAGTGTCTGTTTGACTTGCATGAGAATAAGACGTAAAAGCATCAGTTAAATTCCGTTAGCCAAGGGAGCGGGCCGAGATGGGTGTGAGCGCTTTGTATATGAAATCAAATCCAATAGATTTAATTGGTAGATCAAGGCAAAACGTATTTGTTTATCAAAGTGATGATACACGGTTTATTTTCGAAGGTGCTCTGATGAATACCTTTGTGTAATGAAACACACATGTTCTAGTATAGTTTACTTGTCACAAGTATATTTATATTATACTAGAATTAGTGGCCCTCCGGGCCGAAATTCTCGTATATATTAAATATGAACTTGTTTTAAACGAACATACTTAGTTAAAGAAAATACATTGTGTTAGACTATTAAATTGTTTTGGAATAATGTCCAACCCTTATTGATGATGTTTAATAATTTATTTATTTTATTTTATGATCGCTTATCTTTGAATTCATGCTTTGAAACATTACCTAGATCATAAATCTACTACGTTACACTAAATCTATAATTATTACGTTAAGGTTATGTTTTATGCTCTATTCATAACAAAGTCCAAATCGCTCAGCCAGTAGAACGTTAAGCTGACGATCTGAAGTGTTCCGTTTCAATCTCCGGTCATGTTGTACGTTTTATTTGCTGTTAATTTATTACATACAATTAATGAAATATTTTCAATGTCTAAAATTAGTTAAGATTTATAATTTTTCGAAATGAGACAAATTCCGCAATGTATTACTTACGTTAAAAAATTTGACTGACAGACAAACTGACAACATCTCTATTCATATCAGATTTATATATACATAATACTCAGAAATAGAAAGAGGTGGAGATAGACAAAGGCAAGAATAAAGAGAGGCAGAGTGGGTAGAATTGTGAACGTTGCTAAAGGTTTGATTTTACACGAACTGATTACCGGATAATGTTTGCCGATTTCCTGACATGATTTTGTCAATTCCAATTTTCTAAATAATCCCCCCGGATATCTCAACTAATATACGTTGTATGGAAAGAAGGAGAACAAGTGGAGTGAGACGGACCAAGTGATGGACATATCAAAAGATGAAGAGGAATATTAGTATAAGCGGTTGTTTTCCTCTTTTTCAAACGTCATTGAGAACGTCGGAAGTAATTTCGATGTCCTTTTTGTATATTAATACTAGCGATATTTAGGCCGCTTTCTTGAGGTAACAAATAATAGGCTCCTTTAAAGTAATATTACTGGGTGTCTTGTGTGTAGTGTAAAGTAGACATGAAAAAGGAATTAGCGGATTATGTTATTAATTATTTTACAAGATAGTTTAGTTTTTTGCAAACACTACATTTTACTACAGCCTTTTGTTTACACACTTTCTTCTTCAACACAGCAATTTTCCTGCTCACAATGTGTTATCATCCGGCTGTCTCTAATCTGTTAACCCATTGCTAAACTGAAAATAAACACTTTCTATGCAACTGATCCTGCTCTGTGTGACGGTTTTCGTTCATCTAAGCTATAAGAGAATATAATTGGAATTCGTTTTGAAAGCCTGGATATCATGAAAATGCGAACGAAGGTGTTGATTGGCCCATCTGGAAAATCCTACCAATATCACATAGAAGCTCAGAAGAATATCTTAGAAACAAGTCGATTAGACGAGGTATAATCATGTTGGAAAGAAAGTAATGTCGTTTTTGTCCAACACATTTATTTCATCTGAAACATTCACATTAGGACATTTTTAATCTTTACAATAATTTTCTTCATTTTCTATGACGCTGTCCAACAATCAACAAGCTTCTTATTGACTTCTTCAAAAAAAATTCTTATTTTTGAGAGAAAAAATAAATTTAGGTCATTTTTGAGTTGGTCATCATTTTCATAAATTGTATTGTTTAAGTGATGCTGCATCGACTATAAAAGTTACTAGTCGGATTGAGCAATGTCAGGTGAATAAGGCGGATAAGGCAAAACTTCCTAATTCAAACTCATGAACTTTCATGAGTTTTCCTGTGTAAGGTTTCGCGTTATCATACTGAAGCACTACACCCTTCCTATTGAGTAATGCTGGTCGTTTTTTTTTTGATAGAGCAATTCTTAGATTATCCAGCTGCGAACAATATTTTACTGCTGTGATTGTTTGATTAGGCTGTAGTAAAGAGAGCATAACCTACTTTGGATGTAGTCTTTGTTTTGGAACAGGCTGTGGACTTTGGTTTCGGTCTAACCATTGTTATTTGCGTCAAGTATTCTTGTAAATAGCCCATTTTTCATTTACAGTCACAATCCTTTGAAAAAATGGTTCTCTATGATTCCTTAAAAGAGAATATGTGCAAACAATCAATCTTTGATTTCGTTGAGCGTGGTATGGGTTGTATTGGATTGTTGAGATAATTCTGTGCTGGTTAACTTTTACAGCATCTTTAATGGCGTCTTTATCAATTGATTTTGGCCTTACCGAACGTTGCCGATCTGACAGGTTACAGTCTCCAGAAGAAAATTTTGGAAACAACCATTGACATTTCCGATCATTCAGAACATTTATACCATAGACAGTTCCAATATACCTTGTAGCTTCTGCAGCTGAGTTTCCTTTTTTGAATTAATAGAGCATGCAATGTATCAGATGCCCCTCACTAATATCCATCTTTTGACGGCTGAAACCGTTAAACTTAATATGTTCTAACTGATTACTATACCTGAAAGGCAAATCAAGATATTAAGACACTAATTCACGAAAAAATCTAGAACTGTTTACGACTTAGGAAGCTGCAAAGTGATGAAGGGAAACATACGACATTACTTTCTTTCCAACCTTATATATTACGGGGAAGATGCGGATTCATGTTTGAATGAAATTAAATGCTTGCGACAAAAGTCCGGGTTTTTTTACACGCACATTTAATGTGTGTACTATATTTAGCTTATGATTGTAGATCGATACCCACAATCGTGGGTTACTTAGACGATATATGTACTATAGTAATAACAAGCCGAGTTACCGTAGGTTGCCTTGGTATTATATTAAAAAATAACGCCAGTAATGCACACATTATGAATAGTACACACTATGTATCACATACTCAAATTATTTATTTACATAAATATGTCGCCGGCTGATCATATCAAATTGATTCGGCTACCAATGAGATTTTAACATTTTGTTCCGATAAAAAAGTGTTTTTATATATGTAAGAAGATTACAAAAGAATTGTAAAAAGTTAAAATGAAATATTTTTTAAACAATATATGTTACTATTTATTACTCGTCTCAATCACATTCGTGTATGGATACTTAATATAAAGCAAATTCAACTGGAAACATGTTAAATAGTTTCAAGTCAGATAAAGATTCACTGTTGATCAATGTTACTAAGAAGAGTATGTTAATTCAATGATTTATTGCTTTACACTATCGACATGATTCTGCCATTCATGAACGACATGGATTTTAGGTTTGCATTGAATCGAATATTTCAACAGCTGTCTGTCAAACCTACCACGACTGTTTTAACGTCGAGCAAAACCGACTTAAACAAGAGATTACTTGGATTTCTAGAAATACCGCCAACCTTACACCACTAGCAGATGCCACTCATATAAAAAAAAATCCAATATCCAAACCACAACCCTTCTATGTAACTTACATCACTGGCTCTCTCTATATACTGATGAAAATTATCTCTTCAGCCTTGGTCTAAAATTCATTACCACTCAAAAGCTAAACGATCTCACGAAACTTAACATCGAAACTCAGTTGAACAGCGTTCCTTCTTAAATGGCTTTCAGCATTTATACAACATTACCAAACCAACCCTAATAACAGAACCAATCATAACAACCTTTTTCTAGTTAAACATCTTGATCACCGACTGCACCCACCACCCAGAAACAAACTACTTGACCAACCACTTTCTAGATTGAAACAGAACATATTTGCTATGCTCCAAGACGAACAACCCCATATCACCGCTAACATCGCTAGATTCCAACGCGTTACCCTAGATAATCTGACAGAAAAAATGTAGTATATTTACCCTCGTGTAAAAGCAAATAATTCTGCATCATCCCCCTAAACTTCTACAAAACCCTTAAACACATCAGCAGCACCCTATATCCTATCGCCTCTAACATTTCAGCAACAATGATACAACTCTTCATTAATAAAACCTAGTCCCATAACTGCAACAGACGAACCTTCCCTTAAAATATAAGCTTAACTTCACTACCCGAAAAAACAAACACCCCACTTTTTACCACCTTATTAAAACGCACAAGACCAGCAGACCCACAGATATTGAAATCTTGTTTCTAGCATCGAAGGGCCACTCTATAACATCTCCTGACTACTCTCGCAGCTACTTAAAACGCTACTCTTTACCATCACCGTATAGGTCAGTAGATCTGACCAATTTATTTGTAGACAACATCTACGTCATCACCAACAACTACGCTCAAATAAACGCATTTTCAGCCTCGACGACGTCTCCCTCTACACATTTATACTCACACAACCAGCTAGAGATCCTATTACTGACAGCATAGACTCCGCCGACAACATAGAATGTTTCGGATTAACACTTACTAAAATACACCAACTCCTATGCATTATCGTAAACAAAACCTCCTTTGTTTTCTAGCAACACACGTTAAAATAATCACTGGCCTCCTCATGGGCTCTATCCTTTCTTGTTTACATGGATCGGTTGGAACAACAAGCACTAAGTACCTGCCACTCCCATATATTTTCCCCGGATATATAGATGGCATCCTTATCCTCACACTCTCTCATGATGAAGCCATTCACATATTCAACAATTTCAACAAAACTGACACTCACATGACATCTACCATCGAACACCCCAACGCTTCTGGCTGACAATCACTTTTTGACTTCAACCTCAACATAACTGAAGATTTATCCATACACAGCAACGTCTATAGTCAAACAGACTGAAAAACCTATTCATTCATTTTAAGTCTGCCTTGCCTCTGAAATATAAATCAGGTTACGCCCACTCTGAGAGTATCTGCATACAGAACAAATGCTCTTCTACTGCCAACAATATAGCACACACTAATGACTTCAACCAAGCCCTAATAAAAAAACGTCTACCTCTCTTCCACCATAGTCCACCTCAATAAGACACACGCACGCAGATACCGCACATTTTCCAATACTTGCGTCTTAAAACTCCCTTACCTTAGCGATACAATCACACCTTCTATTCGCAAGGCAATACACAAAGAACCCATCGACATTCAACTCACTCTCATTGGCACATCCTTGCGCGAACATGTATTTGAACGCCACACTAACCATATACCGAACCATGCTACCTGGCGAATTTCCCTATTCTAAACAACGAACTGTGCTACCGCACTAATTTGGTATACAACCCACAATGCGCCAAGTGCAATAGCTACGATATAGGAAGCACGACAAGACCATTGCACTTACACATAAAAAATACATGCGTATAGATATATCTTCCTTTGACAAGCACACCATCTCATGCAATAATACACGTAATATTCGCTTCTCTATCCTTGCCTCTTTCAGAAACATTCAGGACTTAAGAATCAAGGAAGCTATTTTATTCCAAGACTACAACCGTCACTCAACCACCACAACGAGCTCAATTCACCCTTCATTATATAACTTACCCTTTCGCTAGATGACAAACCTTCATATTAAATATTATATGCGGTTTTATTTTCTCGTTTTATATCTACGTCCCTTCGACATATTATTTGCGTGTCTTTAAAACCTGTCAGTCTTAAATATGTTTATTCTAGTCGTCTATCTAAATGCCACACAAATAATTAATTGTGCTTGAGATCAGAGACGCTGATTGGTCGATAAAGATACCGCAATAAGAACGAAGTGAAGTCCGAAATAGTTACACCTAGGTAGAAGGCGGTGTTATGCACCAGCAAGCTCATGATCAATTTAAATATGAATCTAATTGAGAATTTCCTAAAGGTGTATTTTGTAACTAAAAAAACACCTGGGAAATTCGGTAAACTGTGATAAAATAAACGTGCGAATATTAAGAATGCCCGTGTTCTTTGGATTCTATTTTTTCGGATTATTTTTTTAAGATGGCTACGCGAATGGGCATGCAGCAGAAGCGACCCCGCAGACATTTATTCTAGAAAATAAGTTTCCTAGCTTACGAATGGACAAAAGTAACCTAGACTTGTTCGCTAACTATTTTAAACACTAGTAAAGTTTAATAATAATCCTTGCATTTATTTCTGGAAATCAGACCAAAAATACTTTCAGCAACTTTGTCGGATATGTAAAAAGTCGAGTGGACATAAAATTGTTAGATAGCCCCTTAAATAATTCATAACTTCGTATCTTCTCGGTTTGCTCTGTCGTCTAGTGGTTGAGCACCTTCCTCACCTCTGCACTGTAGTGGCCATCTCCGTGAACTGTCTGTAACAAAAGACCTTTCTCGCTTCATAAGACAACAATCTTTTCATTTGAATCATTATTTTTTATTCGGCGACAGTTTCTATTGCCGTGGAGGTGTTTTGCCATCATTGAGAGAGAGAGAGAGATTCGAATATCGTAGTTAGATTGTTAATGTTTTCCTAACTATTCCTAGAGAGAGGGGGGGAAGGATTATTTTTCTTGTCTTCCCATTAGGGAAATCTTCCGTATTCCTACATTAGAATCCCACGTCTTAACAGTTCGCCCTCCGTAACCAGACTGAATCAAATTCGCTTCTCGCAAGAGCGAGTGACGTCACAGGTCCCTTCGTTTCCCACGTAGGGCCAGCCCTTCACAGCTGCAGAATGACCCCTCCGAACTCAGGTCTCATCACTCGGTAACTTTGTCATGTCTGCCAGCTCCGACGGTGAGAACCAGCCTTGTTCTGCACTCGACTGCCCCGCGTTAATTCGCGCAAGTCAAACCCGACTTCCACAGATGCGTCCATCTCTCCAGGGCCATCATCTAACACTCTCATGAAGGTGTTTATAATCCCACTAATTTTGTTATATAATGACGGACGTATCCGTCATTATATAACAAAATTAGTGTAGTCATTTAGGAAACGTGTATAAATGAGAAATTATATTTCCCTAAATATACGCATATTATGGACATCGCGAATTAACTCACTTATAGAACTATAAATCCAGTTAAAAGTGAAATAAGACCAGCGACTAAGTAATTGTCTGAAACACAAAATAACATATTATAAACGACGCCGGCCTACTTCCTTTAAGGAATACTCAGTCTACTATTGCCTGTTTTAAAGCAAACGTGTAAATTTACCCAATTTAATCGTTTGATTAGAGAAGTGATTCTCAACAAAGCCTTGCAACCATCTAGACATTAGTAAATATGCGTTAGGAAAGTTCTAAAACGCGAGAAGCATGACGGCGTATGTGATCTCATTAGCTTGTCTATCCTCGACTCTCTCATGAATAAATTCGCCGACCAGACCATTGCCCTTTAACAAAATCCGGCTTATGTATTCCGCATGACTGAAATGTTCACATGATAGATAGGTTTAGAAAGCAGGTAATGTCCTTTTTAAAGGGCGGGGAGTAAAAATAACAATACATATAAAACACTTCAATGTTAACGCCGTAGACGTAAATCTAGACAAAAAGAAAAAAAACAAACATCTATAGCTTCTACTACAAACCAAACCAGAAATGAAGGTATATTAAAACCTAGTCATGCCCCCTTATGATTTGAAAGAAATGTTGCGAATGTAAATAAGAGAGTGATTGGTCTGTAATCGGACATTGACATCTTTAGACTATAATGATGCCCTCCACGTGAGCGGTTTCAAATATAACATCACTGAAAGTTTCAATCAAGCCAAAATGTCTTACCAGAAGAAACATTATTTTATTCACCCCAGCCTTCTCAATCAACGTTAGGTTTCGCCTATCTTCTTATTCCCCACCATACAGCTGCCTCCATGCGTTGTTCAACAGAAATCTAATCAAAAGAAGCTATTCATGTCAGTCCTCTTTGAGGTCGTCGATGTCTCACCAGACTAAACAATGAACACGCTCAATTGTTCCAGTAAGAATAGAAGAGGGTCGCACTGTACAATCCATCACATACGAGGCCAACACCCCATCAAGAACTGCTACCAAAACTGAGGAGATATATTGGTATGATACAAGGCAATATCAAACAACTATACAATGCCCATACTATTTTAGTTATTCTGATAAATGCTACAACCTAATCGCCTTGAGGATTACACGGGAGTGAGCTCTCTCAACTGGAATGTAAAACTATTTTTAATTGGTTCCGTATTTTAGAAGTTAACTGCTCACAAAGTGGTCTGAAATTACTTATCTAGAGTCCAAAAATCATCTATGAAGCTCGCTATATCACCTATCATGGGCGTAGGTGCATATCTATCAGATGCTATACTACTCGTTGTGGTCCTTTATTCCTTGCCTCAGTACCCAACATATTTACAAACTCCTTATTAACTGGCCCTCCCCGACCGCTGCACGCAGTCTGGCTCATATATTTTCGTTGGGAATTTTCGTGCTCTCTTAGCCTTTATACGTGCCATCTGATGTAAACATCGCATGTACTTTATCTCGATCGTTCTAAGAGTAGCGATTTTCCAGTATCCTAAGCCGACACCGTTAGGCTAACTTATTGATCAAATGAGTCACTTAATATCAAGAGTTTTCACAGATAATAATTATCTATAAGGCAAGTTTCTCCTTGTCTTACATTACTAAGCTACACACAGCGTCCCAACATATTCCTATAAACAGTACTCGAGCCTATAATTATGAGTTTACTTACACTAATTCCCCTGTATACCTTACACTTCATTTTACATTCAAATGCACCCAGGCCTACAAAATACACATACCAAGTCATTCTTTAAAACCTATAATACATACAACCCGCTCATTACCATCATATCAGGATTCGTACTCGAACTTACATATTCCACTCTTAATAAAAAAATCCATCTAATATTTTGTAGAATTTGATGGCCAATTAAGAGAATGCAACTTACTACTAGTAGACCAATGGTGCCCTCGCCTAGTGTATTAACTGATATGCGATCTTTACAACAACATATTTTATTAATTGAAGTTGTAATACTGGATAACACACAAAAATCATTTCTGAAATAACTTAATGGATAGAGTATCTTTAGACGCATTTTTGTTATAATTAGCATCAATAGCTTTGTCTGTTAGCATTACACGACTAACTATTTTATAAACGTAACATCGTACCACTTGAATCCTTCATCTACGGCTCATGAACGTTTGAACTTTTTCGACTTTCCTTTGATTATTCATTGTCAATTCGGTAAACTCAGGTAACGTTCGACGAGAAACTTAAGTGCATTGTATGCATATTTTATCTAAGAACACATACAGTATAATAAAGTAATACACTATATATATATATATATATATATATATATATATATATATATATATATATATATATATATATATATATATAGTCTCGGAGGTTTCTCAACCATTAAAACTATATATAAAAAAACAAACAAAAGAAAAAACTTATAGTCTCAAGTCTTCCAGTGGAAAATCACTCATGTAAGTCAATTTATTTTTTACAGTTATTATATTAGTTATATTCTAACACTATTTTAAGGGATCATCAGTTGTTTACCATGAAAAACTGTTTCGGGAATTTAAAATGTTATATATATATATATATATATATATATATATATATATATATATATATATGTATATGTTTAGTATTTACTTCAACAGTGGTCAGTACTATTATGCTGCCTCCACGGGATTAATTATAAACGTGTCTGTGCAGTTCATTTGCCATACAAATATTTTCATACTAAACACTAGGTGTAAACGTGATCAGCTATGTCACAATCACTACCAATATCCGTTCTACTTTGATTTCATTTGAAAATTCAAGAATGGTGACATATCTGTAACGATATACTAATTGTATAACAAAAAAATTAACTTTATTTATCTTCCATTATTTTTTAGATGAGAATGGATAATTTGTATTGTTTGGATTATTCGAACTACTATTCATAATTTGGATGTTATTCTTACACCATTTCAGCTGGTCTAACGTCCGGCCTCATTCATGTTCATATTTGCGAACTCTGGAATGTTTAGATCGAATTGGGGAATCTATACATGATTTCGAATTGAATTCTTTTGTAATCAACGATGGCAGAGAGTCTTTCTTCATTCAGCTATACCATTATTCTATTTTTATGAGAGATGTCGATTTATAAGTAGAGAGCAGATGATACTATGATCGACTTAGTGTCTTTCGATGAAACATTTCGCTCCTTACTGCTTTTACTAGTTCGTATTTAGCAGTTTTCAGCTTGTACTTAACTAAGCATTAACACCTTCTATATTTCGATATCACTTGAAAGTAACGAATTTTCATAATTCATTTTCCTCTGTTACTTCAATCATTGTCTGGAGCACCATTTTAAAGGGAAGATACAAAATACGAAAAGTGTGATTTGATTTCAGACTTTCACTATTCCAACACTTGTTAATTCTGCTTTATCGACAACTTTTACTGTTATCGCTTACCAGTATGTCTAAGTGAGTAGACCGTCTTCCTTTCGACATGTAACTTCCGGGATGAAAGCCAATAGTTTGTCTTATACTTACATTAGTGTGACGTCTAACTCATCACCCACACTCTAAAATTCTTCCTACCGAATTTCTTCCAAAGTATTTAACATTTTGGAAAAACGCCAGTATTTTGTTGAGTTGCCACAATTTTATACTTATATTGATGGAATTCCGGATCAATCTCTCCCTCCTCTCTCTAACGTACTTTTTATTTAAGGTTCTGGATAAACGCCAAGATTTGGTTGCGGAGCCACTTCTATTATACTTATATTGGCGGAATACCGGATCAATTGCTCTTTTACTAAAAGTTTTTGATAACGAATTTAAAACAATATTAAACATTTAGGATGAAAGCCAATATTACGTTTTTTTAAGCACATTTCGGTTGAAATTAACATAATTAGTGACACTTTAATATTTTCCATTATGTATATTTTTAAATATCGGGAAAGTTTCGTATTTATTTCCGAATGAAATACGAAGAGATTGACACAGATATATTATTTGATTCAATATTTCGTCCATGTGCAGACTTTTTCACAAATGTATGTTGAAGTAACAGAGTCAATATTTATACATACATTGATGCTATGGTTGAACTGAGAAAGCCATATTGTGTGAGGATAGTGTATAAAATAGTCTTAAAGTAGGGACGTTTAGTCTATTGTCAAGATGCGGTGCGTGTTTATATTAACAATAATTCGATAGCTGAATTGGTAAATTACTCCTTATTTCCGGGCCGTAAAACATCAACTCTGGCATATAAACTTTCTTTTTACTACTTCTGATGTAAGAGTATATGACCCATATTACACTGTAGTAAACATGAAAAATGTTCAATTGAGCAAAGTTTCATATAATGTATTAAACTAGACAGCTCTAGGTTTATTGGTTCTTCTAGGAACACTGTTAAATAAACATAATTAGCTCCATATACTTAACTACATAACAACTGGTTTAAACAGGATAATCCCCCAGATGCAATTGGTTCTCTTCGATCATTAACGTCTGATAGTGTGAAAAATAAACAGTTGATTGAGTATCTTAGACAGGTGACGTAGGAGAAATTTAAAATTTCAAATAACTTTAATCGCCGTAAAAAAATCAGCGAACCACGCGTTGTGTCAGGCCCAGAAGGTGTGAACGCTAATACCTAAGTTTTCGTTAATAAAAATAGTCTTTAGGTAACTCATAGTCATGTAATTTGAGAGCTATTTAATTCCGCCACTATAATTATGTTTACGGTTAATAGCCTCATGTTTTAAAAAAATGCAGCAGTTTTCCAGAATAGGATCAACACGACATGTTCAGCCCGCACGACACGAGAGTGCTAAATAAAGCCACCAATATTATATTAACTTGATACTATATAACATGCATACATAAAAGTGTCTTTCTATTTAGTGGTTATTGTGAGATATGGGACGACATTAAAGAACGAATTGAATAACACTTCTCTGTAAAAATTAACAATTAAGATATATTTAAAATTTACAACACAAATAATAAGTAATGTGGACGTATTACTTCGAGAGAGATTGCGACAACTCCTAATTTAAGATGTTTACTCTCTTAAATGTTGAAAGGGACATTACTCTTTTCAAAATCTCTTTTGGGCACGGGAAATAACAAAGGGCCAAAGTTACTTCCCTTTTAATATGTTTTCTAAATGAAAATCTGTTTCACCTCATATCTCGTCTTGAGCATTATGATTTTGTGTAGCCTGCCTTAGATTGGCACAATTTGCAAGATTTTGGATGCCTACAGATCTCTTTGGTGACATCTTCTGTTGAGTCCTAGATCGTTACTTTTGCATGACTGGAGGACATTATTGAGTCAAATGAAATGTATCCAACAATATCTCGAGTGGAAACGTATTATCCTGTATGGCCTGCATGTTGTTCTCTCTGAAATACGAGGGTCGAAATTGATTCGCATGTCGAACTAAAACAGAAGAATGTACACTGACGTCATCAATGCCGTTTTGAATATGGTGCAAGATGTAACCTTGTGTCCATTTATCTTTGATCTAACACTGTTTTAATATTATTTACTTCATTGATGCATCAACAACAGCATAACTTTATTTTAGTGTCCTGGACAGTCTCATGAATTCATCAATTCTATTCGGAAGGCGAAATTCTGTCAGGAAAACATGACTAAACGTATTTTTAATGGCTGAAATCACGACAAAATCAGATTCTGTAAGTTAAAGTTCTATTTTGAGAAGAAATTGCTCAGAAACATAGATATGTGTAATGCAACAGATGTCCGCGTGTTTGATTGCACGTTAGAATTGGAAGTTAACATTCCAAGCAATAGAAAAATAATAAATCACTGAAAAAATACTACTTAAATATAATTTTTAGACGGCAAATTTAAACTATAAACTTAAATCCATGAGATCATTATAAAATCCTTACTGGCAAAGAGAAATATAACTAAGACAATTTTTCTTCGAACAATGTGACATTAAATAAAGCGTATTTAAAATACACTAAGTATGCTAGCAAAAATAGTCGAGTATATCATGAGACAGTACTTGATACCAGGCAAACAAACAACTTATTACAAATTCATGTGTGCGTGCATCATATGTACACACGTTTTGTGCATAAACATATAGTTAAAAAAAAACAATACAATAATATAAGTTCAATTTAGAAGTCAGTGAAACTCTTTTTAACCACCTAATTGTAAAAAAGCCTATATTCTGAATACTATGAGGTCTTATTAGATGAATTGCTTTATAGGCCGAGAGTAGGCTCAAGGCATTTCCTCAAATAGTGGCGCTGGAGGGGCACTCGTAAATTCAAGTCAATTCATGATGGTCTCCAGTGTAGCGCATCATTAATATGCTGTGTTATCATGTTTGAGAGCAATATTATTTACTTTAAACAGCAACATGAGTATATATGAATAGTGTTTGTACTAAGTGTTTCTCAGAGGAGCTTCATGTACAAATGTGTTTAAAATGCTCAGGTTTAGAATGACAATGAAAAAACAATTTTGCACAAGAAATATATTTAAAGTCTGTATGCAATTTATGACGTCATCATTTGTATCCACGTGTCTAAACATTTAGAACTCTTACATTGAAAAAAAATGTTATTAAATCCAAACAAAGCATATTCTCACTGATGATAAAGGTCATATATTTATAGGGGAAAACCTAGATGATTGGGCATGAGGTTGTTACTTCACATTACATTTAACTGTCTGCATGTAGGCACACTAGGGGAAACAAGGAGAACGAATTAGTATTCCAATAACGTGGTCCGTAGAAAGAAGCTATCAGCGTAGTAAATCCACCGAATCAATTGGATTCTATCGTGAAAGAGTAGAATTTTGTTTCTAATCGGTTTGGTCGGGCGTATTTTCACTAGTTCAATACGTACATTAGAGCACATTCTGTGAAATTACTTATAAAACAAGAACAGGAATGCTACACTGCGGCGGCGCGACAGGGGCTTGAGCTTAGCAGACAGTGTGGGACTTAGGAACAAATATTCGCTGACGAAAATAGTGTTTACTGTTTGTATTGTGGACGTTTACGCAGAAATAAAAAGGGAAAGTTGCCCAGCATTTGGGAAGGCTTGTAGCAATTTCTGAAAAACAACCATTTTTAAGCGGTGTGCAAATTCCAAAATAAAAATGATCAAAGAGATAAGAAACAAAAACTAACATGGAAGTATAGGTAATGTGCTTTGTTCCCCTATTGTTGCCAGGTGGAAACTTAAGGTACATAAATATATGAGTTTGGGAGTGGTTCTGACATACATCATCAATAAGAGTAAGCAACGTTTTCGAGGCTTGATTTGTGATGAAACCGATAGAAGAGAAAGACTTATGGAAAAACAAAAGGAATTCACCAGCCGAGAAGAGAAACAAGCGCTGAAGGTACTTTCAAAGAATAAAATGCTATCGAGACACTTAACTATTAGAGGCAATGTCGCGTAATACAATTTGGGAAATATTACAGACTTTCAAATGTGGTGCCCGTAAGGATAATAAGAGCCAATATGTAATAAAAATAACGAATTACTTCTAAATAAATTCTCTATTATAGAAAGAATTCCTGAATAAAATGTTATTGTCGTATGCAATAAAAAATAATCAGAATTATGATGTTTTCAATAGCAGGCACTAGACGAAAAGTCTTTCCTGAGGCGACTATTTAACAAACATTCATAAATCATATACAAATGTTTAATTATATATTTTTCAGACGAACATAAATCGTAACTACAGAATAAACTGCTAATATATTTATGTATATTTGTATTGACTGCTTTCCTAATCATTCTATGTCAATCATTAAAAGGATTATCTGTGTCTGCAGTTTCCACATTGAATTTGCTAGATTATACAATCATCTCAAAGATTAAACATGCTATTTTTCCACTTGTTTAATTATAGTGTTCGGCCAATTAGTATATCTGATCTGATACATCACAAGTCCGGCAGTGGCTTTGTTTCTGTAAGGCTACGGTATGTTTCTAACCAATTCTTGGGGGCATACCCTCCCGGACGAACCATCTCTATTTAAGGAGCTTGATTGTAATTCGCCTGATGCGCATAAACTGAGGAATGCCAATATTGTTACTCTAGAATATTTTGTAGACGAGGGTGCACTTTCGTAAGTCTGCTGGCTTTTCAAACCCCTACCGGACGTTATATCTAACGTTCTAAAAAAAAAAAAACATAATGGGCTGATCTTATATTATTCTGATAGTTTGCTGTGTTAATTATAATAGAAGATTAGGTTAATACACGTCAGAATATTTTTTTTTAAAATAACCGAGTAAATATATGACCCATCTGACATTTCTGGCTGTGTATGCCATTTTGGTTTAAAAATCAAATGATTCTTCTTTTTACATTGTAAGCGTCTCAGGCCTAAACAACGACTAATAATGGAGCCCTCACGTTGATTCGCCTATGCTTGTGTGGCTTGCTAATACATCTAGTGTTAATCCATGTAGAGTCGGCAACTTTTGGCCGTATTCTCAGAATAACATTATTGACAAAGTTTTCACTCCCATGAAGAATACAAGTGTTGTCGAAATGTCTCCGTTAATCATATTAATTGGGTTAATTGATAACGAAGTCCGGACCGAAGTTCATCAGAGTATTCGTCGTCAAATGAGAGATGAGAATTACTTAACACGAAAGAAGTAAAGTATCAATAACTTGAATAAATATTCTTAATTCCAAGAAAAAAATATATATTTCCGTGAAGCTAGTAGTTACAATAACCATAACGCATGTCGATACCTCTGCGCTTCTGGATTGAGTTTGGGTTGTAATAAAAATTGAAGCATAGAAAAGAATACTTGATATGAACAAAGATCTTCTGGAAACTCAGTAGCATGAATCTAGTAAAAAGAACGAAACAAAACCCTACGCAATATAACTAGTAAGATATTATTGATAATTCAAAGGTTTGACAAAATAACAACCTATGCATCTTGACCGGAAGACTAGGCAACTAATAACCATGCGCAATAAATTACACACGAAAGGTTATACCGACAGACACTACGTGAATGATAGACGGGGAAAGAGGACTGGTAAGTGTATAGGACTGTGTGAATGGCACAAAACAGATTAAGAAAAATACATAAACTAGAACACAGAAAAACTAATCACCGCATCAAGAGACACCTTTATGATGAACAATACAGAGAACAGAGTAAAAACTGAGACGAAAAAAGAAGAGTTGGAAAAGATACAGCTATATGGACGATTTCAGAGAAACGGAATGATTATTAAGAGCCTTACAAAACAATGCGATTAGTACTTACTATATAAAAGCTAAAACAAACTAGACCTAAGAAAAGAGCAAGTGTAGACTATGTTGACAAAGAGACGGAGTTGAACATCATATAAGTAGTTAATGCCACAAACAATCCCCAAAAGAATACACGAATAGACGTCAATGTGTGAGAAAGGCAGTACTTTGGGAACTAGGCTAACGGTTGCATTTAAAACACGCCGAAAATCCTACTGACACAACCAGTAGGCAGTATTGAAAAACAGAAAATAAAAAAATATTCTTGGACATTAGAGTACAAACAGAGACACTCATCAAGCAAGTAGATGAGATATCATGATAGTTAACAAGAAGGATAAATAGCTGCCAAATTGTAGATTTTGCCGTCCCAGTAGACAACAGGGTGATGGTCAATGAGAAAGAAATACGAAGCAAATACACGAATCTTGTCATATAACAAAAAGTGTGATGGCACCTGAAGAACGTCAATATAATACCAATAATCGTATGAGTACTATGACTACCTCAGAAAAATATTGGAAAAAAGAATTGAAGAAATTGAAATACAACAATTGGCGATGATTAAGACAATTGTAATCGTTTGGAAAATAATCGAATGCTGAAACCAACCTACATAAACCAAGAGCGCTGATCAGTCACATATAAGGTGCAATCGAAATAAAATAAAAATATTTTTAAAAATAAAAATAGAAATAACACCATGCAAATTAAAGAGGAATTTAACTGCAAGAAATTCTATCAACTACACTCGCCCCAAAATACACACACACACACACACTGTGATGGTATTAGCCATGATTGTGAAAGGTCAAGAAGGATTGAAAGACTGTAGAAGGAGAGCACTAACCAGACCTCTACTTGGAAAGTGTGTATGCAATTGGAACATCGAAGAGGTTTACGACTACTGAAATCCCGCATGGCCAATGGTCGTTGCCTGCGAGAAATCAATAGTAATCGACTGTTGTGATAACGCAAAATTATTTGCAATGGTTATGGAAAAGGCGTGCAGCTTTTGGTCGTCTGACAACTAAAACATATTTCATTTGGCTACCATGAAGAAAACATCCAGTAATCAGAAAACGAGCTGAATCCGGTTAAAACATATTCATTACAATCGAGTAGCTAAAAACAAACCATAAATATTCAAAAATATGGAAACATCAAATAAAATGCTATAAAAAAAATGAATATTAAATAAAGATGAATAATGAAAACTAACTAAATGATAAAATACAACAAAATTTCAAAGCTTTGAAACGAAGAGATGAAACGCCTTCTGACAGACAACAACGAAAACATATTCTGATTGGAAGACACCTTCCTCATAGAGACTGATGATATCACTTTTAAAAGATATAAACTAACAGATCAGCGAGAAAAGCAAACGATCCATTGGTTGGACCTCGATAATATCTATAAAAATGCATTAGAATTAAACTCTGACCTTCAGGAGAAAGCGGTGAGTGTTTACCGAGTGATAACCGTTTGTTCAACGTATATCTAACCGGAATACTACTTAAATAAAACAAAAATTAAAACACTGATTAATCAGGTATCCTTTCGTTTTTATTAGTGCGAAACCTCAATTCGCACAGAAAAATTTTGGGCTGTCGCAACACCTATGTATTCATCACAATAACACACACTTACTTGTATCGAGCTTCTGGATCATCTCACTATATGCTTCTGACTAATCATCGCGTGCTTGTACTATGGTGTCCATGATTATCATTATATTTGCGACCATTGACCGATTTTCCCTGGATTGAAGAAACCTATATTAAATCTAAAATGGCAACTTCATAAACTTGACTGGTCTTGAATCAGAGAACGCTACTTATCAATAATAAACAATTAGCAACTCTACTCATCAATAATCAACAATGACACAGTTAACAATATAAACCTAATTAGCTTTTCCACATACTCACATTCAGAAATAGATTATCCAACTATTATTTCATCCTTTCCTAAATCACATCTTAAAGCCAAACTGTGATGCACACTAGAATGCATTAAACATACTAAAAACAAGTGTCAAATCATAAAAAAACAAGCACATAATACTTATAGTCAAGCAAAAGGAGAAATGTAAGAATAATCTTTTGCAACACATTTAAAATTTATGTACATGTTGATCACATTAAACAATGATACAAAAAACTTTCAAAATGCGAAAAGTAGTATAAACCAGTTAATGGGCAGCTCGCAAAGAAACTCTTAGAATATACAGGCGTCCCATCGGACCAATACTTCACAACGGATGTACGTTCTACAATGCCACACACAAATCTGTCTTAAATAAGTTGCAAAATATGTAAAATCGAGACTGTATACTAAGTCTAGGAGCCGTACACACTTCAACTATCCAAATGTTATACACAAAAGCCAAAGAAAACCCCTTTTAATCCGAAGATAAGAATAATTACCCCCAGTTTGCATTAAAACATTAACCCACCATCAAACAACCCTAACATACAAAAAAATATAACTCAGAATATATCCAATGATATAGTAATACGCACGCAATTATTCATGCATTGAACCTTAAAGGTAAACAAGTGCCATACACCTATTAACAATAAGCAAAACGCGTTCACACAACACATAGATCTAAAACTGACACAACATAAATGGAACATAATTATCAACATCATCAGCCAAAGTGTAGTTGAGGAAGTAAAACAAACATCATGCTAATACTGATCAATCTGCAAATAGATCAAACACCCTGTACTGGACAGCCGCACAAACAACGTAAAAACACACACACACACACACACACAAATAAGACTCCAATATAATGCTAACATGTCCATAGCTGAATTACGCGCGATCAAAATGACGCTAGAATTTATCAAGGGTTTTAGGAAGGGAAAAGTAATCATCTTCACAGATGTCTTGCTAACCTGACAGTCATTGACGGAAGAGAAACTCAAATCATTCTTATACGCATAGAATTGCCAAGGTGTCTCTGTCTGATTATCACTGCCAGATAAGTAGTCCTTTCCTGGCTTCCCAGTTCGTGCAATAACAATACTTTTACTTCCATATACGGAGTACAATACTAAGATCATACAATACATGAAAAGTAAATGTCAAAGAATGCGGGATATTTTCAAAACAGCAGATTACTTTAACATTAACAAAGAGTTGGAAGAGACGACGTGAAATTGCTATACGATCGAAGAGAATACATAGTATCCAGCAGAACCATAGTCGGACATAGACATCTACCAAACATATACTTAAGGCGAAAAGTAGACATCAGTGCAGGTATTCTAATCAAGTTCTAACAGTCAAGCATGTAACCTCAACAACTGTTCTTCCGCAAGTGAATTTAGTTATACTCTTTTTTAATATATTTGTAACATTTCGAAAGTAACATTTGCAAAGGTATTGCGAGTTTTGTTTTGTTTAATATTTGTTTATTAAAATTACTTGGATTTTCTAGTTTAAATATGTAATGCAATTTGACACGATAACAATTGTTAGAAGCAGTTTATTTGGGGTGTAAGTATTGTTTGTAAACAGGACGCAAATTTAATTGTAATCTTATAATTGAGTGGAGAAAGAATAAAGAAGTATGTCGTAATTTTGAAAATGCATGACACCACTACTATATAAACAAAAACTAACAAGACCTGTACCCTGGCTTTGCATTAGGGGAACATAAAAGAATGATTTTACTAATAAAAATATCCGAAAAACAATTAATTAAATATTTGTGCTTTTTGCATGGGGATTACTTTTCTATATAAATTTACTGTAAAATGAGCACCCACTTCCGGCCTATTAATGGTAGTATAGAGACGTGCAACAACTTTTTTTGCAACATTTTAGGGGAATCAAAATCTGTGCTAGATCGAAGTATGTTAATTAAGTTTATCTTTTATTTTTGTGGGGTGTGGGGACTTACAACAAAATCAGTGCAGAAAACAATATTTAATGTTTTAGGATACATTTCTGGCTACCCCAATTGTTATTGCGTGTAGATGGAAGAACAGCGTTAATTTTGTTGTGGTTGTTATGAACAGCTATCCATAAATATCGGGCAGGATCAATATTATTAAGAATAAATTACAATTTCGCCTATCGTAAAAATAATTTCTGTTGTCAGCTAAACATTTTAAAATGAATTGAATCAAACCTGTTTCTTCTTTCATTATTCAAAATTGTATCATTCAAATTATTTTAAAACAATAAATAGTCAGTCTTCTTACCATAAAATAATTATCAGCTGAATATTCTTCAAATCAATAAAACGTATGCCCGCCTTTTTAAATGTATTTATTTAAAATGTGCCGCTTTAGTCGACAGAATGAGATAATCTGATTTTGTAACGATTCATTTCAAAATGGGAAAAGTCTGAATAGCTTACATTACCGACATTAGATTTTATCACCAATCACCTTTTAAGCTAATTGGACGATATCACTTTCAATGAAATTTGAGTGACAAAAAGCACCTCCTGGATTGCAGTAGTCTTCGTGGCTTTAGAGTTTAAGGCTGGGGTTTCTTTACTTTTCCATCCTTTAAGCCCTTTTCTAAAGTAACATCTGATTGTGTTAGATACCATTTATAAGATGTTTCTTATATATCTACCCAGGCGGAATCAATTCCATTGTTTTTCTTTTCACCGCAAGCAATGCTTATTGCCACTGAAATTGTAAGGGACTACTGTCATAAGAAGGAAGATTCATAGTAAACCTCCTCAGTAGAACGTTGTGTAGCAAGGTGTTTTTTCAGTTTATATCTAAATGCATGTATGCTGATATAGCCGGCGAAAACAGAAAGCAGGACAAGTATTTCAAAGGCAACAGGTCCAAGGGAAAATGTTATTTCAATAAAAAGTATTACGGTATAGTATAACCTCTAAAGAGAAGGTGTGTGATTCTTATTCAAATAGTGTTGTCAGGCGTATTTACGTTGGGGTAACAAAGGCAGTACGTTCGTCAGAGCACATTTCTTAGAAGTACTTGTTAAGCAAGCGCATCAATGTAATATTGCAGATGTTGGAGCTTGCAAGACAATGTGGAACTTATTGGGTTAAGGAATCTTTTTTCCACCCTGAGCAAAGATGAGAGGCAAGTGGTCGGTGCCCCATACTAAATGTGATAAAAATACCCTATGCATGGGTGAATGGTGGCTGTATATATCTATAGAATACTTGAAGGAATGATACATTTTCTAGTCTGGTAGAGAGAGCCCACCTTCTACGCAGCAGATTTGGAAGTATATTATATGTATTTATTAAAATTCATGTTCGAACGTTAGACTCCCGGGACCGGTGCTATCATCTCTACCAATCGATGGCTGGAAAGTGTTTCTTATAATTAAGGAGGTTTTTCTTGGTAACAGTGAATCGTCTTTGTATGCCCCGTCTATATTCCTAATTTTGTTCAGAAAGTATGAGTATCATTATAATATTATTATTATCATGTTCATTATTATTAGTAGTAGTAGTAGAAGTAGTAGTAGTAGTGTAGTAGTAGTAGTAGCAGTAGTAACAGTAGTAGAAGGGGGGGGGGGGGTATTAGTACTTGGAGTTCGTCTACCAGATATTACCAGTGATTTCTCACTAATAGTGACCAGTAGCTTTCTTTGCAATTTGAGTGGGATCAAGTTTCTGCAATTTCCCGGTACTTTCTGTCCATATTATATTATTATTGGAACTAACTTGGAGTTGTCAGACAACCTGTTACCAGTGGTTATCGCTAATAACGAGCCATTATTATTACATATTACTTAATTTGCCAATATCTTCGCCCTCTATTGTTTTAGGGTATCATTTTTGTAAGCTCTGGTGGTATTCGATTAATAGATACTAGCTGGACCCGTGTAAATTACACGAAATGATGTTTTTCATACAAATTATCTTGTTCCTAACCTATACATGTTTGAATAAAACATGATAAGATTTGGACTTGTATATTTATTTTTTGAAAAATGAACAATACATAAAACAATTTACAAAACTTCTGTATATACAATATTTCTAGTGAAGGTAATATTTCGACGACTAAACCTTACTTTGTAAATGTTTTCGATTAAATTAAATTTGGCTCCAATTCATGAATATTTATTTGCTCCTCTCCAGGCCAGTTTTATCTTACTCCCACAAGTAAGATGCGACGCACGGTCGGGTCGGGAAAGTGGGGTTTGAAAAGCCAGCGCTTGAGAAGGGGAGCACTCTGGCCATTAAAAATTGCCTGGGCAGCTCCGTTGGCATTCCCCGGTAGGGGCGCCCCAGGCAGTAAGCTATAAACTTACTCTTCCCCAAAGAGGGGAGGCGAAGCCTGGGAGGGCGGACCTCCTAGAACTGCACAGGACAGACCCATAGACCGGCGTAAATCAAGCCTCGAAGGCCAAGACAATACCAGTTTATGGAGTGCAGTATCCATCGGAACAGATACTATACTTTGATCTGAGCCAAAAGGCCAATCCAATTCATGAGTAGCATACAAAGATTCGGAAGGTCGTTGCTTTTGATGTAAGCATGACACACAAAATCACACACTCTATTGTATTAATATGTGTCTTCCCGGTCGTCCCCTCCCTACCTTTCTTCCCCTTCCCCTCGAAATGTAGAAAAAAAATCTTAGAGGTTGGTTGGGATCGAACTATAAACCAGTCGAGCCGAAGTAAAGAATACTATGTCGCTAACCCTTGCGCCAAAGGGAAATACTTGAAAATGTTTCGAAAATTAGGCGAGTTGAATGCTTTTTCAAAATCTAGGTGCGGCACGCATGCGCAGAGCTTTTGCCGGAAAGGTGACGCACGAACACACACGCTATCGTATTAATATATAGATAATAATAATAATAATAATAATAATAATAATAAGAAGAAGAAGAAGAAGAAGAAGAAGAAGAAGAAGAAGAAGAAGAAGTAGAAGAAGAAGTAGAAGAAAGAGGAGGGAGAAATTTTAAATATTAAAAAAAATAATAATAAATAAATATCGTAAGCCTGAAACCGACCTATTTGGTAAGCGTTTCCCCGTCTGCTCCTTCTCCCACAATGTCTTCCTCCTTCCACACTGAAGCAACAGTAGCGGGCGCGGTCAGTTAATGGTTTAACTAAGTTTATTTCGATGAGTTTAATTACTTCATTTCCTTAGCTCATTAGTAGTGTCGACTCTTTTCAGCTAGATGTTACGGTTTCGGTTCCAAGTCTCTCGGCCCAATTTATTTGTTGTTTATTTATTGAATTTCTTTAGGAGCGTGACACACGAAGACACACGTTATCGTATTAATATATAGATTACTTCTTCTTAATCTATATCGTCTAGTTTGTCAGTTTAGCTTGACACACACCCACGGATGATTTTCATCTATAAATATTTAGATTGTTGACAGTAAAATAATAAACACTCGCAATCTCCCACATGCTTCTATCTCTCGATGACGCAAAGGAAGATGAAAATAATGATGGTTGCTATCACGCCGAACGATGAGAGCAGAGCGTGGTGTCAGACATCATCAACGCAATCAAAACAGCAAAACATCGCTGCAGATGCAACGTAAAAAGATGAAATGCACCTGGTAGACAAACACAATCGAGCGGATGCTATGTTATGCGTGTACGTTCGAAATCACCCACATCCGGTAGCCTTGTGCCAGACGTGCAAACAGAAACATGAAAGAATATTGAAGTGATATTTACATCAAGACACGGAAATACAATACAGTGTACCTCCGATTTAATAGGTGAAGTAATTAGAGTGTGGCGTCTATGTGAAAACAAGAAAAGAAAAAATGTTGACTTAATCTTTCAAAGTTTAGTATCACTTTTGTTCTAAGTCCGAAGATGTGGAAATAGTCAGAGACTGAGTCATTTTTTCACTGTTGCCTCCTCTGAAGGGAGTTGTATTCTTTAAATCATATTGCGACCGTGTGTCGTATTTTGCTAATATGAAGACAAGTAAAATAGAAACCCATTTTTACTTGGATGTGCGACATGCATAACATCGATGTTGCGCGATGTCACGGTTCTAGTCTTAGCTAGGATACAGTTCAACGAAGAATAACTTAACGATGTACAAACAATTCATAAGTTCATTTTTAAAAAATTATGTTTAACTAATTTAAATGGAAGGTAACCTCCAAGAGAGCATAAAGTATTTAACAAGAGAGGACTCAACAAGACTGGAATTATTCCCAGCTCGAAAATAAGATGGCTACCATTTCTAAAATAAATTCCGGCGGTTTTAGACAAAGCTTTCTTGAGATAGCTATTTTTGGCAATGATTAAGACACGGTATTCTTTCAAAGTAACCAATGAAAAACTAAAACAGTTTTCTAAAAAAACTAGCGTATCAATGCGAGCAAAGGGAGCATATATTTGCTAGGCTGATAGAATTATATAATGATGAACAAACTTCATACACTTACCCCAAAGTAATAGGTAATGATATAGAGGATTATATTATAATGTACGAATACCCCCCCCCCCCAAAGTAGCAGTTAATAGCTTGGAGAATGATATCATGACAACTAAATATATAGTACACTTCCTCAACTAACGAATAAGTAGAAAGTAATAATTGGAATATAGTATTCAGAAAAAGGAACGTATTCTATACACATACACATACACACCCATTAAGAGAAAGCAGTGCTAGGGAGGAATGTATCGTGACGAGAGGGAAATACGCTTGCTAAAGAAATACAATAACCTGCTTGCATAATTTTCTAGTTACAAAAGACATGTTTACACACTTAAGTTATCGTTCTATCATATCTAGCCGCTTTCTCGACTTGTTCAGATAGCGACTATATTTTCCGACCTAAATTCATTTAAGTGTTTCACGTGTACGGTGAAACTTGGCATAACAAAAAGAAAAATTAAAAACCCCATGTTTTTTTTTTAATAAAACGTGGTTTTTGTAAAAAGTATATAAACGTTTAATGAATAATAACGAATCTTATTTCATTATGAATAATTTACGTGACTGAAATAGTAATTAAGGAGTATTTTCAGTCCGATTCCTTTTTCAGTCGCCTCCATTTAACGATAATAGGAGAAAAGCCAGCAGCTTTTTTATTATCCATTTATTGGGGACGGTGCGAGAAATGTTGATAACAGGATTTATTAAGAAGTGAAAGAAAACTTTAAATACAATTTTACAATCTAAATAGAAAATTCAATGTCGTGGCTTTTAATTTAAATGAAACACGTTTTTATTTCAGACTATGTATGTATTCATGATTATTCATGACTAAAGTTTTATCTCTTACGGAAGAAGATCTTATGACAACAGAACCGATACTACACTACCCACTCCCATTAAAAAATATTCCAATTAAACTGAATTTTGTTTCATTTATTTAAAAATCCCTAGTCACAAAAAAATTACATTTTTATAGTATTAGCTAGGATCAAAGTGTAATATCTGTTGTCGACATCAGCGGGATTTAACATTTTACTCATACCGGAAGTAAATTATCTCCGTTGAAAATGAAATTTAAAAAAATATTTTGAAAACACTATTCGTTTGTATAAAGTATCTTTATTATTATTATTATTATTATTATTATTATTATTATTATTATTATTATTATTATTATTATTATTATTATTATTATTATTATTATTATTAATAATAATAATAATAAAAATGAAAATTATATTATCGATAAAACTATTGCTTATATAGAAGACAATTTGGCAATATAAATTATAAATGTATGCTACAGAATATTCATTTATTATAAAGTTGAAAAGAAATTGATATACAAATGAGCAATATAAATTGAGTTTGTTTGAGCGCGTTTGAAGATTACTATATACATTGTATTTCAAAATATTCTTGTATCTTTCGAATCCAATGACTCAAATCAGTGTTGATGTTCATAAATATTCGCATATATTTGAATTACTAGGAGGTCGGTGCAGAATTGCAGTTTAATCAATGTGCACCTATGTGTAATGCTGCTTCTAAACTCGAAGTAGTAGTAGTAGTAGTAGTAGTAGTAGTAGTGTAAATCAGAGGAAATAAATAAATGCCAGAAATAAATGTGAAAATGAAAACTTGAAAAATACAGGTAATTTATACCTGCATTTTTCAAGTTTTCATTTTCACATTTATTTCTTGCATTTATTTATTTCCTCTGATTTACACTACTACTACTACTATTACTACTACTACTACTACTACTACTACTACTACTCCAACTACTACTCATTCCACTACTTGTTTCACTTTATATTTCCTGTTTGCATCACTTATTATCATTTTCGACATTCATCTCGCGATCTAGAAAATTCTATGAGTCAACAAGTGAACACGATTATCAGTATTTTAGTATTATATAGATATGCCATGATCTATTAGATATGCTCGATTTACTACTATAAAATGGGTTCAGGGCTGGACATTTCTGTCAGAAGGGGCATAAGCAGGCAGAGAATGAAGTTAGTTTTGAAACCGAGTAGACCGGATTTGGTCTCACATTGTTCGCTTTCCGGCGTTATCTGTTGGCGTGGATTTGTAATAGTTTTCTTTGACAGGTGCTAGACTTGCGCCTAGCGTAGTTCGGAATATATTCTTGTGATAAAGTTATGCGATATTAACATTAATTCTAGGCAGAAAGTCACCCTAACTCTAAAAGCTGTCATAATATGTATTCATAAATATACTATATCCGATATCCTCAGGACTATTTATGTAAAAATGACTGCAATCCGATCGCATACTTTTATAACCATATGATTTGCTATTCCTCCTTTGTCAGCTGTTTGTTTCTTAACTCACCGGAGAACGAATATTATAAAGATCCGTCCATTTAATCTTTGCGACAAGCGATAAAAATGCTATTTCAAAATTAAGTGTGCCAGACCGATATAGAGACGAACTGACAAACAGGTTTCAATCTAGAAATGTAATTTTAAACTAAAGCATGACAGATTAAGAACTTGGTATTTCAGACTTAATCGTGACAAACAGATCGACTGAAACACAAGACCACGTATACTGATTATAATACGCATCTAAAATGTGTTTTAATATGTAATTAACATTTGTGTTACCACACGTTGATTGAATTTAATTATGGGTTGTTTCATAGCACTATGACTTCTTGCTGTTTTTATGTTTTTGCTTTCTATAAACATTATTTAAATATTTCGAATGGTTATTGCCATCTTGGTTATTCGTACGATCACGACATTTCCATGAGTGTACTTATCCACCTTTTTCAGTTGGCTTGTTTCGTAGGCTCAATTTACCTGCCTTATAAAGTCAGTTTTAATGTAGGGTTACTCCATCTGACACACAATTAACACTCTGGATTGAGACAAACATACACATTTCTTAAGTCTAGAAAGATTTCCCATTAACTGATTGAGAACCGAAAATGATAGTACATTTTGCCTCTCGGCCAATAACTTCAACATTAATGTTTTACTTAATCTGCTGGGATATATTGTTCTCATTCCGCACCCTATGCCTTATCGATAGTTCGTACCAGTTAGGTTGTATCAAGTTCCGTTACCAAATATTGTACTCGCGATCTCTATATAGAAGTTACCCTACACTTTCTTAAAACAAACGCTCTCACCCCAAAGGCTTAGTGTTTAGGTTGTGTACAAGAGACGAAACGTTATGCACATTTAAACAACAAAAATGAAGATAAAAGTCTGGGATCTACAATAGTATCATATCTTTAAAATATTAGCACGGGGTTTTGTTTGAATCCCTTATAGTTATTTTCTTGTTCTTTTTTTGTATTTATCACCTAAAAGCTCTATTTAATTTTAATATTTTCATGGTTACTATTATAGAATTATTCGTTGAAAATTAAAAAAAAACACATGAATAAACTCAGATTTCAAACACATATATGTTTAGGAATTTTAAATGAGAATTCAGTCATTCATCCATATTATTATTATTATTATTATTATTATTATTATTATTATTATTATTATTATTATTATTATTATTATTGTTGTTGTTGTTGTTGTTGTTGTTTTTGTTTTTGTTATTGTTATTGTTATTGTTATTATTATTATTATTATTATTATTATTATTATTATTATTATTATTATTTATTTATTTATTTAAAAAAAAATTTTTAAATGTTTTATTTTTATTATTATTATCATCATTATTATTTGGGCGTGGGGGTGGGGGCTGGCAGCTGAGTGTGTTTCTTGATATTTCTGTCCATTTGTTCATTTTTGTCTCGTGTCAGTTGAGGCCGGTGTAATTTATTGGGGGGGGTGCTTATGAACTGATGTTTCTTGCAGTTTCTTTTCCTTGATTTGTGATGTGTTCTTTCTGTGGTTTTGATGTCTTCGTGTAGTAGATTACATGTACCCCTTCGTAGCTTATGTTGGTTGGTTTCCGAATTCAATGAGTATTCTTAAGATTGTAGCTGTTGTTATCATTGCCGTGGTTTGTATAGTTCCAATGATCCCTTTGATTCCAATTTACCCCAATCTTTTTTTCAATGTTTTGGGGGATTGACCCAAGTGCTCCAACGATTATTGGTATTATACTTACTTTCTTCTACTTCATAATACTTTCAGTTCTCTGGCTAGTTCCGTGTATTAGCTTCGTGTTTCCGTTTCTCTGATCTTGACTCTGTGGTTGCTGGGACGGCGAAGTCTGCGATTTTGCAAGATTTTTCCTTCTTGTTGATTATTATAACATCCGGTCTCCTTGCTTGTATGCATTTGGCTGTGTGTATATCCATATCCTAGATGAGTTTGTGTTTTTCATTTTCCAGTACGGTTTCTGGTTTATGTTTGTGCCATTTGTCTGCGTATTTGAAATTCAATTATTTGCACAGCTCCCGGTGTACTGCTTTCCACACTTAGTTATGTCTGTTCTTGTATTCTTTGTGAGCTAGTTTGCAACATTCACTTATTATATGATTTACTGCTTGCATCTTTGTCCACACAGTCTTAATTTACTGTTTTCCTGAGTTTTATCTACGATAGACATTCAATAAGTAATGCCCCAGCCCCACTTCCATTCGTCTGATCTAGATGAGATTTCGCATGTGTAATGATTTCCATCCATATAGGTTATGATGCAAAACACAGCTCTGAACTAATTGTGGTTTCTGATTTACAGGTATTTGAACTGCGTCAGGCATGACATGGCACCAGTTGCGTGTCGCGCAGTGATCCGGGTTTTGTATTTGAAAGGACGCACACCAAAATACACTTTTGATGAAATGAAATACACTTATATTGATGATGCCCCATCATATGACCTTGTAAAACGCTGGTATCGTGAATTCAAACATGGGCGGAAAGCTGTGGAAACAGCACCCAGACGTGGTCGTCTCTCTTCTGCCATTGATGGAGTATCTGCCCGTCAAGTTGAGGCTGCTATTTTTGAATATCGACGCATTACTATTCGCCAAATAGCACAAGAGGTCAAGATTAGTACAGAGTCTGTGGGAACTATCGTTTGTGACCATTTGCATATGCCTAAGGTGTCATCCAGATGGATTCCCAGGTTGCTCACACCTTTCCAGAAAGCAAGAAAGCGTCGAGTGCTCGAAGACTAATTTTGAGATGAGCTTAGAAGATGAGTCAACGTTTTCCAAAGCACTGATTACACAGGATGAAACTTGGGTGCATCACTATGATCCAGAGACCAAAACCCAGCCAATCCAATTGAAGCACTTGGACTCACCACCTCAAAAGAAGGCAAGGCTGCAGCCACCCGCTGGCAAGGTTATGCTCACAGTCTTCTGGGACCAGGACAGAGTAGTGATGACACCTTTAGTGTCAAAGGGTATCACAATTACAGCCTATTACGCTTCACTTTTGATGAAATTAAGAGAAGCTATCAAAATCAAATGGCGAACAAGATCAGCAAAAGCTATCCTACTCCTGCAGGACCACACTCCGGTCCACAACTTGCATGTCGCCAGATCAGAAGAACGCGCGGGTGGCTATGAAATCCTCACCCATCCCCCTTACTATCTTGACCTTGCACTTTCTGACTTTCATCTCTTCCCAGCCATGAAGTTGTTTTTGAAAAGAAAGCGTTTCCCAGATGATGATTTCTGAAGTTACGACGTGGTTGGAGAACCAACCTGGGGTGTTCTACAAAAACGGTGTCCCGAGCTGCATCAAACGATGTGAGAAATGCATAACTCTGGGTGGTTTCTATGTAGACTAATAACTGTGCCAAGTTTCATTAATCTACTGCTATGGAAAATCGGTCAAGGGCATTACTTATTGAACGCCTCTCGTATTTTAGCTTTAATGTAGTTCGTCTTAATAACATTGTTCTGTTCATCCATCAGAAAAGATTCCATTTCGCTGTTCAAGAGTCCTTTCCTTAGCCATGCACAGCTATTTTCGTTGGTTTCTTCTCTAGTCAGTCTTCCAAAGAGTAAATGTAGTTGTTTTTATTTCCACTTTTCTTCTCTTGTCGTTTTGTTTCTGGTTTCGGTGCTTCCCGACCTGTTCGTTGGAACGGTGTCTCTTGCTGATGTGATAAGAATGCCCATGTGTTGAGTTATGCATTTCTCCAGCTTTTTTTAAATCTTCCACACAATGTTCTATACTTACCAGTCCTCTTCCCTCGTCGTTTTTCTTTTCATGTAGAGTCTGTCCGTATCGTATTTTAGATGTAGTGCGTTGTGCATGGTCATCAATGTTGTAGTCTTCGGATCAAGGTGCCTGAGTTCCTCTTTGGTCCAGCCTATGCATGGTCCAGAGTATATTATTAGTGCTACTGCCCAGGTGTTTATTCATGTTACTAAATTCCTGCTATATAATTTCGTTTCTAGGAGATTTCTTGTTCTTCGTAAATATTCTTTTCCAATCTTCTCTTTCATTTTTGTAGATTTGATGGTGTCTGTTTCCACAACGCCAGGATAGTTGTAGCTACGCTGTTCGCCTAGCGCATTCATTTCCATCTTTGTTTGGGAGTTCCATGCCATCTGTTATCTCAAGTTTACCTCTTTTTATTTCTAGTAGTGCACACTGTTTCATTCATAGTTCTATTTGTATGTCTTGGTCGTATTTATCAACTTTTCCAGTTCCTTTTTGTTTTTTGCAAATAGTTTCAGATCATCGATGTAATCAGGTTGTTTACTCTCTGTTATGTAAACTTGTATCAGCATCACATTGTCTATGTAGTTGAGTGGCATAATAGCTATTATAAACAGTAGTGGTTATAGAGAGTCTCGCTGGAAAATGCCTATCTGTATATTGATCTCAATCAGTATTATTATTATTATTATTATTATTATTATTATTATTATTATTATTTGTTGTTGTTATTTGTTTGTTATACCTCCTTTGGCATATCCATTATAATAATCTCCCCAATTCAACTATTGAAACAAAAAGATTAAACTCTTAGGAGAGTATTGATATTTAGATCAAATTCTGTAAAATATTTCCTTTGACAACTCCCAAAAATGCCCCTTTAATTTCTCCCTATTATCACTTTCTCTGGATTTATCCAATCTCATCTTAAACAGATCCACGTTATTGCTGGTTTTAATCCGATCAGACAACTTATTCCAATAAACATAAAAAATGCCCACTATAGTTAAAAAATACCATTTATTATCTTGAAAGTCTCAATCATATCACCTCTCATTCTTCCCAAGTAGTCAATCCTAATTTGTCTAATCTCTCCCTGTAACTGCACTCTTTTACTTAACTTATTTTTTGTCACCTTTATTTGTACGCATTGTTTTTATTATTAGGATTATTCGAACAAGCATGATTCATTTTTGGTTTTATTTTCACATTTCGGCCGACATGATCCTCGACCTTCGTCAGTGTTGTGTTGTATTTACTTTGTAAAATGTATTATGTCTACCTAATTTTTCAACCCTGAAAACTACTCAAATTAAATCTACTCCTAACACTGTACTGGCCATGGTTTCAAACTACATCTGATGTTAAGGCTCCAATTTGCGAACTTATGGAAGTGTAGATTTATCTCTTACATACCCATTACACCCATGCCACTCTTGCCTCGTGTGCTCGCACCGGCAGTTTAAATAGAATATATCATTTGCAGACAATCTATTTAAAAACAATATAATAATCTATTAATATCTGCAGATATACAGAATTTAAAGAATATAACACTTTTTTTAGAATGATAGAATTTAGTACGTAATGATTAAAATGAGCTGATATGCCGCAAATCAAACCAAAGAAACAAAAGCATTATCATCTGCGAGGTTCAGTCAATCTGGAAATGAAAGAAATCGGATTTTGAACAGAAGGATCCGATTCTTTTCATTTCGAGATTGTGTGAATTTCGCAGTGAATTAGGCCAGTATGTTTCCAGGTGAGAGATTAATCGATAGCACAAAACGAAAAAAGAAAAGAAATCAAAATTCAAAAGGAAACGGAATTTTTTTTTCAATTACGGTTTTTCTTTTTCGTGGAGAAATGTAGGGATTTAATCATCATAACTAGGTTTGACATAAGGCCGTATTAATTAGAAGTGTTCCTGGAAATGAAATCAATAGCATATGAGGAACGCCTGCCTGTCTCCATGAATTCCATAGCGAATTGCTTCAACAGCCACCCTATTTTTTTTTAGATCTATCCCTTAGCCACTACTGGTTGTGTGTAGACCTGCAAGATGGTCTAATAATATATTTTACTCCAATGAAGAAGTGATATCAGAAATTGATGCAAAAGAGAAATTGTTCTACAAAAAGTCATATAAATGTTAGATACTCGTTGAAATCAGTGTTATCTTCTCGAACGAGAGAATATTAATGTGTAAGGTCGAATTTAATCCTAAAATTAGTTGTTTTATTAGTTAGGGACGTGCTTATTTGGTGATGGTATATATATATATATATATATATATATATATATATATTTATTTATATATATATATATATATAACCCATCTCAGACTTAAACTGACAAAATAAATTATATAAGGAATCCCCTACACTATTAAAATAAGTCAGTAGTGAGTGTTTTCCCTTAGATTCATCAGAAATTATAATAATAATTCCAATATAAAGAATTAAATTACTATGATTTTAACTGATTCATAAGTCACTTCACTTACCTATTTAAAATGTCATTTACAATTGAAGAGCGAATTCTTATTGTTATTCATATGACCACATTTGATGAATCTCTCACACTTGTTGAAAGGCAATGGAAACGTGATTTGAACAGAAAGCTTCCTTCGCACAACACCATAATCAATCAAATATGCTACAAAGAGTCGCAAATATCCTTTGCAAAAAGGAATAGAGTAGTGCATGCAGAACGAAGGTGGACATTTTGAAAATTTGCTGTAATTTTAAACTCCCATAAATTAATTTGTTGAATAAACTTTCTGTTTTGTATGACCGTATCTTTAACTTTAGAATTTCAAAAATAAATAGCTAAGTGACTAATGAATCACCCTGTATTTATATATATATATATATATATATATATATATATATATATATATATATATATAGAGAGAGAGAGAGAGAGAGAGAGAGAGAGAGATGGAAAGAGAGAGAGAGATACTGTACTCAGACATTAGGTAAAGTGTGTAACTTATTTATGAATATACTTTAAATTCCCGTAACTTATTAGATTGCAATCACTACTACTGTTTATGTTTCTTTGATTTCATTCGACATACAATGCAACATATATTTTTCTATATTGTTCTAGCATAACTTAAGGTAAGGATTTGTACTTCTTTATTATACTCAAAAATTATGATAGAGATATAATATTACTTTTATTAAATTTACAGCGTAGTAAGGAGACTTATTAGTCTGTCATCTAATTTACATACGTGTTTGTGGTGTATCCTATATACCACGACTAGTAAGTCCACCGCAGTATGCGTAACAGTAGTTGATTCTATTCGTAAAAGAAGAAGAATAGAAAGTAAAATATGGAGCTGAATGTACTCGACGTAACCCGTGAATTTATATTTTCATTAAATTATACGGGTTGATAATAACTTTTAAAAATTTATTTAAAAATGCAGAGTAAATAGCATGCATAGTGAAAGCGAATCTTTATTGATTAAATGTCGATCTGATAATCGGTAAATCGAGAATGTAAAAACATATTAGGAATTGCTAATTAAAACGGCGCGAAGTGTATGTGAAGGGAACCTCTCCTATTCAGGGGGGGGGGGAATGTAAGTAGCCAACAGACAATAGTCAAATTGAAAAAATATGAAATAAGTACGGTGTTATGAAGAAGTACGTATCCTATTGAGAATACTTCCCTGTGAACGTTTGTGGCAGTGGAAGTGGATATATGTATTAGAGTGAAACTTCCTCCGTTTTACCGTATGAATAATTATCTAAGAAGATATGCAGCCGGATAAAATATAAACAATGATTCTAACCAAACGAAACGAATGTATTATTTCTTAACAACATATAACATTGACATAACTCGATGCTGAAGCAGATTCACATAAGCAGCGCTTGAATAGAAAGTATTGCTGCTCAATAAAATAGGGGAAAGTCCTTTTACTTTATATACAAATTCGCATTATATACAAATTCGCATGTAATCGCTTATTTTGGTAGTAAACGTATACTAATTTAACTTCTCTTAATAAATGAATCTATTGAATCAAATATTTAAATTAATACAATTAATAAAAATAAAAATTAAGAAGAAAATTCTTTAAAAAATTACACAATTATATTTTTTTTAAATTAAACAATTTTCTGAAATAAATATAACACGTACAATTAAGATATTAAAAGCAGCAGCAGTTAAAATGTTACCATTGTGCGTTTATCTTTTTCGTAACTTTAAGAAAATACGAAAAGTCATCGATAAATTATGATGTTTCTTTTATACTGAAAGAAAACGTTTTCTTATTTATGCAAATAACACAATAGAGACGTTCTTATCTCATTGTATAATGGACCGAATTATACCAAGGTGAACAATACATATTATTACTGTATTTAATTCCTTTCAGATTAGATTTCTCCACAAAATACATTTCAATATATATGAAAATATAGCCAAACTAATTAAATTATTAATTCTCGCAATATATTAAATAACTACACATTTACAATATAACAAAAAATACTATATATGGAAATTACATTAAGTGAAAATGTATTTTTAAGTTTTTCAATGTAATTTTTTTTTTTTTTTATAATATATGAACAAAAGTGGATAATAGTTGGTATACTAGTATATTATTGTATCCGTTTAATCTTCATTCTCTTTCGTTACCCTAACTCGATGATCCTTGAGGTAATGTTGACACTTTGACATATATATATATATATATATATATATATATATATATATATATATATATATATAAATATATATGTATAATTATTAATGACAATATATTTATTAGCATGTACTATCAGTGCCCTTTTACTTTGCAGTCTCTTTAAAAGATTCAGCTCGATGTTTGTCAATTAGTGACAACAGAGCAAACATAAGTCAGTTCATATTATATTCCATAACCATGGTTTTACTTTATTATTTTTATTTTTTCACATTTCCAAAAAACAGCATTTATGTGAGATATATATATTTTACGGTCCCTTTCATTTGTCTTGTGCCAAACAACGTTTTTATGTCAATGTCGTCTCTGCAACATTACAAAATCATCAGAAAAAATCACAACGTGTAAAAAGTTCTTAGATTAAAGTGTCTTGACAAAACCTACACAATACAGTGGCTGAGTCTATGAAACTAGCTCTAAACTGTTGAACTTAAGGAGTTTCATACCCAAATAACCTAAAACGACATATGAAGGCTAATTGATGTAACTTTAGAAAGTAAAAAAATTACCCACAAGTGAATTAGAATTTTTATAAATAAATTATAGAACTAATTAACTATTTTAAGAAATATTACTGAATTAAAATTTATAAATGTCCGCACAACTCTTAGGATGTACTAGCTTTGAACGAAAAATTTAAAATGGCGTTTTAGTGGGGTCCTCCACGAGTCAGTTTGCTCTTTTTCCTTGATTTTTTTTTGGTTTCACCCAAAAATGAACCACTGTATAGTGTAGGTTTTTTCAAGACACTTTAATCCAAGAACTTTTTACTCTTTGTGATTTTTTCTGATCATTTTGTAATGTTGCAGAGACGATATTGACATAAAAACGTTGTTTGGCACAAGACAAATTAAACGAACCGTAAAAAATATATCTCACAGAAATGTTATGTTGTTTGGAATTGGAAAAAGTAAAAATAATAAAATAAAACCATGGTTAATATAAAGTGACTTATATATATATATATATATATATATATATATATATATATATATATATATATATATATATATATATATATATATATATATATATATATATATATATATATATATATAGGCGTCCCAGTAATGGTGACATTTATTTCTATGCTTCAAGATTAGATATCCCTCAGGAATACTTTTCAATATGTACAAAAATATAACGAAAAAAATAAAATCAGTAATCCTGACAGTGTATTCACTAAAATAATATTTACAAATGTTTACAAAATATACTATACTTACGAAGATTAAAAAAAAGTATATGATACGAGACCGTATCCCAAGAACTTTTATTCTAATTTCGATCAAAATCAATTAAATGATTATCATTCCAGAAAAAATATAAAATGTATGGCTTAAATTTCAAGGGTCTTAACAGAAACTGAAATTAAAAGAAATTTATTTAATTGGTGTCTTATGTAATACAAATCTGATGTATTGGAATTTTAAAAGAAGAGGCGATGCCGATATTATACCTTTAAACTCATGAAATAATCTCTCAAAGATATATGATAAATATGTAATTATTGATAGCATTCCAGAAACAATCGGAGGTATATACATTTTTACGAACGTCTTCCAGCTTCTTTTTACCCCCTTTGTGTTAAACTAATACTAAATATGACCCATATCTTACCCGTTACGCCTAGAAGATCTGTCCAATAATTCATAATCATCAGTAATCTACTTGCACATACAGATATAGAAACATTTATCTAGCAAGAATTGCAAAACCTAACATACTCACCTCCCATGAGAGGAATATACATGCGACTGTGGATCGCTTGTGGATGTAATATTCTCTTTAAACTTCTTCTTTCGGCGGAAGCCAGCTTAACTCACCTAGGATGAATGCTGCTTCACTTTATTTTTAGCAAGTGATTTATTTATCGTCGCCATCTCCCATTATTCCCAAGTTAATAAATTTATTTATCCCAGTCAATAAATGAGTATCCAATTCCATATGTTCACCAACATCTATAGTAGATTCTATTGTCCACTGATATTGTCTTCATGGAAAATATCATGGCTTCTTTAGACCTTGTTTATCTTTGTTTCTCTCTCTTTTTAATCATTCAGTTCATACTTATTCAACTACCAGTACAACTGTACCAGATAAAACTGTCTCTGATATTGCTTACATGTATCAAGATTACATCCACGAATCATTTATCTCAGGGCATTCACCCTTATTCATCTTCATATATCGTTCCAGTATTACTAGACTCAATTGTCTCATGTGAAACTATGACTTCCCGCCAAATAAGTGATCATAGAATCTATGATGAATGTACGTATGCCTCGCGACTTTGCCATTACTCTCCCTGTCAAGACAGATGCGATTTTTTGTTATAATGCGAATCGAATGTTACTACACGAATTGTTCACCTTGACGCCTTATTTCAGTCACCGGCGATATAGGAATACAGAAAAAAAACATGATTTGCAAAAATAATTGTTAATGAAACATTAATGTCAATAATGATGATGATGATGATGATGATGATGATGATGATGATGATGATGATGATGATGATGATGATGATGATGATGATGATGATGATGATGATGACAACAATAATAACAACAACAATAACAACAACAACAACAATAACAATAACAATAACAATAACAATAATAATAATAATAATAATAATCATAATCATAACAAAAAAAATAATAATAATGATAATAATGATGATAATAATGATGATAATAATAATAAGAAGAATAATTATAATAATAATAATAATAATAATAATAATAATAATAATAATAATAATAATAATAATAATAATAATAAGGAAAGTTGGAGACGGCTGAGGGCATGGAACGAAGAGCAGATGAAGGCGCTGGAGTAACAAGAGAGCTATAAATATTTGGGAGTTTTGGAAGCAGACACAATCAAATCAACAGAAATGAGAGAGTAGATTGGATAAGAATACCTGAGAAGAACAAGAAAGTTCTTAGAAACAAAATTATATAGCAGAAACCTAATCAAAGGAATAAATACCTCGGCAGTATCACTAATAAGATATTCTGGACCATTCATAAACTGGACTGAAGAAGAACTCAGCCACCTTGATCAGAGGACTAGAAAATTAATGACTATGCACAATGCACTACATCACAAAAGACGATACAGAATGACTCTACGTGAAGAAAAACGAAGGGGAAAGAGGACTTGCAAGTATAGAAGACTGTGTGGACGACACTAAAAAGAACTGGAGAAATACATAAACCAGAACACAGAAAGGCTGATCACCGCAGCAAGAGATACCGTCTCAACGAATAACGCATGAAGCATCGAAACTGGACACAAACAGACAAGAAAAAAAAATGGGATGAAAAACAACTACATGGACGCTTCATAAGACTCACAAGAGAAGAAACCAAAGTAAATAGCTGGACATGGCTAAGTAACGGAAACTTGAACAGAAAAAACGTAATCTTTACTGATGGCTGCACAGAACAATGCGATTAGGACAAACTACATAAAACCTAAAATAGATAAAACCCAGGAAAACAATAAATGCAGACTGCGTGGACAAAGAGACGAAACAATAAATCATATAATAAGTGAATGTAGCAAACTTGCTTAAAAAGAATACAAGAACAGACATGATTGTGTTGGGAAAGTAATACACATGGAACTGTGTAAACAATTGAATTTCGAATATGCAGACAAATGGTACAAACATAAACCAGAAACAGTACTATAAAACGAAAAACACAAAATCTCTGGAATATGGATATACGAACAGATGAACCCATAAAAGCAAGGAGATTTGACGTTATTATAATATACAAAAAGGAAAAATCTTGTAAAATCCTAGACTTCGCCGTTCCAGCAGACACAGAGTGAAGATCAAAGACACGGAAAAACAAAGTAAATACACAGAACTAGCCAGAGAACTGAAAGGAATATGGCGCATGAAAAAAGTTAGTATAATACCAATAATCGTAGGAGCACTAGAAACAATAACCAAAAACCTGGAGAAAAGACTGGAATCAAAGGGACTATCGAAACCATACAAAAGACGGCAATGATAAAAACAGCTGCACTCTTAAAGAACAATCCTCGAATGCGGAAACTAACACGCATAAGTTACAAAGGCTAACCAGTCACAAGGAATTTACAACGGAGAAAACAAAACCACACGAAGAACCCCACAACAAGAGCTAAGGAACAGAAACTGCAAGCAACTGCACTTCATAATCCCCCCCCTAATAAATTACACCAGCCTCAGCTATCACTACACAAAAATAAACCAAAGAAACAGAAATTACAAGAAACACTATCAGCTCCTTCCCTCTCTCTTAACCCTCATACTCATTTTTTTTAATTAAAAAGAATTAAAAATTATTATTTTTTAAATAAGGAAAGAGAAAAGGAAAAAATTAAAGGATTGAAAGAAAAAAAAGAAAAAAATTTAGAAATTAAAAAAAATTAAACTTTTTTTAATTTAATTTAAAAAAATATAATTATATTTATTCATTTATTTATTTTTTATATATATTGTTTTTAAAACTGGTGCTGACACCAGACATAATATTTGTAGAGGGTCGAGGAGGATAAGAAGACCGCGTAGGGACAGCACAAACCAGACCTCCACTGGAAAAGTGTAGAGAATGCTGGAACCTTGGGGAGGCTTATTACCACCCAACTCCCAGAGAAGACCAATTGTCCCTACCAGCGAGAAATCAATGGTAAGTGGCTGTTGCGATACCGCATCGTTATCGAAAAGAGGTGAAGAATACTGGAAATTTGGGGAGACTTTTAGTCACTCAGACTCCAGGAAATACCACTGGTTATTGTCGGTGAGCAATCACTGACGATGATCTGTGTGAGAACTCCTAGTGAGTACAAATAATAATAATGAAGAGTAAGATCCACACCTCCGCTGGAAGCGTGCGATGAGTACTGGGGCCTTAGGGAGGCTTATTCACGTCGGCCAGTTTTTCCTTTGTAAAATCATTTATTAAAATGACCCGTTAAACACACACACATACACACAAACACACACATATATATATATATATATATATATATATATATATATATATATATATATATATATACCGAATTTGCATTTATTTGGCATTCAATTTTGAATGATAATTGCATTATTCGTTCTTACCTCTTTTAAAGTATCTTATTTTCTAGTTAGCATTACTTCACTAATTAGTACAGATAAAATCTGCTGATGTTCCCATGATCCAGCTCACTGACCATGTCCATTTCTATAGGCTAGGTGTAAGCGTTGTCGCTTCGGTGATGTGTTCTATATTTAAATGAATGAAAGTATTACCCTGATATAAAAAATATCGGGTATTACTATTACGTCATGTACTATTAGGTTTAAAGTGTCTATTGCCTACATAGGCTAATGATATTCATATACCGTAAATATTTTTATATTTATGTTGATCAAAGCGTTACTGACACAGGTGTGTATATGGGTATTTAACGGGAAAGGACATATGCGGTTCTATGTAGACAGTTCTGAACCACTTCCTGTCTTATATTTTATAAATTTTCTTTAGACATAACTAAAATTGTAGGATTCCATAATACAGAGGTCACATCTCTTAGATTTACTAGGTTTATATTTCCCTGCCCTACCTAGTATAGAGCATTTTAGGCTGTATTGTATATTTTTACTATTTAGTTTTCTTACATGTTTAACTAAAGTCGACGGGCCTTTTTTTAAATTTGTATTAGTTTTTTTTTGAAAGAGTGTATATGCTTTCTAAACCTGTCTTTGAAACTACATTCTGTCGACCAAATGTATGTTCTGATTCTGTTTTCTTCTGTGACGTTACATTCATGCACTATATCTGAAGTTAAACATCCTCCCTCAAACGGGCACTTATTGAAATGTTTACAGTTAGGAGCGTCTATACTTGCTCTGTTGTTACTAATTGACAATCATCGAACTGAATCTTTTAAAGAGACTCAAAAAAAGGCACTCATGGTATATGCTTATACATATATTGTCAGTAATACTTATATATAATTATTGATATACATATATATATATATATATATATATATATATATATATATATATATAATACACATATATATATATATATATATATTTATATATATATAATACATGTGTCTGTTTGTTACTATAGTAAATATGAGTTATTATGTTTTAATATATATGTTTTTAACAAAAAACACATGCTAAAATATTACGTAGTTCTAGGATTCTGTTATGTTTACACATAATCTAGTTTTATATTTTTCTGATTTGCCATAATTCATAATTTATCTTCATGTATTTAGTTCCCATTTCCTTCTTACTGGACATTGATGTATCTACTGTCTAATATATATTTATGTGTCTGTGATTATATTTGCTCGAGTTGCAATCTAATTTACTTTAATGAAACAAACAGGGCGGGTTAGAAAACTGCGGTGAAAAGCTGCTCACTAGCCATTTTTTTACACACGGATACTCTGTACAGTGGCGGCTTCATTTCCCTTGTTTTTTACCACCACACTAATACATCAACACTCATTTCGAATTGGTATAATAAAAACATATTTAATAAAAACAAGATCGTTTTATCCTTAACCCACTACCCACTCATCATCATCATCATCATCATCATCATCATCATCATCATCATCATCATCATCATCATCATCATCATATATATACATTATATATATCTACATCTAATATATACATATATCTACATCTAATATATACATATATACACATTATATATATATATATATATATATGTATATATATATACATATATATATATATATATATCATCATCATCATCAAAATATCACTAGAACGATTAGCGCAAAATATAACTACTGTATATTTCTACACACACACGTGTACACAAGGATAGTACAAATTACCTACTAGACACCATCCTCGAGTGTATTCGGTCTCTGTACAGGGTTAGGCAAAACAACCTGACATGAGGGTACTTCACCCTTCACGTTAACTCTACCAACTATTCAAAATAACATTATTCGACGCCCAAATAAGATGCCCTCGACATTGGTTCATACAGGAATGGACCAACTTCTAGAAGTAATGCTACCTAAAGTAACAACCCTTAGCTGGATACTCCACCAGACGAGATGAATTCTTGTCCTGGAATCCAGTAAAACCAAGAGACCAAAAGAAAGATATACTATAACAACAAACTGGTCAATTGGAGAGAAACAAGTAATGTTCTTAACTTTGTTACAGACTAAACGTTGGAGAGATAACCGAGAATTTTAATAGAATATTCAAATATCTATTGATCTCATATAACATGTTTTTGTAACATGTTTCTTGATATTTTTAGTTTGTATTTAGGTTTTTATTTACATTGTGTAGCGTGATATAGAGATATTTATTTTTGTGTATTACTTTTCTAATTGAGCGGGTATTTATTCCTGCGATTTTTATGACATGGCAATTTTTAATTGTAGCTCCATGCATAATTTGTATTTTGTTTTATTTTTAAATTTAAATAAATGATTAATGCCGATATAAATCAAAGTATTACGTGGTATGTAAATGAAATTATATATAATCAACACCTGAGGTAAGTAACATGAGTAAATTACATCTATATGTTAACAATAAGAGAGTGCATATATATAAAACATAGTTCTAATTTATGTTTATTTTATTCGTTGTGAACCGATTAGAATGCATTTTAGAAGATATATTCCTGGCAAGTTTGGGTATATACATTTTGTGAAACGTGACCCCGCTTTGAAATAAACAAAAAAAATTGTTATATACAAAATGTTTCATAGAGAAAGTAGTGATGCACATGTGTTTTTGGTTTTATTAAATTATACTTTTTTAATACGATTGATGCATGATTGGTAAAATCCGAAACTATTAAAAAGATAGTTCAAGATTATAGATTACGTATTCTAGGCAGCAGGGTATATAGCATAAGCTCGGTATATATTTTCAATTATATCATATATATATATATATATATATATATATATATATATATATATATATATATATATATATATTAGTACTTCATGTATGCACATAAAATATTATAAGGAGATATAATTTTTTATGTGTCAGTTGTCAGCATTTACTTCAACAGTGCTCGATACGTAAGTAGAGCTAGGTAGTGAGCAATGAAAATATATATGGCATTCAAGCTACACAGAGGCTCCCGTGTTTCATCCCCGGGGGGAGGGGGGGATCGTCAGGCTAACCTAATCTTAAATTAAAACAAAAGAAAGAAAAGAAAATTGTATTCAGTATATACTACTGAACTTTATTCAATACTAGAAGGAAGGGAAGTCTAGACCTTGCTCTGGATATAATGAAGAAAATGTAGAAATGAAGAATGTAGCTTGATTGCCATATATATTTTCATTGCTTGCTATATATATATATATATATATATATATATATATATATATATATATATATATATATATATATATACAGGGTGGGCCAAAATAAGGGTCCTGTCTTTAAATTTGCATAACTTGAATTTGAATAACTTCCACAAAATAAAAGTTAAACTCACCAAACTTTATGTGTGTGTAGACCGACCCTTCCGAGATTTTTTGAAATAAACAAAACAAATTTTAGCCGAAAAACACTTCTTAAAACTTACAAAAACTAAAGTATTGTTTTTTACACTGTTTTGAGTTTTTTAAGCAAAAATGATGTTTTCTAAATGAGGGTACGTTCCTTAGGGCTAATACGGCTCATGCTTGCTTCGGAAGGGGTCCTTTACTTATTCTAAAAAAAAAATTTTTTTTAAATCAATAAATAAAAAAGTTATGAATTTTTAAAAATAGGACCCTTATTTTTGCCCACCCTGATCTGTGTACAGAATAATTTCTTAAACCAACGAACGGAGCATAATAAATGTTGGAATCTATTCTAAACAACACAGTGAGTAACATGGTCACCTTATTATTTTTGTATTTTTTTACATCTAGGGGATTCATATATATCAAGTAAAGAAAATGTATTTATTTGCAAAGGACGAACTCTTAAACTAATAACCGATCATTATGAATATTGGAATATATATTCTCGATAATCTAGTGAGTAACCTCGGCATATTTATTTTTGTATACTTTACTATTTAAAAAGTGTGACGATCCAAACTCGCACCCGCCCCTAAATATATATATTTTAATTTGTTAGATACAAAAAAAATAAGAGAAAATAATTGTCCAACGTGAAGTTTTAACTTATATTAAGTAATACATGTTTAAAATGATTGCTGTACGCAGGAACGTCAATGATATGTATGTGATTGGTAACATTTTAAACTATTGAAATCATCATTATGGATTATTGAATATAGATTTTAGGCTACAGTCGGATTAAAAGAGGCGCATTATTTATTTTCTTGTAAAATTTGCATTTAATAGGGTTGCAACCGAAAAAGTACTATACCTCTTTAAGAAAAAGAAAATGTCAAAATTCAAAATTAAATCTATATTTATCGGGACGGGTATTCTATTATTATATATAAAATAAATATCAAACTCTAAAAAATTGAATCGAGCCGAATCAAGGGTAACATGTGAAGGGTAAGAAAAGATATGGCACGCATATGCATATACACTAACAACAACATTGTTATCATGTAGTAACGTATACCTTTGATCGCATTGTTAATTAAGCCATCTGAATTCCGTGTCGTAGGAAACGTGTTCTGTCTTCATAATTAATTGGGAAAAGAAGACAACATAGCTCTCTACGACACCGCTAAAATTCACCCCTTAAAGTGTGCTATGAGCTTTGGTGATATGTCCCCTGTTTTGAGATAAAACTGGAACTCTACACGCTCAAGCGCAAAGAGATCAAAACTGCGCTTTTAGCAGTACTTATTCAGACTTACTCCTTTTACCAAAGATTATCCCACAATCTTTCTTTGTGACTAAAACAGCACACAATACCGAATCACTCGTATATATCTAATATATAAGATTGATTTAGTCGGACTCTAAAAGCTATAGTCACTAGCTTTATCCTACAAAATAATATTTTATTCTTAATAGCTAGACACTTGCGAAAATGTCTATGTCAGAATGTTGTTAATCAAAAATGAGAATCTTATACTCATATAAATTATTATCCAACGAAACATTATTTACAACTGGAAATAGCGACTAAAATTGCATTGTACTGAATTATCCAAACTTGTTATTTCATGTGCATACAACGCACATAAATGGATTAATATAGAGATTAAGCATTTATTTAAATCTAAAATATACAAGATACATATTATGCATAGGGCTACAATAAAAAAAAATTGTCACGTCATTAAAATCCCAGGAGTAAATACCCGCTCAATTTGAAATTTAATAAACAAAAATAAATATCTCTATATCACACTACACTATAACATAGTTGTATATAAAAACTTATATACAAACTAACAATATCATGGGAAACATGTTACAATAAGTGAAAATAATAACAAAGAAAAAATAAATATCCGTTCCCCGTGTGACGAAAATAGATAAAACAAACATTTACACCATATCTCAAAGTACTGCCTGAGAGATAAATAAAGTACTATTGTGTGTGGACACAAATACAAACATCCTTACGGAAAACTTAAAAGCATGTAACTGACAGGTGTTAGTAACATTTGTTTAATTTTAATATTTCGGATATCTTCCATGTTTTATCAAAAACTATTTTTTTATAAAAACTCTTAGAATATGTAACATCTATCGAAAACTGAACATTTTGTGTGTTAGGAAGAGCATTTCCACGTCTCAAATGTTAATAAATTAATGATGTTTACCCGTGAAGCATACTTTAAATAACCGTATAGCATACGAAGATTTATCATGTAAATTATATCGAATGTGTGTGTTTTTAATATATATATTTCTTACCAACTCAATAAATATCGTGTTGACATGAGTGTTTGTTAGTTGCAGGAAACATTTCCGATTACCGGTTGTGATAACAAAATGGACCACGTACGTTGATATGGACAAATAACGTTGTGGTTCCGTTTGCCATTCGAGAAGAAGCTTTAACGCAGGTGACTTATGCATTAAGACGACGAAATGCGCAGTTTAGAAAGTTGAAAAAATTTCCTTCAGATAAGTTTCATATTCATTCAACATTTATCAAAATATATATATTAAATATTAATATATATTAATATTAATACATTTTGTTACTACACACATGCGAAAAGCTACGCATCCATGGACATGTCTCGGTGATTAACTCCTATAAGCAACGATCTCATCGGGATATCATAATATGTCCTACGTGACATGGTGTGATATCCCGATGATATCGCAACTTATCAAAACTAATGATCGAAACATATACATGGATGTGTAGCTTTTTATATTTTTGTATAAATGAAAATATTAATATAAATAAATGTTTTATTTGTTATTGATCACTATTATATAGATATAGTAGACGGTGTCTGGATGTTTACCTTGTGGATACAAAATTATGTGTGTGTAAATGCATTAGACGTTTACCCGTTTTGCTTCGCTTTCATCGTTTTTACACTCAATTAAATTCAATGTGTAATTTTAATAAACCTCATGTCAAGAATCATTAATCAAATTTTAATAAAAATCCATTAAATCAGCTGTTTAATGAAAATGTTCCGACTCTAATGCTTAAGCTTAATAGGTATTAAGAATAAACTTTGTTTCATGGGATCTTGCTCAATTGGAGTTTAAGTACTATGGATTAAAATCCATGCACATCTAAAATATTTAAATTTCCAAATGGGAGGTCGTGCTCATGCTATGTCTCTCAAACCATTAAAATACTAAAACTAACTTGAGATTTGGGGAATATATTTTAATTGACGTATACTAAATGTTGTTAAAATTTTACAAATATAGAGGTAAGTGAATTTCTACGAATGTCTCCACCCGTTTTTTCTTCCTTTACATAACATAAAAACAACCCGGATTATAGCCCCTTACACAGGGAAACTTTGTTTAAAATTTGTTTATGAGTGAATAGTGTACATAGAAATGTATACTGTTATGTATTTAGAGTTATATACACTAGATGTGCGGGGCAGGTTTGACATTTTTGGAATTAAAAAAATCATGTTCTTATCAATTATTGGTGTGTCCTTAAACTACATAGTTCATTTATTAGAACTTTTGACAAATACAGCTTACTCGAAGACGTCGCCGTTTGCCTCAACCATGGACCTTCATCAGTATATGCTTAGCGTTGCAGCCTGTTGGTGTCTTTTTTCAAATGTGTCCAACACATTATGCCTATCGGTGGCAATCAGGCGAATTAAGTGAGCCAAATGTTGGAATTAACGTAATCGTTGAATTTCTCAGACAGCAACTTCTGGTGTTTCTTAGACTTATGACACAGTTCTATGTCTTGCTGACACTCGAATGCCTTTCCTGGAGGTATCCTATCCACCCACCTCTTGGCAACAGTAGAGACAATTAAATAAAGCAATCTGAATTAAATTTGAATTCCTTTTTCGAAGATGTGGAGCGGCATGAAATGGACTTTGCAGGAAACACACTTAAAGACAGTAACAAATTAAGGATACTTCGTCATCATGATATGCGCGACTTCGTGTCGACTGTAGGTTAGCCACATGTTGTTCCACCCATTTTGCAACTTGTTCGGAAAATAATCAAAGCCTCCTTTGCTCGACTAAGTTTTTGTCATTGTTGAAGAGTCTCTTGCCTTTCGTTTGCGGTAGATATTGGCTACTTGTATGATGAATAGCGAAGATCTCTGTTCAACGCGTTCTTCCTAGTCGCCATTACAACGCTCATCACACTCGCATTGTTTGCTAGGATTTGTTTTCACCATTATTAAGACCAATGTTGTTTTGGGGAAAAAAGTTAGAATGCCTGTAACGGTCTTTCCTGCAAACCAATGCTTCTAAAACTCCGTCGCAAATGTTAAGCTCACATATCCGGCTCTGTACTTATTCAAGTAGCATTGAGCTTCAGCTAGGATTTCCTTATTTTTAATCTGGCAAGGATAATCATCATGTCGGTAATTACCTTCCAATGTTCCAGTGGTTCCAAGTCATTTATGAACTTCACTTCTCGAAATTCAACAATAGTACACGGAAATGGATAACTGTTGCACTTTACCGCTATTAAATACTTTAAATGGTTCTGAATTGAAACTATATCAATATATTATTGAAGTTGTTCTTAAAAACACCATGTATGTATGTACCATGTGGCTTTTGCTGAGATAAATTCCAAATATTGACTGCATAATCAGTTTATATGTAAGTTGTCTTTTAAAATTATAAACTAAAAATGAATATGAGAAATATTACAGAATGCAGCTTCCCGCTTTAATTGTAATCCTGAATAAACAATCTCAGAAATATGTCTACAGCAACAAGCTTTGTGCGAATCGTCCTTTCTGTAGCTTGTTTTAAATATCTTCTAAATATATGTTAAGTATATTCAACAATAATTATATATATCTCAAGATACTCATTTTTGGATTTCGACAAATATCTGTATTTCTTCTTCGTCTTACAAACACAATTTATATATATATTTTTTCAATTATTTAATTTTTCATATTCTACGCGTCTTTCACAGCTCAGTAAAAAAACTATATAATCTTTATTTAAACATCGCTGATCATCAGATACATTTTTCGTTTAATACTAATGGAATGAACATACACATCCTTAACAGAACGAAGGACGATGAGAAAAGCCCTAGAAGAAAGCTTGATGAATGCAACTGCAAGTTAAAAGGCATGACAAATCTTAAATCAAAGTTGACATGTATCTCGAAACCAAAAACAGGTGTTGCACACAAAACTTGAAACAATGTTCACGTTAGCATATATATATACATAATTATATATATATATATATATATATATATATATATATATATATATATATATACTAGTATTCGAACATTCTTACTTGATTAGTAATTATCATAAAACGTACAAGTCTCATCCAAAATTACACATCTGAGAACGTCTTTAAAAAATTAATAATTGACAAATACGTTAATATTTCAGTTTTATGAACCAAAATGATTGCAAGGGACATAAAAGTGGAGTAATTTCAAAGATGCATTTCCCAGCTTAAGAAATGACAAAATGAATGCCGACTATGCAACCATGCTTCAGAAGACATTTCCGATGTCGTCAATAAGCCACGAATTTAGTTTCAAGAGAATAGTCTGCCATTGTTATCGACATATTTTAACGTTGTTTCCGGGTGATTTTAACCCATAGGTGCATATTTAGAGCTTGTTATTGAACGGTGATAAAACTAAGCCTATTGGACATTAATGTCTGAAAGCATTGACTGACATTTATTTGCATCAACTATGGTTAGATTGGAGAAATGATTCTGAATTCTCTCATCAATTCTGTGGCAATTTTGCGTCAGTCTTTTATTGAGAGATCTTGTGTATCGAGAGTGAAATACAATTCGTCAGCATATCGTACCGCATCTATCGGCTGTTTGTCTGGTTGCACCCCCTTTTTCAGTATGGTAAATATTTCGTATATAAAATCTGAATTAAGTTTTTTTTTAATTAATACGTTATATTTGATCAAAAATGGAAAAGCATTTTATTTTTTCAAACTTAAAAATATTTGTCGTTTTGTTTTACAATCGGTTGTTTTACAGTACTTCTGCTCCTTGAACCTGCCATTATTTAATATTGATTGTAAAGTAGATAATACTAATAAAATGCATACTAATTCATCGGGTTATTGATAAGTCAAATCATTTAATAATGTTTGATGATAATCACAAAATAAAAGCAATCAATTGATGAATAAAATGTGAAATATTTAAAATTACAAAAGATTATTATTATGAGCACCCATTGACGCAATCCCGTTGGAATCGATTAAATGTTCTTAGTAACGAACATTGTTTATGGAAATTCCGTTTGATGTTAAGCACGATGAAACAATGATAATGTTTTTTCAGTGTTGATGGAAGCATGATTTTTTTTGTTAATGTTTTAGAAGGAGAAACCAGAGATTGAACTTAAGACGAGCAGCTTCGATACAATTAACGATCGAGTAAAGAAGGTCTAGCAATATATTTTTCGTGAGAAAAAAGCTGTAAAGAACGTAGGAGATAATCCTCACTTCATTATTAAGTCGGGTTTGAACTTTTCTAATGCAATGTAGAATGTTTTTCGAGTCACCTATTTATATATGGCATATTATAAGTTATCTAGCTCTTAGAGTGGTAAAGGATTGCGTCAGTAGTCTGATACTTTTGGAGACAATACAATGATTCGATCGTTTTTGCAGCAAGTTTATCAACCGCTTGATATAAGTATTTTATTTTGTTCTTTACTTAAACTAGGTTTTAAGACTTTATCAAAACTATTGTTTCGTAACGGAGGAGGTTATTAATGTCTATTGAAAAAAAAATGCGGATGTGAACGTTGCTACCTAAACAGAAGTAACTTGGTTTTAGGAAAAAGTCAATTTTCCTAATAGCTCTACAGGCTCCATGTTAGAAGGGAGACTCAGCTCGATTTTGATGACCGATTTTCTTCCAAGTACTACTATAGATAGTTGAGTTTTCTACATAGATGTCAACAAATAATCTTAGACTAATATTTGGAACGTCATTAATTAAGATTAGGAAGAGAGTTAGGCCTTGAATATATCGTTGATTACGCCGCCGTTGATTTTATATGCTTTAGAGTTCTGCCCAACAAGAAGTATTGCATAGACGTATAGGAATAAAAAGATTTGATGATTGATGAAACGTGTCAGGTATTTCACATTTACAAATAAGTAAATCCACTATTTGTGCTATGTCCACAGCAATTACAGTAGAAAAAGAACGCCCATGAGTTATTACACCCATCATGGAAGCAGTTGATCTTGCAGTATGAACTTTATATTGATTGTGTCTAAGTATATTGCCATCTTAAGTTATTGATAATTTCTTGATTTATTCCGATTCAAAAACTTACTCATGGTGCATAGTAGATTGGTCAGTTTGTACTCAGATAAAAAAACCTGATAAATAATATTGTTCAATACTTTGATAACCGACAAGTTTATTTAAGGAGATTGAAATCATTTCACACTTGAGCAACGATTGAATAGTTTTGTAAGTATATAGGCAGATTCTTTAAGACAACTACTGGAATGTTGTCAGGACCATATGCCTTGCTGGCATCATGTTTGGCAACATTCTGAAGATATATATGGATATCACTTACGATATTTGAGTAATAAGGAGACATTATAAAAAAGGTCACCTTAATCGCAAAGGGTGGGATTTGAAATACAGTTCTTTGCAGAGAGCTTTGCCTTGCAATATTCTCAGGAAACCACCTCATAGTTGGAATATACATTTTACATATGCTCAGTACTTCGTATGTTATTCGTTCAGTGTGTCTAGAACCACGTCTCTTTTCAGCAACTCTTGATTTAACAAATTGCGCATATGACGTTTTCCTTTCCCTACAAAACATTTGTATATTTTAAAGGCGCTTCTATATGTAGCTTTGGTTAAAGACGATATATTCTATTGATAGGAAATAAAATGGTGATTTATGTCGGGAATAACTACTGCAGTCTCAGAAGTGTAACATAGATAAACATTTTGGTCATTGATGGATTTTTAGAGGGGCCAAACCTATCATTACCAGCAATTAACAAATCAGATCTATCGGAGGTTGAACAGAACCAATAATTTCTGAAAATACAATGCAGAGCAGTTTTAGAAGTGAAGTATGACTTTCATATATGAAGCTTTTTAATATTGGTACACTATACAATGGAAAGCGACATCAGACAACTCGTACACCTTGTAGTTGGTCTTAATTAAGAGAGACGAGAATATTTCAAACCGGATTGTACAATTGTTGTTAAGGGTTGATGGCTAACTGTTAAAACAAATAAAGAAAATAATGCAAAAATGTCTATCAGCGAGTGAGTGTGTTAACAATTTGATTCAACTCATAAGCAAAAAGAAACACATGACAAAACTATCTTTCATCATCGGAATAAACTACACGTTATATATTGTGAACATGAGCATCAGAAGAAGGATAAAAATACATTATCGTCATGCGTTCAGATACTGTAACAATGACTCCATATGATGATAATGACAGTGAGTCTATCGTTGTGAAGGCGATAATGGACAACTCTGAAAGTGCTGGGAACAAAAGCAGACGGAAAACATAAAGGAGAAGTCCCAGTATTTATTTGAGATGCCTCTACTATATATGGAAAACCGTGCCGGACGTAGGCAAAGATTTCATGGTCATGGTGACATTGTCGAGGCATACACCTACTCTTGCGAAAAGAGACTTGTAAGTGGAAGTACAGTTTATCTTTATTAATTCTTTGTGAAATTTTCATTGTTGAAATATGTACGAGAGATCAGTAGACGTCCAGACAAGACATACATCTGCTTGATGTGAGGAGCAACACAAAAATACTACTTCAAGGCCAAAACCTGGCCAACGATCAGTGTATGATAGATAAATGCTGACAATAACAATAGTAATGCGTCGAACTTTTGTGAGAAACATCGAACATGGAATGTGAAGACAAAAGGACAAAATAAGACAAAACGAGATTTACGAGACTGCTGAAAGAAAATCAAAGGCCAACTTTCTACTTTTTGGGGAGAAAGAAGAGAATTGTAAAAAGACGGCAGAGAAACGCGCATATAACTTTTTTTCGCATTGTTCTAGGAATGATTTGACGATTTAAATTCATAACCCCTGGATGGCATCTTTCTTAAGCGTTGTTGTTCATTTGCTCAATCGTAATAGTTCTGCATTAAAAAATATATGTCAGTTTGCATGATACAGACATTATTTTATATCAAAGCGGCCGGGTCGCCTGCGCAAGTTGAACGATGACTTTACAAACAATCAAACCCTTTCGGCTGCCGGGTTTAAGGGATCAGATCGACTGTCATCTGAAATACGAAAAAAAACTGAAAACAGCGATTTCTTTATTTTATGTCTTCTTTTTACTCTACACCTTTGTTTCTCTCCTTCTTACCCCCTCTATATTTCCCTCTCATGTCTTCCATCCTTCTTGATTAGTATTCAGCGTAGGGGTTGAATGAAGTTCGATGTTGCTTGCGTAGTTTAAAGACGTGTGTCGCACCCCAAGATTTAAAAAAAATCAAGTTTTTAGAAAATGTTTCTTCGGAAATGAATACATTATATTTTTCTATACATAAAGTAATGTGTTGTTCTCTCATTACGCCACCTTTAATTTTCAGAAATAGTACCAGCAAGAATGATTTCTCTGAAGAAAATTAATGATGCCTATTAACGCCGCTGTACAAACGCCGAAATAGCCGTTAGGGTATGAATCACTTATAAAGGAATGTAATGATCGTTTCGTCTGGAGAGTTGGTGTGTGCCAGGACGAAAGACCCATTTCAGAAATAGCGCGGACACACTAAGTTACAATTCCCGGCAAACGATGCTGTCGACTATATACATATATATATATATATATATATATATATATATATATATATATATATATATATATATATATATATATGTGTGTATGTGTGTGTATTCGTGTCTTGTGCCCGTCGAAATTATCCCGTCCTTGCAGTGATCAAAGCATGAGCTTGAAATGACATCGCGTGTAGGTAAATATAATTTAGTATGCATTTATGAATATTATTATGAAAGCCGATTAAAGAAAATTACAGTTCATAGATATTAAAGTAGACATTACCTAACTTACAAAGCGAGGCTCCGATTAGTTTTGTTCACTCCTATAAAGTGGTTCGATGTTCATCACTAGTCGCAATTGGCATATGTATATAACTTTCACGTAATATTTGTTATGGTCGAGACGATAGAGTGCAAGCTTGCAGGTGATTCTGTGAACCGTGTTCGTGCCTTGTTACCGTCTAAAATAATCCCTTCCCTGCATTGCTGATAGCGTAAGCTCGATACGACGTCATTTTTGAATAAATATAATTCCATATTTATTCATGGATGTTATTATATATATATATATATATATATATATATATATATATATATATATATATATAAACCTATGTCTGTTTGCGTGTTCAAAGACTCCAAATATATTGTTGATCTGTTTTCATTAGTGATAACAGTTTTTAATTTTTAAATATTCATTTAAGTTGGATTCGATTTGCAAATGAATTGAAGATTATCAAGATAACGGCCATTTTATATTTAGAATGATGTCTCATTTATTGTAAAATGTACAGCATTGTATATATATATATGTATATATATATATGTATTAATTGTATACGTACATAAAAGTAATCCATAGATATGTGTTCCTGGGTCACAGCCGTCATCAGCATGGCTAACTAACATAGGGATCGAACTCTCGATGTTGGTGCCTATAGTCCAGCGTTCTATCAGTGGGAAAAGACGCTCTGAGCATAAATATATACGATTTTTATAACCCAAGTATTTAATGTATTTCTATGGAATTATTTTTACTGATTGTATGTGCGTATAAAATTAGTCCTTTGAGGTTTAGGGCGACTAATAATGCAGTTTTCCACATCTTACTCACATAGGAAGTGAAACAATTGAAATAATAGTAAGCTCAATAACAACGAGCTGAAAATCACCTATGTAAATAATTACATAGAAATACATTATATATATATATATATATATATATATATATATATATATAGTCCAATTTGTTTCAGAATGAAGCGTTGTGTCTGGTAGTTTTTCTGACAATGTTAACCAAAGAAAAACCTGCATTTTGTTATTGAACCTCTACCCACTCTCATAAAACGTCGTTTATACTTCTGTATATGCAGATCAGCTCGCAGTGTGTATGTATGTTTTATTGTGCCAACTGTGAAGTCACCGGCAGATGCCGAATAATACTGATATGTCCAGAGAATAGTCAATATGTTCTAGCTGGAGTAGTTTTAAATATAAAGTTACACAATAGAAAATAACGCTAATTATAATGGAGTATAGCAGTTTCATTCATCATTTAAAAAAAAATATCCTGTAAAATTTATTTATTCAAAATGATGTAGACTAACATTCTGACGAAACGGCTGTAGTCTGTAGAAATACAGTCATTACTGTCAAATATGGTTTGTTGCGCTCTTCAGATTACGTGCGTGAGATTAGACTAATGAATATCGTCGCTGAACATGTAATTATATATAGTCGATTAAAATCGTATTAGAACAATTACGTAAGGTTTAGTATCATTATATCTTGATTTCGTAAGGGGAAATAAAAATCATTCAACACTTTTATATTCCTGGAATTTGAACTAATATCGGTGAGGAAAGAATGAACGAAAAATTCGCCACCCAATATGTTTGCGTGTGTCGCATCTGATCGTATACACTTATTCGTTTTCAATGACTATAATGTTTACTATTATAATATACAAACAAAACTCAGCTAGTTTATTGATCACTAGCTGTACATATAACTATAATTATCTACAGAAACGTGTTTCGGCGTTTCACAACAAGTTGAATGACAGATGTCTCTGATTATCAACGAGGTTTAGATGAAGAGTATGTATTTCTCTGCATTTTGCTGTGAAATGCGCGTAAAGTGTAGAAAAAAGTATTGAATTCTGAAAATGAAATACAATAAATGAAACATAAATATATAAAAAAATGTTTATTTTAGAGACAAGAGGAATTACAGGTATTCGGCAATATATGAAAGTTATGGTAAGTGTTGTTCAACGATATATGAAAATAAATAGATTAAAGTTATGGTTATGAATTGATTGTTCTTATGGTCATATTAATGCAACTATATTTTCTGCATAGTAATGCAACTATATATATATATATATATATATATATATATATATATATATATATATATATATATATATATATATATATATATGTGTGTGTGTGTGTGTGTGTGTATAAGTGAAATTTTGAAAAAAAAATTAAATTATAAATCATTTATTGAATTTTTTGGCAAGCTTTTGTTGTAAAACAACTTTGTAAGGCAATACACTATTATAGTAGTTGTTTCTTCAGAAAAACACGTCTAGTTGTAAGGGACTAGATCAACGTTAAGTCCGGTCGATGTTTAGCGCTGGTTAACGCTTTTTGACTCTACCGTGATTCGACCCCTCGGGGGTAATACCATCGCAATGAAGAAGTAGAAGAAACATACTTGTAATCCAGGGTTTCGAATCGTGTGACCGGTGGTGAATAATCGTACTTCTCTGCTGATGAGTCTTGATTGAAAAGAGACGAAACGTATACGTCCATAGATAAATAAACAATAACAAATATATATATATATATATATATATATATATATATATATATATAAATATATATATGGCAACAGTAAAGAATTATCCTTCAATACCGTTAGCAACCCTAGTTTGCGGCTGATAAGGGGTGGGATGCTATCACACGTTCTATGACAACAGTATATTTGTAAATATTATTTATACATATACGTAGTCACAGCAGACGCTGCAATATATCAGAGGACTAATCTGAGGCGCATAATTCCATTGGCTCTTGACACAAACGGATGTTAACATACATACATATATATATATATATATATATATATATATATATATATATATATATATATATATATATATATATATATATAATTATTTTTATTTATACGTACATGTACAAATTCTGCGACTCTGGCATGCCGATGTTATCGATTAACTATTATTATAAACTGAGATTTCATCAGGCAGAGTTACAATCCGATATTTACCTCTTATATATATATATATATATATATATATATATATATATATATATATATATATATATATATATATATATATATATATATATATAAAGGCAACAAATACAATCGGGTGTGACATTATGGGGGATGGAATAAATGAGCAAAGTGTTAAATCGGGAATTTAAAAAATCAATACATTAATCTACTGAGCCGGCTTTCGTCCATAATCATCAGAATAAATACGTGGGAATAATTTCATGCAATTCTATTAAATCCTTAAAATGGGAGATGACGGTGGTTAAGTGGATAACGACACGGACTGACAACCTGGGTGTTCCAAGTTCGAATCCAGTCGGTTCCACAGTACCACTTTCATGGATGTTGGTAACCTTCTCGTGGTCCTTCCCGTAAGTACCCGATGCCTTTCCAGAAAAATGTCTAACTAGAAAAACATCGGGGAAACTAATGCCAACACCAGAATCATCTGATTCACACGAAAGAAGCAATCCTTAAAATAGTGAAATTAAGACCAGTAACAGTTTGGGGAAAAACAAATTGAGGGGATCACAAGTGGATCACATGTAGTTCTAGAAGCTACTCCTTTTCTTTACAAAAGAGAGAGTTTTAATGATTTAATATATATTGCTTCCAGGACTTTAATGTGGAATGACGAATGTGATCTACTTATTACAGAAAACTGTTACTAGTGTTAGCCGACGTACTTGGACCTTTTAGTAGGAATGATGAGATCCTTTCTATCGAAAGTACTTTCAAAAAATGACTGCTCAAATTTGTTAAGAAAGGAACATTTCCTGGGGAAATATACGATGTTATCTGACTAATAGTGTCTATAAAACACATCTTTATGGGTTACTACAAACACATATATATGTAAGCCCCATTCTCGCTATGGTCGGTTCAGCACAAGTTAGTTAAATGGTTGGCTGAATTGCTTCAACCTGTCTTTGAAGTATATTCAGCCCACTGTATTAAAGATGTATTCACTTTTGCTGAGTATATACACAACTGCCCTTTTTTCTGTCGAAAATAAGTTTATGTGTTCTTTTGATGTCAGCAGTCTATTTACATGCGTTCCGTTACATCGATAATTATGCTAATGTAGTATATCGTGGTTTCTCAGTCGGTCCCACCATCTCTGAGGAAGCCTTCTGATGTCCTGATGCGGTTTGCAACCATGTCTGTAGAATTCAGTTTTTATAATAGTATGTATTAGCCCACCGACTGCATTTCTATGGGGTAACCTCTTTGCCTTGAGTTGGACAATATCTTCGATTTAGTTAATCTTTTGGCCCGTATCAATCAACTACTTACTTTCTTCCGATACGTTGGTGACACATTTTGCGTCTTTAACAATGAGTCAGAGTCCATATTATTATTCATTGCACTCAATCAATTACACCCAGCCTTACAATTCATCTGTGAGAGGGAGCACAATTCCACCCTTCCTTTCCTGGATGTATTAGTGCATAAATCTGATTCATTGTTTCTTACATCTGTTTACCGCAAACCAACATTTACTGGCTTATATTGTAACTGCGACTCTTTTTTGTCCCAAACAAAGACATTAAATCTGATAAAATGTTTGGTTCATCGCACCTTAAAGATGTGCTCTGAATCCCTGATTGATTTACCGATTCAATTCATCAAGAGATCATCACCAAAAAATGGTTACCCTCGCGATATTGTTAATTCTAATATCGCTACCTAGATCACCCAATTTCATAAGCGTAAACATTTGTGGTTCTCCAAAATTTCCGACGTTCCTTAGATTACCTTGCTTAGGTAATATTGGCATAACATTGTGCTAACAAAATTTCTGTAGCTGTGCGCCGTTGTTATCAGGCTTTGAACCCTAGAATCGTTTTTTTCTGCTCGACCCTTGTTAAAATACGTGCACAAGGATGTTCACACACCCCAACATATCAGTAATATTATTTATCAATTTGAATGTCGGTGCGATTCCGTATACGTGCGAGGACAGCTCAATGGTTTGAATCCAGAATAAAACAATCACCCCCTACAGTAAACTAGAGCCGACTAAATAATTTAAATAATTTAATCAAGACATCCGGGTCAGCTATTGTTCACTATCTTATAAATAACTTTGAATGTGCATCGGATTACACTAGCGACAGTTTTACTGTCATAAGTAGATCACACTTGTTATTCTACCTTAAAGTTCTAGAAGCAATATATATTAAG
>OY744515.1:28892393-28959893 GCA_963556195.1 Sepiola atlantica | reverse complement strand
TCTATGGAAATGCAAAACTAAAAAAAGAAGAACACTATCGCTAAAGTTGATTGAACTGACTGACGGTAAATACGATTTAAGATCAACATCACACAAACACGAGCAGCTAATCACACAATCAATTATACAAAGAAGAAAAAAAGCAATTTATTGTGCTTTGCCCATTTCCATTAATTAATAATTATACTTATTTAAATAAAATAAGGTTAAACAAATTAAAAAAAAGTATTTACTTACCACAAGTTTAAAAAGATGTTCCGACCTCCGAAATGCCTGGCAATCCTTGACAATATTGTAATTATATTGTTTAGCTGTACATACAGCGAAACGGTCTGTATGTGGATGACTATATATATATATATATATATATATATATATATATATATATATATATATATATTATTTTTTCATATATAATGAAAAAAAAATGTGTTTATTAACTTGAAATTGAATTGAACTATTTTTGAAAAATATACGTTAGTTGAAAGCATGTTATGCCATAATTCACAATTACTACTACTACTACTACTACTACTACTACTACTACTACTACTGCTGCTGCTAATAATAATAATAATAATAATAATAATAATAATAATAATAATAATAATAATAATAATAATAATAATAATAATAATAATAATAATAAAATAAAATTAGGTGTGCTTTATCATCTAAATGGCAGCTTTAGGTACTGCTGGATCCAGTGGAATTGCCTGGAATTTTTTGGTGACTTGCTGTCACTTCAATACCATTAGGAAAGAAGCCACACATGATATGTAAGATACTACTACTACTACTACTACTACTACTACTAATAATAATAATAATAATAATAACAATAACAATAAAACTAAAACTAATAATAATGAAGTATTTCAAACGCCAAAACAACAACCCGGAAAAGAACTGTTCGGAAAACCCTATATAATGATGATGATAATAATAATAATACTAATTATTTAGGGAGAGTTGTTTTCACTCCGTCTCTAAGGAATACCAATTGTTATTGTCAGTGAAAAATCAGTGATAATGACTTTTGCAAAAACTACTTGTTAGTAAATAATAAGGACCGTCACCAAATATAAAACATTTGTTGTTTTTTTAAATGTAGTTTTCAGTATTTTATAGAAATATTTTCAAATCCAATGTATGACATATTTTGGGGGCTTTTTTTGGCTTTCATGACAATCGTAATGATTTTGAGGTGATGTAAAGTTTTTTTTCAAAATCCGCGTACAATAGTTTTGCATTTTAAGATACATCTACACCACGGGACACATAACACACACTTAGGCGTGCACGTATACGCCTGCGTGTATACAACTTTAAGTGTATACATTTTCGCATATATATATATATATATATATATATATATATATATATATATATATATATATATATATATATATATATATATATATATATATATGTGTGTGTGTGTGTGTGTGTGTGTGTGTGTAATTCAGTTATCACGCACGTGTACGCGTGTATTTGTGCGTGTGCCTGTATGTGCGAGCGTGTGTATATATTTCTCGGTAAAAAAAAGGTGGATCCAATTTGAGATTGGTTACGTCCTAAGCAAGCTAGAAGAAGAAGAAAACAAAAACAACAACAAAAAAAACTATACACGTAGTAAAAACTGGAACAACGGACTGGCGCTCCAACGGCGGCCCGGACTAGGTATGGGAATGAGCGAATAGTGGAATGGATGAATGAATGAACGAATGATGGAACGAAGCGACGCAACAGAGAAGCGGACGAATAAGCAGAGGTGAGAGTTTGTATGTGTCGTTTTGTGCGCGCCTTCACACGCGCACTTAAAAAAAAACGAAACACAGTCGCGCACAGGAGAATGCGAACGCAGCCGGCACTAACTACTCCGAATCAATCCACTTGGAATATGGGATATTCCCCGGAAAGGGTATGGTTTAACTAGCGCATCTATGATCTCCTAAGTTATATTTTTTTGTAACCGCATAATTATTATATAAATTATTTAGTATATATAATCGTTTTTAAAGTAAAACAATATTACTTCAAAAAATGAATAAAAGGTTAATGTATGTGCGTTACACTGTCCGAAATGTATATCCCGTCAAACTTTTTCCCTCTTCAAAAATGTAATTAAATAGGAAAACTTGTATATTAAATGAAACATATAATATACCATTTACTAGCTGTTTTTACCACGCGTTGACCGTGTTGCCTGGTATGATGCTTAGAGACAAATATTCAAAATGTAGTCATTTATGCAATTCTTTTAAAAAGGATTTGAAAGTCGATTAAGTTTTTCTTTATTTGGCTTTATTTTCAATAAATATTTAATAAATAGTAAATTGTAAAAAATCCAATCTGTATTTATCAAAGTTACGTATAGGGGCGAAAAACACAAACAGACATACGAGCTGATGTCTGATTAATACAAATTGTTTATCTTGTGTTTCCGAACTTTTAGATGAAGATTGATTATTTGAAAGATTCGGACTTTTGTTGTGGGGCTTTAATCCGCAGTACGGGAGATACTCAGAATACATTTAGCAAGTACATGGCTGACGGAACGAGGAAAAGCTACACCTGTGGATTACATAAAAGGGTTCCGTTCGAAATTCCGTACAGACTCGAAGATTGACCTAAAAAATGTCAAAGGTTACATCGGCCGAAACATTGGTAAAATAACATCCAAGCTGAGAAGATCAGTCCGAATAATCCAAATAATACAAATTGAAGAGGATAATTCAATGATTTTTTCGCGTGAAAAAAAGTATGTAGATATCGGTTTGTTTATGAAGAATAGTCGCTATTTATATGCACCGTTAGACGGATGAGCGTTTTTTTTTCTGAAAGGGACATCCCGGTCTTCACAGAAAAATATGACCCAGTCGAAAAGATTTCTCCTCATGTAACCGAGAGCAGAACAAATACTACAACTTGATCATAGTCCAAATGTAGTAGCTTCATAGCTGAAGCAAAGTGTAATATGTTTGTTGGTGTAGAACTGCGGGTGGCCATTTATCATTGGACTTCACACACACGCACATGCAAACACACACACACACACACACACACACACATATATATATATAATGGTAAACGCGTGAATATAAAGGTAAACGTGTTTGTATGAGTGTGAGTGTGTGTGTACATCAATACAAGGTCAAATTACAAAACATATTGTTCTGAAATTAGAACGTAGATAGTCGATATAACATTTCTATTTAGTCCTTTCTATAACGTTTCATGTAATGTTGTCTGTCCCCCAACCAATATAAAAAAGCTTTTATTCCCTCTATATAAATATATATATATATATATATATATATATATGAGATATATATATAAGATATATATATATATATATATATAAGATATATATATACACATACATATATATATATATATATATATATATATAAGATATATATATACACATACATATATATATATATATATATATATATATATATATATATGTATACATACATAAGTACATTTACATATAAAGTATTCATTTCGTACGAGGTTGATGGCTATATTTATGTACAAAGCATATATCATGGTCAATTCAGAACACGAAGTTCTAAAATATCGACACAAAAACAGGAACGGATGGGAGTCACACGATTGATTATCTAATATTACTATACATGCATATATTTGTGTATGTATGTATATATATATATATATATATATATATATGTATATGTATATATATATATATATATATATATATGTATATATATACATATATATATATATATATATATATATATATATATATATATATATATATATATATATGGGAAGAGAAGGATGAAGGTAATCCGACGTGATGGTAAAATGAAAAAGGAAAACCAAAAAACTGGATGTTTTTTTTATGTGTACATCAACGTTTCGTCTTTATTTATAAGACTTCATCAGGATGATGATATAGGGAAAAGATATCATGCAAGCACGGATACATGTAGGGTAGACATGTTGGGAAGAAAAATAAAATAAAATGAAAAATAATGGCAGCGTCTAAGCTGGACGTCCGTACTTGTTAGAGAATGAAAAATGAGTGGGAGAAAAAAGGGGAAGGGTGGAGGGAGCAAGGACTACTGTGGCTGGCGATGAGAGAAAGAGGTGGGGGATGAGCAGGGGTAAAATGGATGGCAGAGAGAGATTGGGGGAAAAGGGGGAGGGGGTGTCTGACCAGATGGCTGTGGTCGAGACCGAAGGGGAAGAGTGAGTTGGAACGTTTGTGTGTGTGGGGTGTGTGCAGGGAAATGGGGATGGGCAGAGAGGGAGGGGGGGGGGCTGTGATCTCGGTGGATGGGCGAAAGCCATAGTCCCAGAGAGCGTTTGAAGAAAATGAGGGAATTTAAGAAGAGGCATGGGAGAAAACGGATGAGAGGGGGAAGAGGGAGGATTTGTCGTGATAGGGTGTGAAATATTTGAAATATTTGGAAAATGATAGCAATGAGTGGGGGATTGGAGTGGGTGGGGGAGGGGGTGATTGAAAGGGTGGGTGAGGAATATATTTGAAATATTTGGAACATGAGAAAGTTTATTTGGACTGTAGTATTAAAAATGTGAGGGAAAGAAAAATGAGGAAAAAATAAGAGAAGATACAGGGAGAAAAGGGAAGGGTGTGGGTGAATGGAAGAGTGTCATAAGGTTAGAGATGAAAATAAAAGTTAGCCATGATCAGGCAAAAGACTTTGTTCAGTGAGGATGATCTTGCTTATTAAGGGTGATAGGTTAAAGAAACCATTTCGCTGCTTGATAGTAGTGGAGGATGTGATGAGTGCAGTTTCCAATAATCTTCGCCGAGATTTGTTGTGGATGTGTTTAGTGATTTTGGCTTGTTCAAATTTGAATGCATGACCATATTCTAGAGCATGGGAGAAAAGTGCACTAAGAGGGTTGTTGTTTTTTATATCCCTTTTATGTTCATTTAATCGTTTCTTTAATTCGCGTTGTGTTTCTCCCACGTAGAATTGATGGCAATCATTGCAAGGGACAGTGTATAAGCCGGCATGGGATGTGGGTGTTTTTTGGAAATGTCTGGATGTGTTTAAAGTTTGTTTTATAACACATCCATATGCAACACGCTCAACAAATTAGGCATTCCAATAGTACAAACCACTTCTCAATCCATAAAACAAACTTTAAACACATCCAGACATTTCCAAAAAACACCCACATCCCATGCCGGCTTATACACTGTCCCTTGCAATGATTGCCATCAATTCTACGTGGGAGAAACACAACGCGAATTAAAGAAACGATTAAATGAACATAAAAGGGATATAAAAAACAACAACCCTCTTAGTGCACTTTTCTCCCATGCTCTAGAATATGGTCATGCATTCAAATTTGAACAAGCCAAAATCACTAAACACATCCACAACAAATCTCGGCGAAGATTATTGGAAACTGCACTCATCACATCCTCCACTACTATCAAGCAGCGAAATGGTTTCTTTAACCTATCACCCTTAATAAGCAAGATCATCCTCACTGAACAAAGTCTTTTGCCTGATCATGGCTAACTTTTATTTTCATCTCTAACCTTATGACACTCTTCCATTCACCCACACCCTTCCCTTTTCTCCCTGTATCTTCTCTTATTTTTTTCCTCATTTTTCTTTCCCTCACATTTTTAATACTACAGTCCAAATAAACTTTCTCATGTTCCAAATATTTCAAATATATTCCTCACCCACCCTTTCAATCACCCCCTCCCCCACCCACTCCAATCCCCCACTCATTGCTATCATTTTCCAAATATTTCAAATATTTCACACCCTATCACGACAAATCCTCCCTCTTCCCCCTCTCATCCGTTTTCTCCCATGCCTCTTCTTAAATTCCCTCATTTTCTTCAAACGCTCTCTGGGACTATGGCTTTCGCCCATCCACCGAGATCACAGCCCCCCCCCCCTCCCTCTCTGCCCATCCCCATTTCCCTGCACACACCCCACACACACAAACGTTCCAACTCACTCTTCCCCTTCGGTCTCGACCACAGCCATCTGGTCAGACACCCCCTCCCCCTTTTCCCCCAATCTCTCTCTGCCATCCATTTTACCCCTGCTCATCCCCCACCTCTTTCTCTCATCGCCAGCCACAGTAGTCCTTGCTCCCTCCACCCTTCCCCTTTTTTCTCCCACTCATTTTTCATTCTCTAACAAGTACGGACGTCCAGCTTAGACGCTGCCATTATTTTTCATTTTATTTTATTTTTCTTCCCAACATGTCTACCCTACATGTATCCGTGCTTGCATGATATCTTTTCCCTATATCATCATCCTGATGAAGTCTTATAAATAAAGACGAAACGTTGATGTACACATAAAAAAACATCCAGTTTTTTGGTTTTCCTTTTTCATTTTACCATATATATATATATATATATATATATATATATATATATACCTAGGCGATCCATAATACAGACCTGGAAAACATGCGACTGGGGCCCATAACTGAGGGCGGACATGTAAAATCAAAATTACTACTAAATATGCATTACCGAGAAAAGTTTTAGTAATACATTTCTTTGTAGTGTCCAGTAATTATCAACTATACACATTATTAGGAAGCGGCTTACAATATTTGGTGTATTTCTATCAAATCAAGTGTATAAGTACAAAGATATAAAAGAACTAAATTCACAAAACATCATTTTATTATGAATTAGACACATTTTTGATATTTCAAAAATCATGAGTCAATTTGTATATATTGACAAATTGATTACAGAAAATACAATGGCATAATACAGTCTGAAAGCAAATTCAATATTTAAACAAATCAAATACGTTATCAACAAAATAATGTTCGGAGAAAAAATGTTGATAAGTTTTTTAAAAAATCTTTTTAAAAATTGTATATGTAAAAATATACAATTTGTTTTTACGAACGATGCAGAAAATACTTTTTCCTTCATGATACACAGTCTTAATAATAACATCAACTTATATTAATGAGTAAAATTAAATTAACATTACGTTTAAAGCTGTGTAATTGTATTGCTTATTTCGCTATCTATTCACCCAAATGTTGAATAAAATAGATTTTCCGTCCGGTTTGAAATGATATTTTCGTCCTAACATAAAACATTTTATTTTCTAACAGGGACTTTTAGTTATTTTTGTTATTCTTAGCAACACTAGCTCTTGTTTGACGATCTAAATTCACTAGAGCGACTCGACAATCAGCTAAATTCCATCCATTCACTGTGGAGGTCCCCAATAGCTTCTTTCTGCGTGCTGCTGGCTTCTGGAACTCCTATCCTACCCCCTGTTTCCTTGACAGGACCGACACGCAGAGGTTTAAAACTAATGTAAACAGACATCTCGCTGCATAGCCCCCAAGTTAGAATGGCACCATAAACCTACTTCCTAATTCTCAGTAGCCCCTTACGTCTACAGTGGCGTCCGGCCTTGTTTTGGGTGAACTATCATAAAAAGATATTCGTGGTCTGTTACTTAAATCTGCAAAAACGAGATTATACTTTGTTTAGGCGATTACGCGTGAACACCCTGAAAAAGCTGGTGGAAAGAAGAAAAACAAACAATTATTTAAGAATGTAAAGTGGGGAGCGGTTTCGTATCTAAAATTAACCTAAAATAATCCCCTATTTCCAGGTCATCCTAGATTTTTTTTAGAGCAGTTAACTAAAAGATGTTTTACTAATAACTTCAAGTCCGAGTGTCAAAGTCGTAAAACCACCGTTAATCGCCTGAGAAAAGAAGGATCACTATTCGCCCTAACACCCAAAAATAAAAAAAAAATGTCCATTAAAATGAGATGCAAAATTAGTTAAATGCGTTCAAACGCTAGAATAGCCCGAGAATGGGAGACAATTTTCTATCAAATTTATATATTCAAACTGATGCATATATCTATATTTTCAATATGTTTTTCTTTTTTTTTTTTTGCTAAGCATTTTTTGATCTTTTGTAAAAATAAATTGTATATCTTCCAAACATAACACATTTTGTAAAACATCAAAATTCTTTCACCGAACATTATTTGATGGAAATAAATCAATTATTGCATGCTGCTCACTAATAATACGTATAGTTGATATTTACTAGACATTACGAAGAAATCTTTTACAAACACTTTTCTTTGTAAATGATAGATGATCGATCACGCTTAAAAGTGTCGCTATTGAGGATGTGGATACCTCGGCTCTACAATAATACCCACTGACTAAATCACTACTGAGTTTGAACACTTCAATCGTGTGCCGCAAGATATGCTTTCGAACAGCGTATGACAAGAGATAAATCTTGTTGGTCACCGAATGTCATATCTACCAGGGGACTGTCCGGTCGATTCTATTATATTTGTGTGAAACCTGGCCAATCAGAGTTGACGGCCAACTGAAACTTGAAGTTTTCAACAACGGTTTTCCTAGTAGCGTTCCGCATATCTGTCGCATCTATCGAGTGTCGATGAACTGCTTGTGTCAACGATTGGATCTGCGTACAATCCTCTGAGCACTTGCAGCGGCGTCGTCATTGGTTTCGTAATGCTTCTCGTCGTTAAGCAGAAGGTAAATTGTTCTGAAAACTTTCGCCCCACCCGTCTTCACAACCCAGTCGGCGCAAACGCGTTGGTAGGCAGCTGAAAACCTGGAAAACTCCGGTCAAAATATCCGCCAAGTTAGTTTTTAGACTTCGTTGATGGAATATAGACCCATTTGCCATCTCAATGGAGTTTGTGCAGGGCTGTCGTGTGTGGGCGGTTATTGTACAACGATGCTGTGCTGGCGAAGAAAAAATCCAGTCTACCCGGTCCCGAGTGAATGCCGCATGAGGAAGAAGAAGAAGAAGAAGAAGAAGAAGAAGAAGAAGAAGAAGAAGAAGAAGAAGAAGAAAGAGGAAATGGACACACTTTGAACTAAATACTAATTGCATAAAATTGTCCAGATACCGAAACTGTAAATCAAATTCCGTCATTTTAAGATGCTCTGATTGCGGATTATCTTAAAGCAAACACAAACAAAATATTATTAATTGCACAGTGCAACCGAGACCTGAATTAAAGGCCAGAACTATAGGGAGCATCCTAAGTGTGGAGTTGTTCAGCGAGATGTTTGTTAACATTACATTTACAGTTTTGTCATATTGGTTTAGTCAGTGAAACAGGGAAAGGGGAGAAAATTCCAAAAGGAACGCAGTTCGAGGGAAGAATATATTAGAGTAAGAAGTTATTCGGCATCTGGGGGTATCTACAGTGAAGGGCTTTTACTTCGCGGCTAGTTGCGTTGGTCGAGTGTATTTACGTATGTTGGGGCATAAGTGCAACAAGTTTCTCACAGCATATTCCGTTGATTTATTTATTTAAATAAAAGCACAAAGATGCAACATTCGGCGATGGAACAGGAGCTGAAGCTTTGTAGACAGTGTTGGACCTATCAGACTAGACACTCTTTTGGAACCTGTAAAAGAGGGAGAGACTAGGCGGTGGTGCAGTAGCCCAGATTTGACAAAAATAGTCCATGTGTCTTAAGACGCGTTCATATAACTTGCGCGTTTAGCGATTAAAATTTTACTTGCACATTTCTATTACATAATTTATGCTGAACATATTTACTGAGATGGTATTCTTAAGATACGCCCATGTGCGTTAAGCGATGGAAAATACACGTGACAACCCGAATAACTGGCATAGTGTTTTTAGAGGGATTCGGAAATGATACTTCAAACTTAAGTTATATTGACCGGCAAAAGTGTTAATTAAAACTCAAGCGTGGCAAATTACCGAGCGACTGATGTCCAGAGAATTTCCTATACAGAGATACTTTGAAAAATTAAACAAAACATATATCCTTTAGATGCGTCCATTCAATATGCACACCTCGCGTTTAAGATGTAAAGCTAGTTGTTTTTCTCTGCTGAACTTATATTTACCTGGCAGATGCTCGACTGACCTTCCAGTTCTGATCTTTACCCGACCCCCCAAAAAACATGTTTAGCATGAAATCGCTTTCTATCAAAACTTCAAGCACTTTCTTCCTCTGTGTACTTAACATCAAACAGTACTTCCATGAATAGAGTTTCATTCGATGAACTACCCCCGTATGTAGAGTAGGTTGTTGCTGAAATGTTTCCGTGAAGACCACCACATAGTCGTTTTCAAGTTCAATGTCAAAATATATCTGTCGACGCGTACTGTGTATTAATCACCATTTTCAATCCTTTCATAATATTTATTAAGCATCCAATTTAAAATCTCACTAACCTTCAACATCGAGTGCTTTTTAATTGTGATAACTATTTGTATTAAAAAAGGCGTGATATTAACCGACTTATCCTTTTATATAGTTGCATGAACGCATCTGAAACTATTATTAAAACAAAATCTGCACTAACCGAAATGAAACTGTTAGATTAAACTTATGGGTTATCAACAAATGAGCGACTTGAGTGATTTTTTTTTTTCAGATATATCTATCTATCTAGTAAGTATGTTTAATGAGGAAAATGCAATTTGAAATTTATGCTTATTTACTAAAGCTAGAGGGATGATGTAACGTGCTAACCACTCAGTTCTTTGTGCGGGGCCACATGTGAGAGTCTGTAAAGTTTCTCAGCTTGTTAGTGTGACGTATTTTTTCAATAATTATGAGTTACCGTGTCAACATATTCGTGTAGGATGTAACTTTACATGAGACTAAAACGAGACACTTGTCGATCTTCCTTGAAATCATTCACGTAGCATTTCAAATTCATCTTATTCAAGTTGTTTACAAATGTCCACTCGGAAAACATATTACTTGATGCTAGAAGGTGGGCATCATGTTTTTCTCGCACTCTTCTATTTTCTGTATCGTGCCGACCCCGTGCACCACCATCCCGTGAAAGCTAGCGCTTTGGACAGTCTCGGTATTCAGTGACAACATCTCCTCTAAAGTTTTCGATTATCGAACTAGTATTTTTCCAAATTGTTTGTTTTCAACACTTGTTACATTATGGAGCGCCCTATGCCAGAAAATAGTAAAATCCATTAGTATGAACTTTTATATGAGTCGATTAAGTAAGACTTACACACACTTAAGGAAAGTAATGTATTCCCCTATTAGATTAATCAGATAGGTGCACTGTGGGACCATAAAGCAAAGCATGGGTTCAAAGAGGTTAGACATAAAGTAGAGAATCGAGTGACGTCACGTGTGTGTGTCTCTGTGTAAGCAAACGCTTTTAGAAAGGTTTGTCAATGAAACGCGAGCGAGACACATCGTAGATAATGTTGTAATGAGTTTAAGGAAAAGTTTAAAATCGCCCTAATGCGTAAATGCTCGTCCCACCTCCAGAAAAGGTATGTTCGGTTGTGTTCACTCAATTTGTCCCCAACAGTTCGTTAACATCTCGTTACTTTAGTTTAGAAAAATCCAGTTTCTTTCTTACGTAAAATAATTGCTCCAGAAAAATAACACCCCTGAAATACTAACAAATGTCTTAGTCTCCATTTCTGGGTAAATAAAGTTTGTTTCAGCAAGTCACACTGAGGAAGCCAGTAAACGGTCACTACGGCCATTGAGAAATAAATAAATGCAGCGAGCACTTAACGAAACGGCGACGAGGGCGACAATGAAAAAGAAACAGAAAAACGATGGTGAAGGAAAAAGTATGCCCCACACACAACACTTTTAACACACATTTGTCATTTGTCAGGTAGAGTAAAAAATAGAAAGAAAGCATTAAGTGATGAATTCCCACCCGTACACAGACGCGTACAAGAGATTTAGAATATTGAAGAATTAAAATAATGAGTACACGAATGTCGCGTAAAAAGAATTACATAATGAACACACACACACACATATACAGATTCTAAGAACACGTACTGACGTATTAGGTAAACACACACCCACGTTAATTTTTTCATGGACATTTTTCCAGACAAGGCATGAAGCCACTTGACTTAAATAGCTAAAAAATAATACTTCAAGGTCAAAAACTGATCAACGATAAGTGTTTATATATATATATATATATATATATATATATATATATATATATATATATATATATATATATATATATATATAAATGATATATATATATATATATATATATAAATATAAATATATATATATATATATATTATTTGCCATAACTATCTCTCATGGAATCAGAGGACTAAAGGACGAAATAAAGGAGGCGAGAATTACAAGGCTGCCGAAAGTAAATTCAAACTTTCCATTCTTCTTTTGCAGGTGCACGCATATAAAAAAGGCTATATAAAAAGGTGTAAGACCTTTTCTAAAAATACGTTTTGTACGTAGAAGTTTAAGAACGATTGAAAACTATAATGTTACCCACTCTTTGAATACAACGTATGTTGATTTTATTTACTATTGAAATAAACAGATGACTAACAGTATTGTGCACATTTAATCCAATTCCCTCGACCCATACTTCAGTACATGCTAAATTAGACCAGAACTATATTCGGAGCTTGTGCCTTAACCCGGCTCTCGTTATGGTAACACACACCATTAAATATAACTATTATCATAAATAGTATCATTACTACCTCTTTATCAGACAATATCTGCACAATTGTCAGATCATTCTATAGAAACGCGTAGGCACATTTTAAAATGTCGTGTGGAATTAAGCTTAAAACACAAACGATTAACAGCCGTTTTAGAGAGATAATTGGGCGCGATGAAAATACTATTCACACATTCAGTGTGACAGTATTACACATAGGCATACGCGTATATCGCCTTACATACATTTGTGGAGACATCTACACTAACTGTTTTACTTATGTATGACTGACATACGCACAATCCAAATACATAGATATAGGTATTACAGATCATGGATGTTCTTAAAATGCTATTTTAAACTTAAATGTTACAGATATACGGGCAAAAAAATGAATGGATATATACCATTACGGATCAATATGTTTTCATCTAAAACATTATATTTCCATATTATGTGTGACAGACATGCGGACAGTCTGAGAAATGGATATACACTTTTACAGAGATTGGTAGATGCAAATATAAATGATTTTTCCAACTAAAGTGTGGCAGACATACAGTCATATCGACGAATGATATAACCTTTTATACGGATTGATCGATGCATCATAAAATTGGATTTCAAATTCGATTGTGACAGACATACAGATCGACCGATGTATAAATATATAACCTCTTGCATTCATTGGTTTATGAATCTAAGAATTATATGTCCAACTTAAGCGTGACACACGACCGACACACCACTTGACAAAACCTCTTATAGCGATGATTGAATCACCTTAAAAAATTATATGGAATTTATAATGGAAATGTATTTCTCAAAATGTCTTCCATTCATTGATTTTTCAAACTTAGATTTCATAAAATAATTAATAAAGTAATAAATTCAAAAGTAAATTAATACTTTGGAATGTCCATCCATTGATTTTATACAAATAATTGTAAAGAGTGAACAAATATTGCAGGAAATTTTATGAATGTTTATTGTGAAATATTGACTTCCAGATGAACGTTTGCACATATACTCAGCAACATATACAAAGCATATTTTAAATATTTTATTTGTTTAAACTTTGGTAAAATTTGCAGAACCAACTCAAATGTAACCGAAAATCCCAACAAAAATTAATTATCCAAATATATACTAATACGATAGATGTGAGTATGTCTCCTGATTTGTGTGTCTACTATTTTTGAATATGAAACGTACGCACATCAAATTTGGTCAGTAATGTTCTTTCATCCATACAGATTGTTTTCAGGTAGTTGTAGTTGTTTGTTCTCATAAAAGGGTTCTCTGGGGAATCATTAGACCATAACTGTAGTCAGAGAAGCTTATTTTTACCTTATTTCGCTATAGAGGTAAGTTTCTGTTTTATATTAAAACATTTGTTTTCAAAGATCCTTCATTTTTTAGATAGAGCATTCAGATTAAAGTAACCCTCTAATTAGTGGTTACCTGATTTTAATATGTTACCAGCCAAAAGTGAAATACATCTCTACAAAATATTAAATAAATCTACAAATCCCATAATAATTGCTTAACCAATAAAAATGTAGAACATTTCTAGGCCCTATAGTAAAATATGTAATCTCTTTTTTCACACATTTTTCATCATAGCAAGTTATCATTGATTAGGTTTTAATGTTATAACATATCAGTCATTAATGATAAACTATTAAGGGGCAAAGATAACGTCTATTATTAATTAAAATCATATATTTGCGAATTAATCATCATACTATATGAGTTCTCTATAACTCGATATTTAGGATACTTGACACGACTAGCATGCCCGATATCGCTCATTATTTTAAATGTACAAGGCATGTCTAAAGGTTTTCCGGCCTTTATTTGGCCGTACGAAATAAAACAGATAAGGCAGTGTCAATCTACACAAGGAGGGTAGACACCTTCATGAGCATGTGTGAATTTTATCTCCGCTTTCATGCGCCTTAGTTGCTGCCTATCGGTTGCCAATTAAGGTGCTACACAATGTGTTCGTCGGATTACCGATCTCACAATATGACGTAACGTGTTGAGCAAAGGTACTGAATCAAATTGTGTAAAAAGCTTGGTGATTCACAAAGTTAAACAATTCGTAAGATTACACAGGTGTTTTGAGAGGATGCAATGGGTGTAACACAAATTAAGAAGTAGTTCAACCGATTGAAACATGACGGCACATCTACGTACAGGTACCAGCGATCTGGCAGGCCCAAAACTGATCGGAGTGAAGCTGTTGTTGAGACGGTTCGAAATTTTGTGATAGAAGATTGTGTTGTTCAAGCGTGCGGGAAATTGCCCAAGAGGTCAGAGTGAGTAAATATTCCCCACATGCATTTTGCGTGATGATTTGAACATGCACAGTGTGGCTGCGAAATTTGTGCCCAAGTTGTGGTCGCAGGAAAAGAAGGATCTCCGTTTTCAAGTTGCACAAGACCTTCTGGAAACCACAAACACCGATCCGAAGTTTCTGAACACCGTGATAACTAGATATATGTTATGGGTGTACAGGTACGAACAAGAAATAAAAGGACAGTCGTCGCAATGGAAACATCCCGAGTCTCTAAGGCCAAAATGAGCGCGACTGGTGCTTTTGACTGTCTTCTCCGATATCCGTAGAATTGTGCATCACGAATACGCACCTGAAAGGAACTACAGTGACAACACATTACTATCAAGATGTTCTCTGGCGTCTCCGTGTCACAGTTCGATGCAAAAGACCAGACATGTGGACGGCGAAACATTGGCAACTGCACCACGACAACGCCCCCGCACGTTGATCTCAATTGATCCAACATTTCTTGCTTGGCCAAACATGTAATTTCAGTCGTTCGCCAACCTCCCTACTCTCCAGAAATAGTTCCTTGCGACTTCTGGTTGTTTCGAAAATTGAAAACGCCACTGAAAGGTTCCCGTTTTGAAACTAGAGAAGAGATAATGGGGAACGCGACAGCGGAGATAAGCACCATTCTAAAAGAAAACTTCTAGAGGTATTTCCGGAAATAAATGGACCGAGGCTAAGTGTGTGCAAGCACAAAAAGCCTACTTTGAAACCGTCAGGTATTTGAAATATTTTTTCTGACCTAATGCCAGATAATTTTTATAGATACCTCGTACATCTGATGTCGCTAAAGTTTTGTTTTTTCCTTTTAACAAATCAGTTTGATCCTGCATCAATATCTTTGGTATCACAGAAAAACTGAAAACAAGAGAATAAGACTGATGACAGAAATGCCTCCGTTCCGTAGTAGATTGTGTGATGATCATCGCAACATCGATTGCAGAATGGTGGCATTTGAAGAACAGCTAAGAAAAATGAAACAAATTATTTACATCCAATAATTTTATAAACAGCCACATGGCATCATTTTATTTTATTTTCATTTCCATTTTGTCATTCATTTATTTTTTTATGTAATTTTACTTTCCTTTCCATCAGGCTTTTCTGGGTTATTTAATTCCGTCGAGCATGTGTTTTTATTTTAATTCAATTTATTTTTCTCCACATGTTTTTATTTATAATTTTTATTCTGCCACCTACGACGCGTTATATCTCCTCATTTCTGATTTACCACGCCCTCACTAACCCTTTTAACATATTCTTCACCATTCGCATCCTTTCCCTCTTTGTTTTACTAGTGCACTTTTTCCTCTCCCGAGGTACCCAACTACTGTATTCAGTATAAATTGCTCCCCTCCTACTGCTGGATTTGTTTTCCTTCAATCTATAAACAATTAAATACTCGTAAAAAAAACTAATTTAAAAGAATAAATATGGACGAATCTATCGAACGAAATATCTGGGTCCAGGTTTAATGATCTGTTGTGTGTTTATTTCACTAGCACTTGCTCATTCACATTTCCATAAACCGATTTTGTCTGAAATTTTATTTCACATTTATTACCTCACCTTATATATATATATATATATATATATATATATATATATATATATATATACACAATTTCAGACAATATGTATACATATAAATATATTTTTTTACATATTTATATATATTTATACATATATGTATATATATATATTAATATATATATGTATATATTGATACATATATATATATATATATATATTTATATATATATATATGTATATATTTATACATATATATATATTTATATATATATATGTATATATTTATACATATATATATATTTATACATATATATATATATATATTTTATATATATATGTATATATTTATACATATATTTATTTATATATATATATATATATATATATATATATATATATACACGAGAGGATTTTTATAAGTAATGCCCCTGCCCGACGTTCAGTTGTCTGATCTAGAATAAATTTTGCATGATTTATATCTGTATGGGTTATGTTGCAAAACACAGCTCTGAACTAATTGTGGTTTCTGATTTACAAGTGTTTGAACTGAAGCAGCTGTGTAATGGAGCCAGTTGAGTATCGAGCAGTGATCCGGTTGTTGTATTTGAAAGGACGCTAACCAACATATACTTTTGATTAAATGAAACAAACTTATAGTGATGATGCCCCATCATATACCTTGTAAAACGCTGGTCTTATGAATTCAAACATTACTGGAAGTCTGTGAAAACAGCTTCCAGACCTGGCTGTCTGTTTTATGGCATTGATGAGGCATCTGTCCGTCAAGTTGAGGCTGCCATTTTGGAAGATCGACGTATTACTATTCGCTAAATAGCCCAAGAGGTCAAGATTAGTACAGGGTTTGTGAAACTATCATTCATGACAATTTGCATATGCATAAGGTGTCTACCAGATGGATCCCCAGGTTGCTCACACTTTTCCAGAAGCAAGAATGCGTCGAGTGCTCGAGCATAAATTTGGAGATGAGTCAAAGTTTTTCAAAAACTGATTGCACAAGATTAAACTTGGGTGCATCACTATGATCCAGAGACCAAAGCCCAGTCAATGCAGTGGAAACACTGTGACTCATCAAATCCAAAGAAGGCAGTCCTCCGCTGGTGAGGTCATGCTCATAGTCTTCTGGGACAAAAACGGAGTAGTGATGACAAATTTCCTGGCAAAGGGTACCACACTTACAAGAGCCTATTACACTTCACTTTTGATGAAATTAAAAGAAGTTATCAAAATCTAGATGCGGGGCAAGATCAGCAAAGTATCCTTCTCCTCGAATGTCGCCAGATCAGAAACACGGGTGTGTAGCTATGAACTCCTCCCCCATCGCTCATACTATCCTGACTTTGCACCCTCTGACTTTAATAACTTCCCAGCCATGAATTTGTTTCTGAAAGAAAACCATTTCCCAGATAATGCAGCGTGTATTTCTAAAGTTACGACGTGGTTAGAGGACCAACCTGGGGTGTTCTGACGTTCAGACGTAACAGTTGCACCACAAGAATTATTGCTGGCAATGACTGTAAGTGCTTCTTTGTTGCATGGCCTTATAATAATATGTCAATTGAATTCTGCACTGATAAATCCTGTCTGTGGGCCATTCATCTTAACAGTCCTGATGCTTAAGTTGCATAGTAGACCTGCCCCAAAGTACACAGTATTAACAAATAAAAACAAAGTCATAATTTTTACAAAGATACAATTTTGATTACTCCCTACATCATCATCATATTCTGTTTAACATTCTGGCATGTGTTGGACGGCTTTAAGAAATTAAATTTCAAACCAACCTATCTCTGACCAGGTTTTTATTTATCCTTCAGGTCCATTTTTATCACTTCCTCCCATGTTTTCCTTGGCCTTTCTCTGAACTAAACCTGCTTCCTAAACTATTCTACATATACTAACCCAATAACTCTCATGCATTCTTTCAATGTGGCCATACTATCAAAGTCTACTCTTCTGCACACATCTCCCTAGACTGGCCAGATTTAATCGTCCTCTGAAGTCATCAGAACTAAACCTGTCTTTAAGATTCGCATAATTCATCCATATCATTTCTCTCCATGCAACACATGTCCTCAACCCTCACTCGCCAGTGTGCAGAAGTTTGATAGTATGGCCACGTTGAAAGAGAGTTCTTGGGTTAGTAGACGTAGAACATTCTGCAAAAACAAAAACAAAAACAATTTCCCTCAACCCCTTTCCCTCCCTCTACCCTCCGAAAAACTTTTACCAAAATGACCGGATTCAGCATGAAATAGCCCGAAAGGGGTTGATATGCCGTAAAACAAAACACGCAAACCAAATACCATGAATAAACATTTGAAGATATAAAGAATTTTAAGCATAAAAACTTTTGCCAAAATGACCGGATTCGGCATTAAATAACCCGAAAAGGGTTGATATGCCGTAAAAGAAAACAACCAACCCCCAGAAGTTTAGTAGTAAACAGATTATAAATTATTATATAAATTCTCTATTAACAATTGTGAAGATAAAAAGAACATTAAAAAATGGACAAATCAATAAGTAAATTTCAACAATTCTTTTTCCAAGGAAATTTGCACTAAATTAAATGGTTGGATTAAACATCATGATTAATTTCAAATCGCATTCTCACAAAGAATCAACATTTTTATCAAATATAGTAATTGTAGTAGACATACATTTATGCGACCCTTGAACTTGACATATTTTAGCCCCCCCCCCCCTCCAGCTGGTGTCAGGACGCGTCCATATGTGTACGTAAGTATGTGTGTCCGTAATATCAAGTCCACGTGTTGAAGCAGTAGCCATTGACAAAATGGCTACTGCTTCAACACACGTGGACTTGGAATTATCGAACCCAGGGCCAAAAGGCCCGGGAAAATGTCTGTTGTGTCCCCAGAGAGTGGGGAACGTGTGTTTGGCAGTGCAAAAGAACGAAAGAGAGAGAAGTGTTTTCTCGTGCCATAGAAGTAAAAGAGGACGGGCGGATGGCAGTCACGTGTTTATATAATTATGCTAGCCATCCGAGATTCGCCTAAAAGAAGGCCACTGATTGGTCAAGCCAAGGAGAAAGTAGTTTGCCTGAACCAATCAGCAGGCAGCTAAGAAGTCATTGATATTTAAACAATATGGCGGCTTGTAGGAAACTGCTACACACCCTCCACTTATATTTATGCGATCCTGAAACTTGACGTATTTTTAGGATTTACAAACGCTACCACGCCCATTCTAGCATGTCACCACACCACGTGATGTTTAGGCAGCTACTTATTGTTTATTTTTAGTTAACAGATGTATTTAATTCCAATTTATGCAGCTGACATCTTTGTCTTGTTCAGCCACCGGGTGTATTTCCTATTTATGTTGTTCCCAGTGCGATTAGAAAAGTTGTCTTGGTGATCAATATCCAACAATATACATGTATGACTCATAAAAGAAGGAGGAGGAGGAGGAGGAAGAAGACATAAGAAATACTACAGTCGGAAGATGAATTTAAGATCAAAATAAAGACTAGAAAACAAAAAATTATTTTAGAAAGAAATGACCATGTGGAAACATTCCTTTGTCTGTAATGTAAGTCAGTAGGTAGAAAGCATGTTTTATAGGAGAATGTTAATGTCTGGTAAAAGCTGTGACTGGAAATCAGGTTGAAGACATTAACAACAGAGCTGACGTCAGATGATGTAAACAAATCTTATTTAGCAGGTTGTTTTATTCTGTCACCGAGTAATAAGCGACTGGCAGACAGGCACACCACTCAAGCAGAACGAGGCTAGCAGACAAAAAAAACAGTTCAGAAGAGATGGAGGCTGAAATAAATTGCTAAAGTACATTTGTGAATGTCTTGAACAAAAAAATTAAAAGCATTTTATTTATAACCATTTTGTTTTTCTACAAAGGGAAGCAAGTTTTGCACCAACGATGAATGAAAAGTTGTGTTGTCTCCCTTTCACTTTGTATTACACAGATAAAGAATAAGAGATTAATTGAGTGATTACGTTACTGTTAGGCCAACCTAACGAAACAAAATCGAGTTATTTAACTTGGACCAAAGAAAACAGTTATCACTCTTGGATAATTAGAGGTGTCTGCGAGAACAGTGAAAAATAAACAGAACAGCTGTCACGATCAAACAAGAATCTCGCATTCAGCGGTTTTTCTACATTTCAATTCAATCAGTGTGTTTGCTACATTAATCTGTTAATGGCTCTACTTCGTACTTCCAATTTTTTGAGTTGTAATTGAACCGATAACGTATAAACATCCAGACATAACAGTTGCACCACAAGAATTATTGCTGGCAATGACTGTAAGTGCTTCTTTGTTGCATGGCCTTATAATAATATGCCAATTGAATTCTGAACTGATAAATCTTGTCTGTGGGCCATTCATGTTAACAGTCCTGATGCTTAAGTTGCATAGTAGACCTGCCCCAAAGTACACAGTATTAACAAATAAAAACAAAGTCATAATTTTTACAAAGATACAATTTTGATTACTCCCTACATCATCATCATATTCTGTTTAACATTCTGGCATGTGTTGGACGGCTTTAAGAAATTAAATTTCAAACCAACCTATCTCTGACCAGGTTTTTATTTATCCTTCAAATCCATTTTTATCACTTCCCCCCATGTTTTCCTTGGCCTTTCTCTGAACAAAACCTGCTTCCTAAACTATTCTACATATACTAACCCAATAACTCTCATACATTCTTTCAATGTGGCCATACTATCAAAGTCTACTCTTCTGCACACATCTCCCTAGACTGGCCAGATTTGATCGTCCTCTGAAGTCATCAGAACTAAACCTGTCTTTAAGATTCGCATAATTCATCCATTGTATATCATTTCTCTCCATGCAACACATGTCCTCAACCCTCACTCGCCAGTGTGCAGAAGTTTGATAGTATGGCCACGTCAAAAGAGAGTTCTTGTTGTAGTAGACGTAGAACAGTTGAGGTAGCAGGTTCATTCAGACCCCTCATTCTCTCCAGCCCCCACATTTTTCACTCTCCCCCAACCCTGGGAAATATTTTGAGTTCAAAACAAAAAAAAAACAAAAAAATTTTGGCCTGACCCCTAAAAAGTTCAGTCTGACCCCTAAAATTTTCCCCGACGCCTCAATCTCTCCAGCTCCCCATCCCAACTAATTTTAAACTCTCCTCCAACCCAGAGAAATATTTTGAGTTCAAAAAAAAAAAAAAAAAATTTGGCCTGACCCCTAAAAAGTGCCGTTAGGGATTTCCTCTGACGTCATTTCCTGTTAAAATCGTGACTTTGCATTATGCCGACAATCCCCCATCTCCAAATTTGGCCTGAGGCGCTCACACCGGCGAATCCCGACACTCCCCCTCTCCCTAATTAGACCTGAAGCAGTCACACCGCCGCACTATCTCCACAACTCTTAAAAAGGAGGAGGTAATGCCTAGGAGGGTGGTATCATAACAACAGAATGGACGTAGGGGAGGAAGGGAAGGTAGAAATAGTGGGAGTGATAGGGAAAGCAGGGTTGTAGTGTGAGGGATTTTCTTCCCTACACTCTTTTCCTCTGATGTCATTTCCTGTTAAAAGCGTGACTTTGCATATTTCTAAAATTATACATGATGTCATTGTTTTTTTCTCAAATTAGTACTAAACAACGTTAAAAATCGAAAAAAAAGTCACCCCCCCCCCATTGAAGAAAAGTGCTCAGTCGACCCCCAAAGAGTCAGTTTTTTTCCGGTTCTGAGATATTACACGTCCCAGGGCTGGCCGGTCATAATGATGTCATCCGTGTGACTGTTTGTTGGGTACTCTCGGAGGAGTATCTGGACATACAAACAGACAGACAGACAAACAGACAGACAGACATACAGACAACTGCCCTTTATATACGAGACTAGCGGGGCTACCCGGCGTTGCTCGGGGTCATAAAAACATATAATAGAAGAAAAATCTCGTGTGTAACATCTTTATATTAAAACTTCTATTTCTGTCCCTCTCTCTATAGCCGTCTCTTTATCTTTCTACTTTTTTCTTCCCTGGTCGCCCCATTTCACCGCTACTTTCTGATTTTGCCTTTTGCGAAAGCTGTTTCTTCCCCACCATTTCATCTTACGTTTCATAGGGCAATAGTATGACTTATTTCTATAAAAAGTACCACCTCTGTCTGCGCCTTCTATATAGGTACTTATCTCCGCCCCGGTGTTCATACTATATACGTATCTATTGCCACCCCGGTGCGCATACTATATACGTACATATCGCCGCCCCAGTGCACATAATATATACATACCTTTCGCAACCCCGGTGCAGATACTATATAAGTACCTATCGCCGCCCTGGGTGCAGATACAATATAAGTACCTATCGCCGCCCTGGTGCGAATGCTAAATAAGTACCTATCACCGCCCCGGTGCAAATGCTAAATACGTACTTATCCCCACCCCAGTGCGAAAGCTAAATATGTAGCTATTGCCGCCCCAGTATGCATACTGCATAAGTACCTATCACTGCCCCAATGCAAATACTAAAAATGTACATATCGCTGCCCTGGTGCGAACGCTAAATACGTACCTATCGCTGCCCCGGTGCGAATGCTAAATACGTAACTTTCGCCGCCCTGGTGACCGTTATATATATGTACCTATCGCCGCCTCGCTGCGCGTGCTGTATACGTACCGATCACAGCCCCGGAGCGCATGCTAAATAACTACCTATCACCGGCCCGGTGCACATGCTATATACGTACTTTTTGCCGCTTATGTGCACATGCAATATACGTACCTATCGCAACCCCTGAATGCTAAATACGTACCTATCGCCGCCCAGGTGTGAATGCTTAATATGTACCTATCGCCGCCCCGGTGCGAATGCTAAATACATACCTATCGCCCACCCGGTGCGAATGTTGAATACGTACCTATCGCCGCCCGTTTCGCGTGCTATATACGTACCTATCGCCTCCCCGTTGCGCATGCTATATACGTACCTATCCCCGCCCCACTGTGCGTGCTATATACGTACCGATCGCCGCCCCGAAGCGCATTCTAAATACATACATATCACCGGCCCGTGGCACATGCTGTATACGTACTTATTGCCGTCCATGTGCACATGCTATATACGTACCTATCGACGACCCAGTGTGAATACTACATATGTACATATCGCTGCCTCAGTGCGAATACTAAATATGTACATATCGCCGCCCCCGGTACGAATGCTAAATACGTACCTATCGTTACCCCGGTGTGAATGCTAAATACGTACCTATCAGCACCCCTATGCACTACTATATACGTACCTATTGCCACTCCAGTGCCCATACTATGTATATACCTATCGCCGGCCCGGTGCGCATACTATATTCGTACCTATCGCCGCCCTAGTGTGCATACTATATTTTTTTGGCACCACCCAAGAAAACTTTTTTTTCATCCTCCCACATACTTAGAAATATTTTTAATTTAAAAGAAAAAAACAATTTAACCCCCCTCGAAAGAAAATTTTTTTTTTACCCTTCCCCATACATAGAAATATTTTCAGTTAAAGAAAGAAAAAAAAATTTCCGAGGTGCCTCGGTCATATCAAAGAACCATACTGCAGAAGCCTCCGGGTCCTATATTGTAGAAGCACCCCTGGTGCTGGGTCCTATACTGTAGAAGAACCCCTGGCCGCTATACTGCAGAGCACCCATGGTCCCTATTCTTCATAGGCCTTCGGGTCCTATACTGTAGAAGCACCCCTGGTCCCTATACTGGAGAAGCACTTATATTTCTAGGGACCGTTATACTTTAGAAGCACCAACATTCCTGGGTGACCGTCATACTTTAGAAGCATCACCATTTGTGGGGACCGTTATACTGTAGAAGCACCAACATTTCTAGGGATCGTTATACTTTAGAAGCACCAACGTTCCTGGGGAGGGACCGTAATACTTAAGAAGCATCAACATTCATGGGGACCATTATACTTTAGAAGCACCTACATAATTTTGCAAATCAAGTAGGCCTCCTGAGAACTACTGACATCACTCTTACCGGTAACTTTCCTATGTTGTTATTGATGCATCCGGACAGCAGTTATGGGATGACCTGATACAACCAGACACAATTTAGGGCAAGACGGGTACATCCGGCAAGGGATTATAGATCATGTTTTGCGAGTCAGAATTTTTATAAAATTATTACATAAATACATTGGATAATTTCCAAATTACTACTGATTAACGTTGAAAAAATGGATATGTATCATGGATATGTATCATGTATCATGTATATGTATCATGTATATGTATCATGTATATGTATATGTATATGTATATTATCATGTATATATATCGTGTATCATGTATATACATCATGTATATGTATCATGTATATGTATATGTATCATGTATATGTATCATGTGTATGTATAATGTATACGTATACGTATCATGGATATGTATCATGTATAGGTATAGATATATCATGTATCGTGGATATGTATCATGTATCATGTATCATGGATATGTATCATGGATATGTATCATGGATATTTATTATGTATCATAGATATGTATCATGTATCATGCGTATGGATAATGTATCATGGATATGTATCATGGATATGTATAATGTATCATGGATATGTATCATGTATCATAGGTATGTATCATGTATACTGTATCATAGATATGTGTTGTGTATCATAGATATGAATCATGTATATGTATCATGGGTATGTGTATGTATCATGGGTATGTATCATGGATATATATCATAGATGTGTATCATCTATTCTTGATATGTATCATGGGTATGTATCATGTCTTTGTATCATGGATATGTATCATGTATCATAGATATGTATATGTATCATGGATATATGTTTCATGGATATGTATCATGTATATGTATCATGTATCATAAATATGTATCATGTATCATAGATATGTGTTATGTATCATAGATATGTATCATGTATCATGTATCATGGATATGTATCATGGATATGTATATGTATCATAAATATGTATCATGGATATGTATCTTGTATATGTATCATGTATCTTGGATATGTATGATGTATCATGGATATGTATCATGGATATGTATCATGGATATGTACTATGTATAATAGATATGTATCATGTATCATAAATATGTATCATGTATTATGTATCATAGATATGTATCATGTATCACTGATCATGGATATGTATCATGTATCATATATATTTATCATGTATCATAGATATGGGTTATGTACAATAGATATTATCATGTATCATGTATCATGGATACGTATCATGGATTTTTATCATGGATATATATTATGGATATGTATCATTTATCATAGATATGTATCATGTATCTTGGAAATGTATCATGGATATGTATCAGTGATATGTATCATGTATCAATGATATGTATATGTATCATTGATATATATCATGTACCATGGATAGGTATCATGTACCATTGATAGGTATCATAGATATGTATCATGTATCAATGATAGGTGTCATGGATATGTGTCATGTATCAAGGATATGTATCATTGATATGTATCATGTATCATGGATATGTATCATGGATATGTATGATGGATATGTATCATGTATCATGGATATGCATCATGTATCATTGATATGTATCATGTATCATGGATATGTATAATGTATCATATATATGTATCATGGATATGTATCATGTATCATGGATATCTATCATGTATCATAGACATGTATCATGTATCATAGATATGTATCATGTATATATATCATCGATATGTATCATGTATCCCGGATATGTATCATGGATATGTATCATTTGTCATTGATATTCATTATGGATATGTATCATGTATCCTGTATGTGTATCATGTATCATAGATATGTATCATGTATCATAGATATGTATCATGGATATGTATCATGGATATGTATCATAGATATCTATTATGTATTATGGATATGTATCATGATATGTATCATGGATATGTATCATGTATCAAGGATATGTATAAAGTATCATAGATATGTATCATGTATCATGGATATGTATAAAGTATCATAGATATGTATCATGGATATGTATCATGTATAATGGATACATATCATGTATCATGGATATGTATTATATATCATGGATATGTATCATAGATATGTATCATGTATCATGGATATGTATCATGGATATGTATCATGTATCATGTGTCATAGATATGTATCATGTATCATATATATGTATCGTGTATCATAGATATGTATCATGTATATGTATCATAGATATGTATTATGTATCATAGATATGTATCATGTATCATAGATATTGTTAATTATTTTCATTCCCCCATGCTTTTATTCATCATTTTCAATTTTCTCATGGTATTCTTAATCATTTTCAATCCCTTCATAGTGTTATTAATCATTTTCAATGCCCTCATGATATTCTACACTATTTTCAATCCCCTCATGGTATTCTTCATCATTTGCAATCCTTTCATAATATTCTACATCATTTTCAATCCCCTCATGGTATTCTTTATCATTTTCAATCCTCTCATGACATTCTTCATCATTTTCAATCCCCTCATGGTGTTCTTCAGCATTTTCAATCCTCTCATAATATTCTACATCATATTCAATCCTCTCATTGTATTCTTCAGCATTTTCAATCCTCTCATTGTATTCTTAATCATTTTAAACCCACTCATGATATTCTTCATCATTTTCAATCCTCTCATGATGTTCTTAGTCATTTTACATCCTCTCATGATGTTCATCATCATTTTCAATCCTCTCATGATGTTCTTCATCATTTTAAATCCCTTCATAATATTCTTCAGCATTGTCAATCGTCGCGTCGTATTCTTCATAATTTTCAACCCGCTCATGATATTCTTCATAATTTTCAATCCCATCATTTTATTCTTCATCATTTTAAATCCTCTCATGGTATTCTTTATCATTTTCAATCCTCTCATGGTATTCTTCTACTATGTTCAATCCCCTCATGGTATTCTTCATCATTTTCAATCCTCTAATGTTATTCTTCATCATTTTTAATCCTCTCATGATATTCTTCATCATTTTCAATCCTCTCATGATATTCTTAATCATTTTCAATCCCCTCATGATATTCTTAATCATTTTCAATCCCATCATAGTATTCTTCAGCATTTTCAATCCTCTCATAATATTCTACATCATTTTCAATCCTCTCATGGTATTCTTCAACATTATCAATCCTCTCATGATATTCTACATCATTTTCAACTCACTCATGATATTCTTCATCATTTTCAATCCTCTCATGATGGTCTTCATCATTTTATCCCTTCATTATATTCTTCAGAATTTTCAATCCTCTCATCGTATTCTAGATCTTTTTCAACCCGCTCATTATATTCTTCATCATTTTCAATCCCATCATTGTATTATTCAGCATTTTCAATCATCTCATAGTATTCTACATCATTTTCAACCCCCTCATGATATTCTTCATCATTTTCAATATTCTAATGATGGTCTTAATCATTTTACATCCTCTCATGATGTTCTTCATCATTTTCAATCCTCTCATGATGTGCTTCATCATTTTCAATCCTCTCATGATATTCTTCATCATTTTCAATCCTCTCATTTTATTCTTCAGCATTTTCAATCTTCTCATGGTATTCTTCAGCATTTTCAATCCTATCATGGTATTCTTCATCATTTTAAATCCCCTCATGGTATTCTTCATCATTTTCAATCCTCTCATGGTATTCTTCATCATTTTAAATCCTCTCATGATATTCTTCATCATTTTCAATCCTATCATAATATTCTTCATCATTTTCAATCCTCTCATGATGTTTTTCATCATTTTCAATCCCCTCATAGTATTCTTCAGCATTTTCAATCCTCTCATGATATTCTACATCATTTTTAATCTCGTCATGATGTTCTTCAGCATTGTCAATCCTCTCATTGTATTCTTCATTATTTTCAATCGTCTCATAATATTATACATCATATTCAATCCTCTGATGGTATTCTTCAGAATTTTCAATCCTCTCAGTATATTCTTCATCATTTTCAATCCCTTCATTATATTCTTCAGCACTTTCAATCCTCTCATGATGTTCTTAATCATTTTCATCCCGTTCATGATATTCTTCATCATTTTCAATCTTCTCATGATGTTCTTCATCATTTTCAATCCTCTCATGATATCCTTGATCATTTTCAATCCCCTCATTTTATTCTTCAGCATTTTCAATCCTCTCATGATATTCTTCATCATTTTCAATCCTCTCATGGTAGTCTTCATCATTTTCAACCCTCTCATAGGAATCTTCATCATTTTCAATCCTCTCATGAAATTCTGCATCATTTTCAATCCCCTCATGATATTCTTCATCATTTTCAATCCCATCATGGTATTTTTCAGCATTTTCAATCCTCTCATGATATTCTACATCATTATCAATCCTCTCATTGTATTCTTCATCATTTTCAACCCCTTTCATGATATTCTTCATCATTTTCAATCCTCTTATGATGTTCTTAATCATTTTCAATCCTCTCATGATGGTCTTCATCATTTTCAATCTTCTCATGATGTTTTTCATCATTTTCAATCCTCTCATGATATTCTTAATCATTGTCAACCCGGTCATGATATTCTTCATCATTTTCAATCCCATCATTTTATTCTTCATCATTTTCAATCCTCTCATGATATTCTTCATCATTTTCAATCCTCTCATGATATTCTTCATCATTTTAAATTCCTTCATAATATTCTTCATCATTTTCAATCCTCTCGTGGTATTCTTCATCATTTACAGTCCCCTCATTATATTCTTTATCATTTTCAATCCAGTCATGATATTCTTCATCATTTTCAATCTTCTCACCCTATTATTCATCATTTTCAATCCCTTCATCATATTCTTTCAGCATTTTTAATCCCCTTATGATATTATTAATCATGTTCAATCCTCACATGGTATTCTTCATCATTTTCAATCCTCTCATGGTATTCTTCATTATTTTCAATCCCATCATGATATCTTTCCTCATTTTCAATCGCCAAATACAAGGAGGCCTCTAAAGCTGTACTAAAATAACTCTCGCTTATTCCCCTCCCTTTTTATCAGGCCAATAGAAAAATGCAAAAAAAAAACATAATAACGTGACGATAGCATAAAATAATATCTGAACCTATCACTATGACGTCATGTACCTATCTATGTGACGTCATGTGCACAAGATAACATTAAAAATCGTGATCACATTAAACGAAAAAATGGCTATTTGACCCCTTAAAAATGAATTTTTTTTAAAATTTTTCGATATTATTGTCTCGAGGTTATGCCGGTTAAAATAATACCTAATTCGGAGGTGTTTGTTTAGTATTTTAAAAGCCTTAGCGTTACATACATATCACAGATGTTTGCCTTATATATATTGAGATTGAGATTGAGATGAGATGAGATGAGATGACGATGGACTCTCTCGTCGATTTCGACGTATGAGTGCCCCGCCTAGGGCTGCCCGCACGTGAATTTGTAATTGCAAGGGTTGCGCAATCTCAACAAACGCTCTCCTGAGTTGGCATTGCTTGATTCCAATGGCAAGTAGTAATACAAGACGACTGGAAACAATGCCGAGACACGCAGAGAGCACATACAGCACCTGGTATTCCTAAATGGTCACCCATTTTAGTACTGGCCAGGCTCGATTCCGCTTAACTTCGCTGATCTAACGGGAACCGGTGTGTCAACGTGATTGTGCCGTATAATATATATATATATATATAGAGATAGATATATATATATATATAGATATATAGATATATATATTTATATATATATATATATATATATATATATATATATATATATATATATATATATATATAAATGTATAAAATAAATTATGCATTTCACCTACGATGTAACTAAACATATTTCTCTTGGATTTACTTCACTTTTGAACTTTTTCAACGCTGCCTTCACGAAAACCCTTCTTTTCCATCTTCTTTCACTTGGCATCTTATCAACGAACAATTACCAACTGGAAAGATCTCATATTTTTTTACACGCACACTGTCACTCTCCATTATTTAATATTTTTCAAATTTTAATTTTTCGCTTTTCCACTGCCACCTTATCCATCTATTTAATTACTCTGATGATAAGATTTTAATCTTTGAAAAGCCGTGGCTTCAAGAAATATTAATAAACATATTTTACTGAGTAGTCCTTGTATTGAACAATCGAAGTTGAAATAGATTTGTCATTCGTACATGTTCATCCCTCTTCTTTCATTTATCTTTATATATATATATATATATATATATATATATATATATATATATATATATATATATATATGAATTGATTACTTTTCATGTGGATTTCAATCAGTGTACCCGCTTTTGATGTTAATGACAGCCACAAAGCTGCCTCTGAACTGGCTACAAATATTCGGCACTGGTTAAGGTCTCCAAAGGCTCTTGTTATTCTGACCTTTACCTCATTGTTGCGTTGCAGCTATATATGTTAGTGTCTCGTTTAACAAAGAATTCGAGTAGGATTCTATAAGGGGAGCTCGGAATACATATCTAGGGTCACGTGAGGTCGAAGAATAACACATATATACCTGGCTCTTCCGGTTGGTATGTCAGGGCACTGTGTCTTGCGGCCATCGAACGTAGCACACGATACTACTAATGTTGTTATCTACAACTGTTCGCCCTTCAAATGAAACGTAGTTTCTTTGCAGGTTCATATCCTGTTTTAAACTTCAAGGTCGATCATGCTGATTTCCTTTTTACTTGGTTTTGTCGTCGACTCCTTCATCTTTAAATACCTTCCTGATGTTTCTCACATATTTTGCTGACACTTTTCGTCGGGCATTCCGATGTGAAATCTCTCACAAATCTGGAGGTAAAAATTGGCCATCAATCATTCCGCAGAAGGAGAATGGAAATATAATCACGGTTTTCTGAATAAAGACTGGAAATGAAAAGTTGAAAATATGCACAATGGCGAAAAAATACTGTCCGCATCCCATATATATATATATATATATATATATATATATATATATATATATATATATATATATATATATATATATATATATATATATATATATTTAATTTAGATACTTTATGTTACGCATTTCAGCAATGTACCGCGGTTTAATCCAAACGGGCAGATTTAGACATCTTAAGTAAATCTCCGTGCCCAGTTGAATCATCGGCTAGCTGACATGAGTGTAGTCCCGTCACGATAGTGAATGGCGTCAACATTGCTGAAATATGTAATATACAGTATCTAAATAAATTATATTAGCTCTCTTATATGGTCCAGCACTTTATTTGATTTCATTTTATATACAACCTGCCACACTATGTATATATATATATATATATATATATATATATATATATATATATATATATATATATATATATATATATATATATATATATAGTCTCGGAAGTTTCTCAACCATTAAAACTATAAAAGAAAACAAAAAAACTTATAGTCTCAAGTCTTCCAGTGGAAAATCACTCATGTAAGTCAATTTATTTTTTACAGTTATTATATTAGTTAGTTTCTAACACTATTTTAAGGGGTCATCAGTTGTTTACCATGAAAAACTGTTTCGGGAATTTAAAAACAAGACAGTAATTAATTTCATGGCTTCCCAGCAGAGTTGATCAGACCCCACTTCCCTTAAAAGACAAACACATAAACGTTCCTTATACTAAATCTACGTTTTGTTCCATATAAATGTTTTGCTAACTTATATTAGTTATTTAAGACACAAAAAAAAAAAATTATTTACCTGTGCTGTTCGTCTGTCTAATAAAATGTATCCGTTACTTACAAAAATGTTGCTGCATTTTAAAGTGTTTGGACGAATCCATGACACTATTAGTTAAGTGATTAATGTATTATTTTTAGTTTTATATTATAAATATAAAAAACATCAACACATCAAAAAATAAAAGATAAATAAATAAACATGTATATATATATATATATATATATATATATATATATATATATATATATATATATATATATATATAATAAACTTGTTACAAATATCCAGGGGGTATGAATCCGAAGGAAGTTGAAACCGGGTTTATGGGAGTGCTCAATGAAAATTCAGAGCAAAATATATATATTTTTTTGATTTTATTCCATTAGTTGCGACAAAACAGGTTTTGTTTCATTGGTACGAATAGCTACCAACTCATCGGGCCGGCGGAAGGAATTCCTTTCGCCGGCCCGATGAGTTGGTAGCTATTCGCACCAATGAAACAAAACCTGTTTTGTCGCAACTAATGGAATAAAATTAAATATATATATATATATATATATATATATATATATATATATATATATATATATATATATATATATACATACACACATACATATATATACCTTTAGTTCCTCCTTTTCTCCCTCGTCCTACTTTGTTGTCCATCTCCCCGTTGTTGTCAACCTCAAATAAATATTAATCTTCCTTGTTCACTTTATTTTTTCTAATCTGCGTTCACAACTGTCGACTTTTTTCTTTTCTCATTGTTTCAAATCTGCGTCTATAAGTTAACCGTTAATTTGTTCTCTTTATATATATATATATATATATATATATATATATATATATATATATATATATATATATATATATACAATATGTTTGTAATATTCTACCTAGGTACGACGCCGTTCCGAGCTTCTTGCGTTCATCGGCGCAAGGAAATAACAATCTCAGTCGGTTACAAACACAGTTTGAGTCTGAAAGCGTTCACATAGTCACATTAGTCACGAGATATTGTCACGTGATAACGGAGATATTAAGTGACATTTACACTGAAAGCGACGCGTGAAAAAATCTAAACAATCGATAGTACTAAACGACAGAGTGGGAGCATTGCACTGAGACTTTTAGGTGAATGTTTATTTTTTATTTTTCTGACAGTGATCGACATTCAATTTTACTTGAAAGGGACTTTTATTAATATTAGATTATTTTTTGAAATATTTTATCCACGTACTACTTCGTTTCAGCTGATGGCTATAATCAGCGCAGGGAAATAACAATCTCAGACAAGGCATATATATATATATATATATATATATATATATATATATATATATATATATATATATATATATATATATATTAATGACAATATATGTATTACCATATACAATCAGTTCCTTTTACTTTGTAGTCTCCTTTGAAGATTCAGCTTAATGCTTGTAAATTATTGATAACAGAGCAAAATATTAGTCAGTTCATATTATATTCCAATAACCATGGTTTTATTTTATTATTTTTATTTTTATTTTTTCACATTTCCAAAAAATATAAAATTTCTGTGAGATATATTTGTAACGGTCCGTTTCATTTGTCTTGTGCCAAACAACATTTTTATGTCAATATCGTCTCTGCAACACTACACAATCATCAAAAAAAAATCACAAAGAGTAAAAAAGTGATTGGATTAAAGTGTCTTGAAAACACCTACACTATACAGTAGAGTCTTCTTATGGTGAAAACAAATAAAAAACAAACAAAAAGAGAGAGCAAACACTCACACGTGTGATTACGCTATTTATAATTTTTCGTTCAAAGCTAGTGTATCTTAAAAAGTAGTGCGAACAATTTTAAAATTTTAATTCCGTAATATTTCCTAAAATAGTTAATAAGTTCTATAATTTATTCATAAAATTCCAATTCACTTGAAGATAATTTATTTTTCTCTTTACTAAAGCTACATCAATGTTTATTTAGGTCATTTGGGTAAGAAACTCATTTAAGTACAACATTTTAGAACTAGTTTCATAATGTCAGCCGTCCATTCAATCAACTATTAAAAATTATTCTACATCAGTGTTTTTGTGGAAGGTATATAGTATTTACTAATAAATCTGTTCCAACTATATTAAGATAAGCTTAATTTCCCAGAATTCGTCAGTCAAGTAGTAAGAGACTAATTAAAATGCGAAACTAAGGGGAGGGGTTCACTCACCACGAAATTTATCCTCCAGTTAGCCTGACACGATTCCAAAATACCGAAGGACGCCATTAAATATCTATTTATTTATGTTATTTCTTAAAGTATTCTGAGGATTCAAAAGTATTTTTGTGGGCATCTGTACCTAAAATTAATCTTTACTACGTTTTAAATCCAATTCGCATTATCATGTGAACAGCGACAAAAAACACGAATGTAAACACTAGGTTTCACTTTAATTTCAATATTTACATTTATTATTTGGTCGTGTGCCTACTATTATTTATCTATCAACATGTCTATAAATATACATACACAAATATAACAAACCTCGAGAGAGTTAAGACAAATAAAAGCTATTAACCTGTTTTCTTTCCGTAATAATCCTTTCTGGTATTGTAGAAGGAGTGTCCGATGTTATGGACTTACGGTGCCTGTCGAAGCCTGTTATATCAAGCGAAATATTACATTAAAAAATCAAGATAGAGAAGAAAAATGTTTTGATTTTTTTCTTTTGATTTAATAAAAATATCTGCATCTAACACATGGTTTCTTATGAAGGCATTTTGCCTCTATCTTTTTATTAAAATTCAAAAGATGCTTAAATAATGGACTTTCCCATATATATATATTATTTTCTATTTGCGTTTATCTCGGTATACGTCGAGGGCCAACATGATAGGTGTTTATCTCAACTTGGTACGGCTACAGGCGTTGTCCGGGTTAAGGCCGGTTTTATATAGATTATAGAGCATGTGTGCAGGGCGTCTGCCCATCTCATCATCAATGATCATATCGGTTGCTTCCAAGCTTCTTCCAAAAATATACAGCTGTCTCGACCTCTCAGGATGCTTCTCCGTCAGAAGCCGCGCAGCATAGATGGTTTCTGTTGTGTCACTCGTTTTACCGAATATGGACTATTTTCGCATAATCGTGATAATCGCGCGTATGCTTCGATTAACGATTCGATCTATTTCCATGCTGTTCTAAATATGGCAATTGATATATACTTTCCGCATTCAGCAGGACTACCTTTCCTCTACAGGATTGGCACAGTAGCACTGCGGTTCCAATGAACAGAGACTTTTTTTTACTCTGCGATCATTTGGTTGAACAGCTGCTCTAGCCATGCAGAAGAGTTCTAGAGACGGGAACGTTATACATCGGTCGTGATGTAGTCAGTCCGAGTCGCCTTCTCTGACCGCATTGCTCACAATGCCAAAGAGAGATCATCATCTGTGATCGTTTGAACACTACCCTAGAGAGGCTTGGCAGTAGATGTTGGCTCCCGGCGATATTTCTCCGTCAAGATTTTTTTTTAAATCAGTGACGCCAAAGGTCAGCTAACTTGTCCTTGTCAACGATCAGCTTTGGCACGCTTGTATTTTATGTCAGATAATCACTATTTTGCATACTTTTGGAGGTGAATAAATATCATGATTGCCTTCGCGTGTTAAAATTCGTATAGATCTCACAAAATGCTTTTTTTGAGTCGATGCCATGTATTCCCTCGCTTCAGTTTTGGCTGTTCTGTATACGTGCCAATTTAGCAGAGACTTGTCAGCGTGAAAACTGTTGTAGCATGTTTTCTTGAACCACATTCTCTTTTACAGTCAACATTCACAGCCATGGAAGTTTGTCTATCTGACGGCGTCCAGGCTTTTTTGAACAACTAGTGTCGCTTCTTTAATCTAAAATGTTGCTTCTCTCCACAGGTTCTCAATATTGCTGACTGGAGGTAGTGTGTTACTTCCAATCATTGCATGTTATTTCTCCTTTTATCTCCACAACTGTAAACTTGCGGGGCCGTTTCGAACTAGGCGATGGTATCTTGGCGGTTAAACCCGCAAAAATGTAAATCACCGAGCGTAGTTGTTGCGGTACTGTTTCGTATGACATTACTTTGGTATCAATGACATCTCATCAATCGTGTTGTCTGATGAAGACAATGTCTCCACTGTAGTTGGTACGCAAATTTTATTTGTGATTGTAAATGCATGCGTTAACTATAATAAAATCGTGTGAATCAGCAAAATCGACGATACGTCTGCCGTCATCTTTGCAGATGTCATACCAAAAACTTACATGTGAATTATGTTAATTCGCAACAGCACTAACATGCCCATTTTGATCTTCGACAACTACCAGTGACATTGTTGACAGCTCTGGCATATCATACATTTGTCCATCAAGTAATGCAAAAATTATGCAATATACACCCATATATACATTATATATATATATATATAAAAGTTTAGAAATGCGTTGCATTTCTTTGGTTAACTTTGACTCTCTCGTTTTTATTCCACGCTCTGCCTTTTACATCGTGTTTATACACGACTATTTAATTACATTTATTTATTTTAATCGCCTATCCGTATTTCCCGGGCACTTCAATTTCCACCATATACTCTTTACTTTCCATGTTTTTTTAATCCAATGTTTCGAGTTGGCTGGCCAAAGCTCTAATCTCGTACTCCAGTGTGAATACGAACTTGTTATATTTGCAAATATTTTCGACTTTCATGAGTTTTCTTCAGACCCGTTATGAGGTTCCAAAATTAAAACTGGTGAATTTATTACGAAAGTCAATTTAGAAAGTTTTAAAAACATTTTAATATTCATTCTCCCCTTCGTATCGAGCTTGGTTGATCGTGGCTGTACGTGTTCGAATGAGTAATGCGGATTCGAAGGTTACAATTTGAGGCAGCGTGAATGGCAGTGTTTTTTTGTTAATATATTTCGGGAGTATTTTGGGGAAATGTTGTGCTTGATTAGAAGTTGGTAAATGGAGCTGCGAAGAGAAGGGGACATCTTAGGCATTGGCAGATACTTGTTCTAGTCATGCCAATATTTGTATTATTTGTGAGGACACATTCTCTTATTGGGCATTTGAACATATATGTGACCTTACTACTATATAGTAAACTGTTATTGGACGCCGGGTGATATCGTATTAATAAGTTAGATGTTTTGATATTTTTTATAATAAATCTGGGTTTTTTTCAATAAGAAAATATATACTTATATATGATATTTTTAATTATATTTTCGTCTATGTTATAATTTGTTACAATAAAATAAATTGATGTTTTTATTATTATTATTATTAGTAGTAGTAGTAGTAGTAGTAGTAGTAGTAGTAGTAGTAGTAGTATGATTAGTGTTTGTAGTTATGACAGTTTAATAGTGGTGTATCTGCTGATTGACGATGTGTGTTAGGAAGTTATTATTCATCAATGTCTCTATAATGTCGGTAAGTGCCGTATTGTAATATGTTGTTAGTAGATGAGTCGCAGTTGGCTCACCGATCCATCTACTGCCGGAAACCTAGCTCAGAGGCTTCTTTTGGAAAGGTGTCCATCTCCGCCGTCGTGTTAGATTCAGCAGGTGTTTATAGAAGATATGATGTGTAATGCAGGTTTAGGAGCGGTTCAACCGCTTCAAAAATGGGCGTACGTCAGTGGAGAGTTGCCAGCGTTCTAGTAGGCCACAAACTGCTCGGAGTTCAGCTGTTGTTGAGAGGATGCGAAAAAAGACATAATGAAGGACGCCACGACAGAGATGAACACTATTCCAAAAGAATAGTTCCAACGGTGTTTCCGGGAGTGGATGGATCGGTGTGCTGTGTGCAAGCACAAGTCGCTTACTTTGAAGGTGATTAGGGTCCCAACCCTATCACTTATTTAAAATATGTTTTCTAGTCTAAGGTCGGATAGCTTTCAGACAGGCCTCGTATATATATATATATATATATATATATATATATATATATATATATATATATATATATATATATATATATATGAGAAAATTGGTTGTCGGTAGATTTTAAATAGTGAGTTAATCACATAAACATTGATCTGTGATACACGACTTAGAAAGACAATGTGATGTTATAATTGAGATGCGCAAATATACATACATATAAATATATATATGTTTTTTCCGATCGATTCTGAAACAAAAAAAAACATTGATTGTATTTGCTTTTACACTTTCATATGAGGCAGCAATTACTTTCTAATCGATTGTGTAATACATTCAGAACAACTTTCAGATTTTGATGTACACAATTGCCTATCATTTCGTTTATTAGCATGCACTATGGTTTCTTCTTGTTAGTACGAAATTAACTTATTATTCACTCTTTTAAACTGTATATTAGAAAATGTAATAATAATAATAATAATAATAATAACAATTTACACGCGAACATAAAGTATTATGGTTATTTTGTGTTCTCTAACAAATAAGACCATCCAAAATTCAATAAATTTACATATACACACCTTTGCAAGTATACCCATACATATATATCTAATGTCTTCGTTACTCATGAAACCAAATATACATACAGCATCAATCTGCACAATTCAATCCCTTTTTCTGAATATATGTAGCCATTGAATAAAAGAGGTTGCCACAATTAAGTAGGGTTGTATCCATAGAGTTCTTAACAGAAGTACATATGTTATGTTACAATGTGTCACACTTTCTGAAATACTTAAACAAGAATTACAGAGTAAAAGTTTGAACTCATCGGTCACATTTATTGGATCACAAATATCGTAGATACGCCCATGTCTGCTGCAATGAAAGTAAACTCCTTCTGTCGGGTTCAAAAAACTTCTCCCACCTGCCAGTATACAACATATCTACAAAGACACCCTTCGCCAATGTACAGAGTGCTGTTGCATATCTTAGCTAGTGAACAACCACTAGTCTCTCCTTCTTTGACAGGATCAAAAACATAATCCTCTAATGTAGTAAGCCCCACACTGTCTACTAAGATCCAACCCCTGTCCCTTCGCTGCAATGTTACATTTCCGTGCTTGCTTTCTAGGTAGTTCAATGGAATATGATCCAATGAAATTGCTGCACTTGTCAACCCGCCACGTTTATAGTGCCGCCTAACTAGACAAACTAGGAATATCCAACGTGTTAACTGTATAACAACCCCGCCAGATACTAGAAAGTTTTCTACTTTCTTTGCTCGAACTCGTTTCCTTTCGAATTCTATCCTTGCTTTCTGGTTAACCGAATCTATCATCATGCAGATATTTTAATATAATGTGAACAAACATCTGACTGCACATAGAATGCCCCTATAAATCTGGACCCGAATTCAGAATAGTTCCTTACATCGAAGTCGCGATGTGTGTGAGCAAAACACATACATGAATTAGTCACCTAACGTGTTTCACAATTTTACGTTTATATTCTCGTCAGAAAATATTGCGAATCTTTCTATTGTTTTTCTACAAAAGAAAATCTTAAACGTGCAGCCGGTTTCTTTGACAACACTTCCCCTTTTAATAGAGAAAGCATGATTGGCAGCACAAAATAATCATACTACTTTATGTTCGCCTGTAAACACTGCCTTTCAAAATAAACTTCAAAAACATTTATTTGAAGGAGTTACAAGTTGAAAAGTAACACATTGCAAGTGATTTGCCATATTTTCACTATTATTATTTTTGAAGGATTAATTACTTCACATATTAAGGTAACGCATACATTCATATATCATTTTTGATATTTCATATATATATATATATATTCACGCATGTTATAAAATGTTATATTACGTATATATATATATATATATATAATTATTTACTTCAACATGTTCAATACTTAGCTTAGAGCTTAGTAGTTGTACTAAATTATACTCATGACATATTGTTGAATAATAGCCTTATGGGAATAGACGTATCTGTTGAAAATCGTTGGTTTGACTTGCGCGAATCAGCGCGGGTGGACCCGTGCAGTCGAGTGCAGAATAGGGCTTGTTCTCACAGTCAGAGCTAACAGACGTGACAGGTTCACCGCGTGACGAGATCTTAAATCAAGGGTCTATGTGCACCTTCGAGAGGCTCTGTGACGTTATGGACCCTGGCGTTAGAAACAGAGAGATCCGTGGCGTCACTCGTCCTTCGTGAGAAGCGAGTTTTAGCGTCTGGGTTTTGGAGGCGAAAGTATCAGACGTGATTTTGATGTAGTCCGCAATTTGATTTAAGTGAAGTATTTCATTAAGAAAATACAGGTGAAATATCTCTCTCCCCCCTCCACGAATGGTTAATACTTAATTGATAAGTAACTACGATAAATTAGTAATTTGTTCTCTCTCTCTCGACGTTAGTGAATATCTCCCAGCTGACGGATTGCAAACGCTTGAAATAAAAATGAAATTAAATTTTAAAAGATTGTTTGTCTTCCGACCCGATTATGAGGCTTTGTGTTGCAGCGGCGTGGTTCACGACAAGAAAGAAAGAAGAAAGAATTCAACCACTAGACGACATCGAGACGACGCACCCTCTACGCGGCGAGGGAGAAATTTAAAGGTATACAAACTATATAATTTTCTGTGTTAAAAAATTGACGAGTATTTAAACGGGAACTACCACGGCCCGTTCCGGGGCGAGTATACGAAATGAGAACCGCCGCGACCCAAGCAGGTGGGTATGCAACAATATAATTTAGACAGCAGCGTCTGTATTTTGTTCCCGAAATAAATCATCGGAATAATTGTTTCTTACTTCCTATAAGTATAAGTATGTAGGGTTACATTAAACACAACCATTTTATCTTTATTAGATATTTAGACAGTTTATTACATTTATTTACATACATTATATTTTGATATTATACATTCTATATTTATCATTAAATCTCTCAAATGTTCAAAGCGTAAACCTTCAGCTTTGGAACAATTATTGCACCTGTTCGGAAACCTGTCACATTCATTACGACACAAATTCCAATATCTATCAATTTAAGTGAATGCATCTGAAATGTAATTTTTTACTTCATTCATTGTGTAGGGATTTCTCATATAAAACTTGTTCTCAGATACACCCCCAAAAAGAAATACATTGGTCTCATGTCAGGTGAACATAGTGACCGATCAATAATTGTCAGCCTTCCAAACTCATGCTGTGAGTAGGCCTTATAAATCTATTATTGATGTGCTCCATCTTGCTTGAACTACAGTACGTCAAAGTAAGATTTAGTTCATAGTTAAGGTATAACCTCGTCACGGAGCATTTCTAAATATCTGTCTTCAGTAACAGTTCCATCTGAAAAATACGAATCCAATAATACGTTCGCGGGACAATGCGCCGTGTGTCAATAGAGTTGTATCACTCCACTCCACACAGTTATGTCAGGAGAATTTGAAACATGTCTCATCGGACCATATCGTAGTATCTAGAAGCTCTGGTTGTTCATTAGTAATACGGAGGCAAATCGACTCGCAGAATTGCAGCCGACAGTCTTGGTCATCCTCCAAAAGAAATGTTACCAATCGTGGGTTGTAAGGTTTCAATTGCAATGGCATCGCAATGGTGTTCTTGGTGTTGATAGTTATTGCAAAACAAGTCGTGTGAATGTCGCTGGACTGCACACACATTTTTTAGCCACCAAAACCTTATATTAACACATACATATTAAATGACAATACACAATCACGGGAGGCACGAGAGCGCACTATCCCTTAATATACTCAAAAACAGCCTATGCTAGAACTCTCATTTCTTTGATCAATCATAACTCAACTACCAATAAACCAAATTAGTTAACACTTTGCACAACATTTTTTAATAGGTTCTATAAGTGTGTAGAATTTCAGCATCATTAGTCAAGGCAACCCAGAGATCCAGAAAGGTCAGGCATGATTTTGTGTTATCCGTGTGTACGTACGTACGTACGTACGTATGTGTCACCCTGTATCTCATCAACTATTTGAGTGATTCAGCTGATTTTTGGCAGAGAGAGAGAGAGAGGTTCTAGGGGTTAGATGATGGCATTTTAATTTCAGTTTACCATATATCTTAGTTTTTCTAGAAAATTAAAAAACAAACTTAAAAATGACCATTGTATTGAGGCATAGCCTTTATAAAAGTAGTGACATTCCATGATAAATGCCAGTATACTGAAATCATATGCCCTTAATAGGGTTAAGATGAAAATTCATATACACTAAATGTACAAAAGCAAGGAAATTCCCAAATGTTTACACTTTTATTGTCATTAAAGGTATACGTGCACAACAGAGCTATGTATTTGACTGGTAGGAATTCTTCGTCAGCGCACCTCACACACTTCATCCACTCATGTATAGAGCGTTATACTGTAGTGATGTGATAATGAAATGGTTTGGTTGATATGTAGTCATTCCCTTAATTAATGGCAATAAAAGTGTACAAATTTCGGAATTTCCTTGCTTTTGTACATTTAGTGCATATGAATTTTCATCTTAACCCTATTAAGGGCATATGATTTCAGTATACTGGAATTTATCATGGAATAGTATTATGAGTTTCAAATGAATCTATTATGCGGTAAATTGCCAGCGTTTATGTGGAGAAGAATGATAGGCTTCTTGCCAAGATGTGCGCACATGATCGGCATTTTCCAACTTCCAATACTACTTTGGTTTCTACTTTCTTTACTCTGTATTGTAAGTGTTTGTGATTGTTCGCAGTTCAACATTCCTATAAATAAATAAAAACAAATTGTTTAAAAAAGTATATATTTCAGACATTTCTAAATAGTAATAACTAAGGGTTCTGTATTAGTTTCTATTATTTATTATATGTATTATATTTATTATATTTAAACCGTGATCGTTAAGGTGAAACAGATCATGAAATAACTGTTACCATACACCTTTCCCACATTTTACATATACACATAAAAATAGCATATATTTGATTTATATAAATCTTCACGGCTATATATATATATATATGCTTACCTAGTTGTGTTAAAGGCTAAGAAAGGCAAGCCCATGTATTCGCATATTTAGCCGAATATATTTGTGTAAATAAAATAATAGTATTTACATGCAGAATAGAAACTGACAGCACGTAATATTCCTCTCTCAACGAATATTGTCATATGATATGAAGTCATTCTTAACGGTGAATAGTTTAATCGCTCAAAACCTGTTAAAATAGTAACTTCCCTCACGCCCCTCCTGCATGCAGATAACGGTCAGTTTGGTTTCTTTGCAAAGAAAGATGAATGAATGAAGACACTAATACATGTGTAATTATCTGCCACTCCTCAAATCCAAATTGCGAGATGAGGTTGTTTTCAATATGTCAATGGTATTTTTTGGACACACAAGGCGAGTTTTAAGTTAATCAAACTACCACCGACTCCATTTAGCAGATTGGATTATCATATTAATGCAGCCTTGTGCCCAGTCGATAGAACCACCTCTGTAGGAAAAGACAAGTATTGCACGTTGAGTGATGCTATTTATTTTCTGTGTGTTATATCTAATGTGATGATCATTTTGAAGCGCATTATACACTTCTGGACATTCTCTCTTACTCTCTCATGGCCAAAAGTGTTATTCTTGTCTACTCCAAGTTAATTGAAGGCATCATCTTCTCCTAGCTCTAAAATAGTGGCATTGTCCGCACAAACGTTATCTGGTGCTTTCGTTTACTTTTTCTTTATTGTCCATTTAGAACATTTATCGAATCCAAGCTTCATGAAGATGTCTGCTGTGTAATTTATTACAATTTCTATGAGTAACCAGGGTTTTTTACCCCGCCTAATAAAACCGGTATTGTCCGGTGCTTTGGGTCTGGATTTACGCCGGTATATTGAATGTTGTCGGTCCTGTGCAGTTCTAGGTGGTGCACCCTCCCAGGCTTTGCCTCCCCTTTTTGGGGAGGAGTAAGTTTATTGCTTACTGCCTGAGACGCACTTATCGGGGAATGCCGACGGGGCTGCCCAGGCTAATTTTAAACAGCCAGAGTACTCAAATTCTTCCCCACTATACCGACCTTATGTCACATCTTACCTTGTGGGAGGAAGATAAATAGAAGCGAATTGTTTCTTCGATCATGCATAGAATTTGGAGGTAGACAATGAAGATGAGTTGGTTATCTCTTTTATTACGTTCCTTCTCTCACTCTGCTGAGGTTATAACCAGCATTACATCGTTTTCTATATATATATATATATATATATATATATATATATATAGTAAATATATTTGAGTAACACCCTTTTACACGGAAAATAGTAATTTCGAGCTCAAACGCCTTATCAAGTCATAATGGATAATCTATTTTGACTTGATCAAGGTGTTTTGGGGCCGAATTAATTATTGTCTGTAAATGAGGTAGTTATTTTTATTTAATTATTTACTTTTACAAAAAATCACCACTTATCAATGCTAAAAGACCACTCAAGGAGTAGGGTTAATCAGTGTTAGGTAAGACAATATCATGGTGATTGGTAATGTTGGTAGAAGTGTAGGAGCACCTATCATTTATTGCAAAACCCCAAACAAGACCATTACCCCTTCAGTATAATTCATGTCGCCAATAGTCACGTTTACCGAACAATAACATTGTTATTCAATGTCCATTCAACAGTCTTTTTTTTACCGTTTTTCTTCGATTCATAATGAGACTTTGTTTTTTTTCTATTTTCAACTTTCATCTATTTAATTCCCCTTTGAAATACACCCAAATTAAAGTTTTATGAGAACGTATAACATTTAAACAAATAAAAATATAAATTTTCTGGACACGCCCAACATTATTTTCCGAATGAGGATTTTTGATCCTTTGGACTCGCGGTCATCAACATTTTTTAACTTCGTAGACTATTAAATACATCATCATATTGAAGCTGTTTTCTCCCAAAAGTTGTTTCTTTTATCGATTAGTTTGGTCTGATTTGGAAAGCGGTGAAATTCTTTTCCCTACGAAGAATACCCAATTCAATTTTTTGACACTTGTGCATTTTAGAGATTCAAGCGAATTTATTCGTTTTCATTGTCGAAGAGTTACATTCGCGACAAGGGCAGACAATTCCATAAATACCATCTAGGGGATTCAATAGATTTTCCGTCCCCTCCATAATCATTAACTTATCTTGCTTCCTTATAACTTTCTTCTATTGTGAATTATTTCTTAACTTAACAATGGGGCATCACACACTCACTGTTATCTGTTAATCTATTGGTATACTTTTTGTTTGTGTCTCTTTGAAGCATGTGGTCATACGACAGTTTCCCCACTTTTTTCACGCAGGGGTTTGTATTATCATCGTTCTCTGTAAGATCTTTAACGCTGCACCAGTTGGGTAGTAGAGGGCAGACATGGTAGTGTGTCTTTCTTTCATTTTTATGTTCTTAATAATATTTGTATGTTCTTGCTAATATTTATTTCTTTTGAGGGGTAAACGCACTCGAGGTTGAAACGGGGGATGGAATCCACAATCAATGTAGTTAAAAAAGGAGAAGTCCCACCAAACCCCTCTAGCCTGAGTTTAGTAAAGAGTCACGTGTTGATACATTTATATCGACACCCGACAAGAAATGAAGACCTCAAATTCAACTAAAGCTTTAGAAAAAACTGCTAAGTTCTAAATTTCTTTTTTCTGAACTGTCTATATCGGAACTAATTGCATGTACTAACGTTGCTATGACATGTTAGTTAAACAATATTTATTCCACGTAGCGCAACCACAAAATTGATTTCTATACTGTAACGTTATAGCTAAAATGCCTCTTCATATGGCCTACTCAATAGTAGATTAAACCCTACACACACCATAATGGCCGGTGAAATGTCCCCACAACAAATGGTGCTTATAATAAAGTGTGAGGGAAAAGTGTGAGGGAAATTTATATTTAGTTCTTCATTATATTTAGAAGCCGGTGATTATACTTATTCTATCTATCTATCTATATATATATATATATATATATATAGATAGATGTGTGCATATGTGGATGAGAAAAATATATGCGGAGGTTCGAAAATACCCGACTAGTAGAGTGTTGGATCGTAGACCTTGTCAGGTCATCCATCTAAGAGAGGGAAACCTCTGACAATAAAAATCTTGCTACTAACCACTTACGTCTTGGCAGCAAACCGTTGGGGAGGGAAACCTCCTTAGTCTTGATCGACAACTTACCTAGAGCTGGAATCTCGAACAAATTATCCGGTTTCAAAACCTATAATTGCTTACGGAGTAGATGGGCTCTGCCTTTCGCCCGGCCTTCGCACTCCTTCTTTGTCTATTTGCCAAGCGTAGAAGTACAAGCAATGGGGCGCCTCTAAAGACGCCTGATACTTGGCCTTGTTTCCTGACTAGGGCAATGAACGCCGTCTACCTTTCTCTCTATCCGGACAACTTGGGGAAAGTGTTTTGCCACTAAGTCTTACATTACTAGTCTGGGTCGCTCTTGTTCCGACAGGTTGAGGGTACAGGTTAGACAGCTTGTCTGGCTGCTTTTCCCGACTGGTAGTTAAGAGCCCAAACCCTTAGGTAGCGCTAAGAACGGCTGCTCCGTCAAAAGTTGCATAACATCGTGGGTAACTGTACGTGCCATGTCGCGCATGGAAAGGGACCCTACGGATATCCCCGGTGAGCTGTCCCGAGGCCACAAGCCCCATGGACAGAGTCACGACTAATGGACTTGTTTTGTAAGCTTATTGGCGCCAAACAAGCACCCACTTTGCCCTCTCGTCTCTATCTCAAAACAAACATGGATATACAAAATAAGAAAACAAAATCTAAACCGGACAGCCTAGAAAAAACATCTTCGCTTCCGCCCTTGAGGCTCGCATTCACAAATATCAAAAGACTTTGAATCAACATAAATGACGTAGAAACATTTCTCCGGACAAACTGCCCGGATTTCGCTAGCACTAAGTGAAACGAACCTTCAATCCTGAATTCTCTCTCACCACTTTGACATGACTGATTACCTTCCACTCTACCATGAAGACTCTGACAAACATATGCATGGTCTTGGAGTTTATGTTCGGAACACTCTCCCCTTGACTAGAGAACATAGGTTAGAATCAGATGACCAAGCCTACATGTGCTTTAGATTGACCTTATATTACAGAGTTAGTTACTTATATCTCTTATATCGTTCTCTTTCGACCCAGTACTGTACAATGCTTGATTCTGTCTTTGAATGCTTAGATAGAGCATTCTGACTTCAATGGATTATGCTCTGATGAGCTTGCTGCTCTGGTACACCTACGACGTAAATTCACTAGACTAACCTAACAATTTGCTAAATCCCATCCATACTCTGTGGAGGTCCCCAGATGGCGAATAGATCTCTACTCCAAAAGCTGCTTTTGTTCGTGCTGCTGAACTCTGGAACTCCCTCCCTCCTCACTGCTTTCCTGACGTTACTGACATGCAGATATTTTAAACTAATGTACTAGTCAAATAGGGAAATAGCCCCGCGGTATTTTGTTCCACCGACGGGCAATTCTAATAAATACACTTTGCTCACGAAAGTGACGTTTTATTTTAGGCACGGAGAGAGTGATAAGGGAGAGAGAAGGATTGAGAGAGAGAGAGAGAGAGAGAAAGAAAGAAAGTATTTTAGCAAGACGAGTTTGTTGTGAATGTTTTTCAGGGGTACCGTTGATTAAAGTTAAGTCAAACACATGTCATTAATGTAACGATAGAGTAGAGAAAGACTAGCAACGTCTCTTCTGTGAGACACATTTAGTCGAGAGAAAAAGAGGAAATCGCCCACTAGATTTCGAAGTCGGTTTTCTACACTGTCCAGACAGGAAATAATACTCTGAGCAGCATCTTTTCATATATTGAAACAGTACTTATGACGTGTTTCGCTCTCATAAAGGTAGCTGATTGCGTCAAGAGTAAGATACTTCTGCAGCGATGGAATGATCTTACATGGAATGATCTCAGCGATTTTGGCAACGGATTTGATGTGAATCTTCTACTTCAGTTCAGTCTCAGAGGCTTGTCAAAGAAGGGGGCTCGCTCAAGACAAAAGAAATTCATTTTAATTTGGGCGAAGTGGTTATCAGAGCGTTTTTGTTGAAAAGCGAGACGATTGCTTTTGGACGCATTAAAAGTAAGCAGCCAATTATATCTCATTGCTTAACGTGCGCAAAGTCGGAAGATAGATTTCATTGTTGCTTCTGCCGTCCACATAAATGTCTACTAATGATCTAAGAATGTAATTTGGGAGATCGTTGATGAGGATCAAGTAGAAGGTTGACCCGTGAACAGATTCTTGAGGCACGCCAGCGTATGCTATGAGCTTCGAACTTTAATCCATTAACGGTTACATTTATAAACCTATCAAAAAGAAATGGTATGATTGTTGACAGGACATTTACTTATATTTCATAGCAAGACATCTTGTGAAGTAAACCTTTATGGAAAACCCTACCAAAGGTATTTGCTATATCAAGAGCTATCACCCTTGAAACGAAGCCCCTGTTAATTAATGAACTAATTCTGTGTGATATTACAGTCCGCACACCAGCTGTTTAACTCGCAGCACGAAAACCATATTGTTAGTCACTGAGTAAGTTATTTGTGGTTATGTAATTGCCAACTCAATTAATCACATGTTCAAGCAACACACATGACGCACAGTATACTGATTTGTTAGAACTGAGATGCAGAGAACCTATCTCCAGTGTTTTTAAATACTGGTCAGACTGACAAATATCTTAACTATTTACTTTTTACCTTAAATACATTGAGCCGCTAAATATATATATATATATATATATATATATATATATATATAGTGTGTAGATTTCAATTTTGTGTTGAGAATCTGAATAACAGAGCTCAATGTAATTTAAACAGAGCAAAACAGAATTATAAAAAGAAAAAAACTATACACACATTAAGGTTGTACACATTATAACTTATTTCGACCCCTTAATTAGGTCTCCTCAGATGTATAAACAACCACGTCAAAAAACCAAATAATGAGAGCTCTCATTATTTGGTTTTTTGACGTGGTTGTTTATACATCTGAGGAGACCTAATTAAGGGGTCGAAATAAGTTATAATGTGTACAACCTTAATGTGTGTATAGTTTTTTCTTTTTATAATTCTATATATATATATATATATATATATATATATATATATATATATATATATATATATATATATATATATATGGGAGTATGTTTGCTAGTTTTAGTCGAATTTTTTTTTTATTTCTTAAAGATTTTAATCGAATGTCTTCCGACGATTATATAACAATAATTGTTCTCTCCTTTTTGTTCATGTAATATTGCCCGAGACTCGCTATGACTCTATTTATTTTATTTTGATTAAAGCTTGATAATGTTCTGTACCACAAAGAACATGTTAATATATATATATATATATATATATATATATATATATATATATATATATATATATATTTACTTTAACAACAACCTTCATATAATAACCCTTGAGCTTTTAATATATATGATTATACTCATAACCTTACACTTATATATACATTAATTTTTATTGTATAACATTTTAAAAATGTATTAATAGCTTCTGTAAAGACGGCTAGAGCCGCAAAAGTACTTCCATTATGTTCCTATGCAAATTGTGCATGTGAATACACTTGTATTTAAGGTTTACTCCCTAGTATGTATTCACTTGTTAGGGACAGACATGCACACAGTCCTAGATGTTTTAAAAATCATCATATGTCCGGGCCTAGAGAGTGTATATATACATATATATATATATATATATATATATATATATATATATATATATATATATATATATATATATATATACTAGACAGATAAGAGCAACAGCTTAAAACGCTGGCGTATGTTGGAAAAATAATATTTAGATATACTTAAATTAATATTGTTTTAAGCCCTTTTAAAATATTAAAGTTCAGGCCAGTTCGATGGAAGTTAAAAATAGACTGTCACGTAGCTATATGGCATATTCCGAGAACGTTCGTCGAACAATCTAGAAGTCTTTCTATACGTGCCTGCTCTGCATAAATAGAACTTAAATTACCTTTCTAGACGTGGTAATGCCTCATGGGCGTTTCGTTAGGACTCTTACTTGCGAGTCTAGTATGATTCTGTAGCAGGGTTAGAATCTGGCTACTGTCTAAGCTGATCATCTCCTAAACTGATGAAAGCTTAAGCTTGAAACGCTAGCGTATGTAGGTAAAAATAATTTCAGATTTACTTAAATTAATATTGTTATAGTCTCCTTTAAGAGATTGAGGTTGAGCCCTGTCTAGGGAAGTAAAATCTAGACTGTCACGTAGCTATATTGAATGTTCCAACAACATTCGTCGAACATTCTAGACATTCCTTCTATGTGTTCCTGCTCCGCATAAATAAAATGTCAATTCCATATTTTGACATGGTAATTCCTGGTGGCCGTTCAGTTAAGAAGCTTAACTTGCGAAGTCAAGGCTGATTCTATAACTGGGTTCGGATCTTGCGAGCGTCTGAGATTATCATCCCTTACACTGATTAGAGCGAAAGATTGAAACGCTGGCGTATGAGAGTAAACATAATGCAATATTTACTTAAATTAATATTGTTACAAGCCCTCTTTAAAAGATTACGGTTGTGCCTTGTTCGGAGAAGTAAAAAATAGACTATCGCGCACTTCCGACAAGGTGCATCGAACACTCTAGACAACTTATTATATGTTTCGATTCCGTAAAACTAGAACTTACATTCCCTTTCTTATGGTAGCAATATCTCGTGGCCGTTTAGTTTATATTTACTCAAATTAATATTGGTATATATATATATATATATATATATATATAACAACATTTCAAAACCAAACATTATGCAATTATAAAATGAATGAACTCATTTTCTTAGGCTAAGATTTCGAGAATTACATGTTTTTAAGATATAGAAATTTTCATTTTTATTTTCTTCATTTTATTGGTATTAACCCTTGTAGTGTCAGATTAATACGTCAGGTTATAAAAGCCGACAATTTCCAGTGTAATGTATTGCGCTGGTTTGGCACGTTTCAAATAAGGAAATAGACCAACTCTTTGAAACATCTATGTATAAGCATATTTCATGTACAAAAGTTAAAAACGCAAACATGATGCGATTTTAAAATGAATAAAATAATCTTTTTAGGCTAAGACTTTCGATGAATACATCTTTCTCAGGAAAATACTTTTTTCTTTTTTTGTTCTACTTGATTTTGTTGGTATTAACCTTAGGGGTTATATATATATATATATATATATATATATATATATATATATATATATATATATATATATATAGTGATCAAGGTAGAGTAAAAATCCACAGGGTAGAAATCCAAAAGGAATGAAACAGGGCTTATAAAAGAGTGCTCAGTCTTCCTGGACTTCAGCGACCTGGTCGGATCACAAAAATAACTTTCTGCCTGATGAGACCTCAGCTCTTGATAGCTGTAGATCGATACCATCGATATGCCAGTGTAGCAGACATAGTACATGTTCTAATAAAAACATTTACTATATATATATATATATATATGTATTTATGGCAATTAAGCTACACTAACGCTCCCACGTTACAGCCCTGGAGAGAATTTTAGCCTGAACATCCCCCCCGGGGATGAAACGCGGGAGCCTCTGTGTAGCTTAATTTCCATAAATATATATACCTAGCTCTACTTACGTATCGAGCACTGTTGAAGTAAATACTGAAAGTTGATACATAAAAAAAATTATATCTCCTTATAAATGTTTATGTGGATACATGAAATACTAATATATATATATATATATATATATATATATATATATATATATATATATATATATATTCTAGCATATATTATATATTATATTGTTTTTCTAAATACATTTTTCAGATGATTAAACTAGTTCTAAACGTTATTGATGATTTTAAACCACCCATATTTTAATTTTTATGATCGCTTATTTTTGAATTCATGTTCTGGAATGTGACGTAAATCATGAATCTATGACGTCACTTCAAAGCTATACTTATTTTGTTACGGTAATGTTTTAAGATCTATTTATAATAAAATGTAAAACGCCCATTTTGTAGAAGATCAGGCTGAAGATCACAAGGTTTCGGGTCAGATATCCGTTCATGGCATCCACTTGATTCGTTGGGGGATTTATTATTTAGTATTGATGCAATATTTTCCATTTCTTAAAGACGTTAAGATATTCATTTAGAAAAGTGTGAGTGGCGAACAGACACACACACACATAAAATGCTTCTTATATTATGAGTAGATAGATAGATCAAAGTATATATAGAGAGACATAAAGAAAGCGACATACTAATAGACAGCGACGTTTGTTTTAAACATGCCAACATTCTTTACTTATATTTCATTAAATTAAAAAAGGAAACCTATATTCTTTTATCTCATCTAATTTATTTTAAATATGGCGCAAAATCAAAACCGCACAATCGGGTTTACTCGTCTGGTGCTTTCCCACAGACATGTGTAAAGTTGTATTTTTAAATAACACTCATAAGTTTATCTCTTGTCTACGTGCAAAATGTCGGAAAAAAATCGTAGCTTCTTTAAAAATGCAAGTCAGGAATATTTCCATAAGGTTGATATGAGAATTCGACATAAACCGTTATATTTTAAGTACACTCCTATGCCGGTATTTTTGTAAACGGACAGACACACACACACACATCCGCTTGATTTAATTATATAGACTACTAGCAGGGCTACACTGTGCCACCCGGGATTATAATATCTGTAAATTACATTGATTACAGAATAAAATTTAAAAAAGGAAACACTCTGCTTGATATTATATATTGAAATGTTAACGTTTACTTTATGACAACATCAAAGTAAACACTAATTCTACGCCGGGTTATGTTCTAAGTCACAACCTCTAGCTTTACGTATTGCATGCCAATTTATCAACGGGGGCTAGTAAAACATCGTTATGCTATTAGATACATACACCAAACCGTTTTTTTCTGTTTTTCTCTCTTATTTTCTCTCTGTCTATCTGTGTGTGTCTCTCTCGCTCTCTGTCTCTCTTTAGAGGCAAATGATGTAGGTCAGCCCTTTATCAAAAAAGAAAAAGAGAAAAGAACGTAATAACCAATGCAGTGGTTAATATGAACAAAAATGTATCTGAAATATTTCCTGGTACCCATAGGGAGATGTGAGAGGGTAAACACTTTTTTCCACTTCCTTTCAAAATAACATATTCATAAAGGTTAATTATTGAAATAAGTGAACTCGGTTGAAAATAAAAAGAAGGTTGCTGTTAACAACACTGAAAACTAATGGTAATGACTAATTCAATAAACATATATTTTATTAAGTTAGTCTGCCCTGTAAGACATCAAGAAATGAGTGTAAATCTTAAAATTGTTAGCATGTTTTAAAAACAGTACTTAACTATCATTATTATTAAATATTGCTATCATGGCTTCTGGACTACACCGATTTTATAACAGAGAGCGAAGTCTTTCCTCCCAGGCAACACACCGTTTAACGCACCTGCTTTGTCTAGGTCGTTGAATACTTTTCGATTCGATGATTACAGTATTACATTTGGTAAGTGGTATTTATACCACTTACCAAATGTAATACTGTAATCTTACAGTTATTGCTCTAGTTATTTAAAGTGACTGTGCAAAATAAAAACAAAGAAAACCTACTGAGCGTTACTGAAACCACATCAATAAAATGAAGGATGCCCCCAGAGAACTGCTAAAACTACGCCTTCTTGCTTTATCCTCCTTTAATATTTTTTTCCAAAGTATTACATAATTACATTGAAAAACTCGACGGGATCTGCTTTATAGTCCCCCGATATGTACTTAGTCATTCAGGAACACTTCCATTATATTTCCCGGTAAACCTTACATAGAAATACACTTTTAGGCTTTATGAAGTTTTTCTAATTTTACTTTTTATAGGGAACACTGGGTTATATATGTAATTCAGTGTATTTCCTATAGAAGGAAAAAATAGATAATCTACATAATATATATATATATATATATATATATATATATATATATATATATATATATATATATATATATTTATATATTGGGATAGAAAATGAGTGAGATTAAATAGAAAGGCAGACAGACGGGCAGAGAGAGAGAGAGAGAGAAAGAGAGAGAGAGAGAGAAAGAGATGCATAACATATTATATATCCGAAAATTCTTCACTTACATTTTTTTATATCAAGAAAAGGGAAAAATATATTCTTTGACTTCGTAAAAATTTTTTTAATAAAAAACGAAACCGAATGCTCGATGTTTTTTGTCTGATAATTCCCCACAGGAGAAATTTAGATATTTTTTAACCGTCTTTTAAAATTACACTCATAAGATTATTCCTATTTGATTAACAAAATGTAGGAAAAAGACCGTAGCTTCCTTAAAATAAAACTTAGAGCGTCAGTATTACTCATATTATTTTTATAGGAGAATTCTACATATGAATAAACTATTATATTTTAAGTACACTCTCTAGTCTGTGATTTCTCTAAACAGGCAAGCACTCAAACACGGATGTACTCTTTTATTATATAGGGAAAATAGGGAATATATATATATATATATATATATATATATATATATATATATATATATACAGTTGATGTTGTCAGTCTGATACATACCCAACTAAACAATTAAGACATTTTTAAGTCGTCATTTAAAACAACACGTATAGGAAAAATCAGTTATACATATTTGTTCTTTTAAGTGGGTTATTTCCTCATTGGTCACTTAAGTGTAGGGGAACGTAGATATTCGACACATAGAGGGTAACGCAGAGATTCGGGACCACTTATATTTTCTTCCTCGGAGAATATTATACATATGATATAGATTTAATCAAAATAAGATATATTTGAAGTTTTTAAGGAAGTTCATCCCTCAGAGCTTTGTTAGGTTTGGAAGGCATTTATAGATACGGGACTACTTACATTGTATTGCACAGAACATTTGATAAAACATGATTTTAATTTCATAACACTAGGATTTATTTGTAGTTTTAAAAAGCGTTATGCGCTAATATCCCGTTGGTATGTATTTAGAAATGCAGGGGCATTTCTATTGTTTTCCCGGGTTAATTTAACATGAGAATACCCTCTTAGATTTCGTGTTAATTCTGTAACTTTTCTTTCTATAAAGAATACATAAACACACATATATTGAGTTTTATATAATCTATTTTATGTATATATATATATATATATATATATATAGTCTCGGAAGTTTCTCAACTATTAAAACTATATAAAAATATATATATATAAAAAAAACTTATAGTCTCAAGTCTTCCAGTGGAAAATCACTCATGTAAGTCAATTTATTTTTTACAGTTATTATATTAGTTAGTTTCTAACACTATTTTAAGGGATCATCAGTTGTTTACCATGAAAAACTGTTTCGGGAATTTATATATATATATATATATATATATATATATATATATATATATATAGTGTTCTCACTTATTTACAAAAGAAGGCAATCCCTACAATAGCGCAATACCCGGTTGTGGGCACGCAGATAGCTCAGCAGACCCGACTTATTTTACAAGCCTTGCTACAGATATGACATAAAAGGCTACTCGTTTCAGTTTGTATGTAGCTATATAAAACTCCTGTTTGACACTTGTTTATTTGGCTCCTATTATAGGACTATCATGTTACTCAGTAAAACATCTCTTGGCAGACAGATTCTAATAAATAAACCGCATCATAGTGTTGTTTAAATGTGGCTATGACGTTTGCTACTAATTTCTTCTGGTCGGTACGTATAAAGATGGAGTACTAAAATCTGCTACACCTATCATAGATACACGTGCGCCAGACCGATCGCTCCAGAGACATCCTATCCTTGTTTTCCACGTTCAACGCAAGGATTTCCAGGTTGATTTTTTATTATTACATCTTAAAATGTTACTTAAGTTTTTGTCTCGGACATTTCCCATACAGCAATTCCACATATAAAAGTTGATTAGAAGGCTTGTAATTCCTCATCATAACTAAGTGCCCGTCCCAGCGCATCTGACTACGTATTAAACTCACTTCTATGCTCGGCACCACAGCTCGCTCTAGCACATTAGTGTCTATGATTGCCATTTAATATTTAAGATCCTCCTGAGACACGTTTCATGCAACCTTTCTTTATATATAAGAGCATTACAATTAGGATGCCAATAAATGCATAATGCGAAGTTCCGTTCGACTGGATTGTTGAACACTGTAATGACAGCCTACTAAAAATATGTCATAAATATACTTTAATTCTCCCCTTACCTCATGGCTGTTGGGTTGACTGTATTCGCAGAAGTTCAGACTTATGAGTGAATGGTATGTTGAGTCTGGTATTCGAACTAATCAATCGACATAACTTTCATCCTCCACACTGATGATCCCCAGAAAAGGCTGAAACACACGTATATGTGGATAAGAATTTTAAAAAATGAATATCATATTATATATATATATATATATATATATATATATATATATATATATATATATATATATATATATTTAGCGTCGCCTTGTTAAATATGGGAACATATTTCGGAATAATTATTTTTCTTTTGCCATACAATAGCGGAACCTAAATACTGACATTTATTAATATTTTCTCCAACTTTGAAATATGGAGAACATGCTTTAGAATAGGATACGTTTTTACAGTCAATTATCGTCTGCTAGAATTCGTCGGAGTCTGAGGAATAGAATATATAGACTCTACCACTTGCGTTGGATGAATTGATTTGAAGATGTACTTGAACAGGATGTACCTGCTTCCTCCTTTGCCATCATTTTCCGATAGAGTTCCATATGCAGTAAATGTGATGTTATTCAGATTTTTTTCACAAATGAAGAATAGTTATATCAGCGTTGATTTTGGAGCATCTTTCTCTTGAATATTATATATAAATCTACGAGATTTTCAGTTTTTCAGTTAAACAAATATATTACTATATGTCGTTTTACATATTCACTATTTTCGCGACACCAACTGTTCTGCGACAATGGTCGATTTATTTTTATACGCGGGCCACAGAAATGACGACGACACCGAAATACTTTGATTGTCTTACAACGTTTAAAATCTTCATAAAATATGTGGTCTATGTTATTAGCAACACACCTAGCTTGGATTTCTTGATATTATTGTATATGTAAAAAACATATCGTTAAATTTTGCATCAACCTGATAGAGTACTGATGCTCTGAGAACTCTTTTTTGCTTTTAGTGTCAAAGTCGTTTTCGCAATTTAGTGGGAAATAATCCTTACTCTTTCCTACTACCCTTTCTCAGAGGATAAACCTTGCTAGTCTTTCCCTAATCCATAGGCATTTTCATGGTCGGTGCTCGACTAAGATTAAAGATATGCCCCTCCTCTAAAACCTTCTTAGTAAGAACTCGTGGTAATACTAACACTACAAATAACTCTATTTATCTTCTCTGTGTACGTAAAATCGAACGGCACTTGCATAAATGGTGTTTCATTCACCCCGCCCGCCCCTCGCAGAACATGTTACTGCGGTAACGTTTCCCTAATATACTACAATATGACCATTATCGAGTCCAGTATCGTCAAATATCTGTTGAATCGCCCTGTGAATTAATTGTAGTTCTTAATAATTTCATAGAGCTAATACATCATTTAACTGAAAGTCTCCCAAATCCTAATCCTCGAGTCGCTTTTTACCTTTATAAGTTGTGGAACATAAGTATAAAAACAAGCAATACAAAATCGTTTGTTATATTACCCCCCCCCCTCCCGAAGGGTAGGCTTAAATGACTCGCAAATCACACTCAATTAACATGCATGAACATACCTTGTTATTGAATGCATATCACAATCATAACTGCACATTCTGATCTCGCCTCGTAGCACCCACTCATCCGTAACTAGAGCATCTGCAATTATTTCAGATCCGCACGAAGAAACAGAGAAATTATCAATTTGAAGAACGAACCTTTTATTGAGATTGTTTGCCAACGGCGTAGGTGAGCATCCGGAACTACGGATACTTGGCCCCTTAATTTATCGTCGATCTTAAGTCATCTCTACCCATCCTGTTCTTTCCGTGACTTCCAACCGATTGATCACTTCCCCTTTCACTCCCCCCTCTTTTAGCCATGCACCCACATGTGCGGTTCTGCTAGACACCAGGTCGAGCTGACATCCGCGTTCACTAGCTGACTCCCACTGAACCCTATCTCTTGTTTTCCTCAATTAACACAAGTTATGCTCGCCCAATATTTATCACGTTTCTTCAGGCCAACATTAGCCTTTTTGTAAGCGACATTGGTCAAACGGCGCTTGATTGCTGCAATAAATAGAATTGTGAAAATACTAAGTTTACTATTATTGTGATGAAAAGATGAATTGATTTTGATCAATACATTTTTTATTTGAATATAACCAATGATACTTACATTGCTCATTACCTGTATATCAACAACACATACTATTTCATTATAAGACCGATACAGGGTTAAATTTGCACAAATACTCGGGTGTATGATTATTTATTTGTTAAGTTATTTTTAGTTTTCGATTAGTAAAATATCTATACACAATTTCTATTAAAGTTAGTTTCAATTTTCCTAAAGATATTAAAGTTATTAAGTCTATTTTTTTATTTTCTGAAAACAACTATTTGAAAAGGAAGTTTTTCGTAAAAAAATATTTCGTTGGAAAATTAATAATATTCGATGTCATTCAAATTGAAAAAAAAACATCTAAGAATGTTTACCTAGAAAAGTACATGTGCGACTTTACACAGAGGGGAGATATACTTAAAATCAAACAGATTCTATTTATCGACGAATCGGAAGTATATTTCGTGTCGCAGGAAATACATTAACATTTCATTTTATTTTGTATTTGTTTACATTTTAATATGTATTATATTAAATTGCTAATTTTCATTTTCTGGAATGTGTGCACCGCAGGGCATTTATATATATATTTTCTGGTGTTTTTACCGTAGCCTGTAATCTTTGACAGTAAGTGTAATTATACAGCGATTTTGGATTTCTCAAATTTACTAATTGGTGTCCATGGTCTCAATATATTTAATAGTCCTATTGTAAAAATTCAATTAGCAATCGGTGTTAATTGCGTTTAGATTATATAGAATTCAGCAATACCTGCTTTAAAAAAAAGTTCAACGCGCCCTAGAAATAGATTTCGATATTACATTTTATTTTCAAATTTATTTGACGTTACTTGAAATTTCGTTGTTGAGTGCCAGCTGCATATTTAAACTGATCGCAAAGAGATGGGCGATCAGCAATGTCAGCACAGAGAGGGTTATCATCAGTATAGATTTAAATCTACTAATATGTGTGGAAGCGGCAGAATTTCAAACTTAGAAAAGAAGGGAAGAGTAAATATATTGATTTTCATATGAATGAAAATATTTAAAACAACATGAATAATATGTTTCTGGTGTACCGTTTTAAAGAGAATCTATGAATTACACAACGTGCACATGTTAATCGTAAGTATATATGTGTATAACCCATCCTTGGTGGGCAGTCATGTATAATTAACACATATATCAGATCTCCATTTCATGGAGAAAACGTAAAAAGCAAAACACAGTCAGACATATGATGTTTGTCATAATATATATGAATATATATATATATATATATATATATATAAATATATATATACATATATATAAATATATATATATATATCTACATATATATATATAAATATATATATATATATATACATATATATATGAAATATATCTACATATATATATAAATATATATATACATATAATATATATATATATATATATATATATATATATATATATATAACTTAGATGAATATTAAATGTATGTCCCTAAAATGACTTTACTGTTGTAGGACTGAGGTATCGTTCTGTTCAGTGCTAAGAGGTCCACTATCTCAGGTTTAGCCTTCTCTCTAGGAAAAGAGTTAGTGTCTTGTTTATTTTCTGATGCTCTTCTATCATGGAATGCCAGAGCAGCTACTCAGACATGTTTCATTAGGTCAGATTGCGATTAATCTAGTTTGCTGGCTTCTCAAAACCATACTTTACATTTTGCTACGACCTCCTTGTTAGGAGATAAATACTATAACATGATAAACATACTGAATTATAATATATGTGCTCTAATGAACTTGATATCCTAATCATTGAGCAAACTTTCAGCTGCAGTATTTCTACTTATACCATGGAGTTTTTCAATATATCATTGTTTATACTTCTATAATAAAATAGATGTGTTTTAAGTCTCTATCATATAACTAAGCTAATAACAATTGAACGTGACTTTTTGAAACACATACACACATATAAGAGAGAACCTCGATGCCTACTGGAGAGAACTTCAATAGCTTATGGAGAGAACTTGAATGCCGACTAGACATTGTCCTCATGTGTTTTAGGTCTCTTTGCACAGGTGTTTGTCAGGAAAACCTGTCATGAAGATACTTATCCTAGAAGCAAATTCTGACCAACTATCTTAAATAACATAGTATGTTAAGCTCAAATAAGATCCCCTGGACACGGTTCTATACTGGTTCATAAGAGAAATGGTGCACGTTAATTAACAGTACTTAGCTGGATACTTCCCCAGACTAGATGAATTCTTGCCCTAGAATCCGGTACAACCAAGACACAGCACGAAAGATATACTATAACATAGACAATTTGTCAATTGAGGATAGGGAAATAAATGTTATTCTTTACCAACTCAATGTTTGACAGATAAGAAGCACTTTAAAGAACATATGAACATCTATGTATTTCATATAGAGATGAAGAAGATATAGGCACGTGTGTTTGTGTCCGGGCGAGACCGTAGATGTGTATGTGACAGATTTGCGGAAGATGTCAGTCCTATTTGAAGAAATACTAGATCATGTGAATGTGTGCGTGTTTGTACGAGGGCTTCTCGGCCCTCTGAAAAGGGTCTTTCAGTCCTCCTCCAGAGTGGAAAATCTGACCTTAGCTCGAGCGTTGATGAAAGGCAATGTTGAAGTGGGGGAACCAGTCATGGCTGCGGCACAGCCTGCTAGAATCACTCAACAACCTGTGGGCATAATTAAATCTAACTATAAGTGTTATAAATGCAATGGTCCTAATCATTTCGCGAAAAACTGCACAGAGGAGGAAGACCACCGGTCAACGCTGTTATCGGTGCAACCAAACTGGTTATCTGGTAAGAGATTGCTCGGGAAACAATGTTGGGAACGAGGCATCAGCGCCAGTCTTCTCCCAGTCAGAATGGAAACTCGGCATTACCTATAATAACAGTCTATATTGATGATGCTCTCCTCGACATTGGGTGGTTACAGCAGAATATGGCGGTAAATGCATTAACCGACGTCAGGCATACCTGCTGCGAAAATGTCACTATTAAGATTCGTACAGAGACTGTAAGCTTTGCCACTATCAATGAGCTGGTTATACAAGAAAGAAAAACTATCGATGTTGACATGCTATTTAGCATCGTCGCTATTAAGACACACTCCCGTGTTCGCATCACGCAATCTGGAAGTGTTAAGTTTCGAGAGGCACAGCCCATATGTGCAAGGCTGTGTAGTAATGAACCTGATTTTGTTGCAGAATTTGACGAGCTTAAAGGAAGTGTGTTTTGCAGCAAAGAAATGGCTATCAGGTCATACACCAGAGAGACTGGAAACTCGGATTTCTGAATACCCGATGTCTAATGAAATAAAGGAAGAACATGAACCTGAGTTACAAACTTGGATAAACAACGGTTCGTAGCTGCCATATAATGGGGAGGAGTTTGGCCGACCTCAGGGACATTGATGGCCGTGTTCAAAACAATAAAAATAAGGTGTGTCTAGTAATGGACTATTGTAAATTACACAATTATGTTGATGCATTCACTGGCGATGCAGATGTCTGCGCATAGAAAATGCAAGAATGGGGGCAGCACAGAAAAAAATGTATCTATTATTTCCTCGCGAAGGCATACCTGCAGATCCATGTTGAAAAATCCTTATGGCCGAGCAAAACAGTAATATTTAATGGCCAACTATATTGTTTGTCTAGGTTAGGTGTCGGTTTAAATGTGGCGTCTCTGATAATGCGAACTCTGCTCAAGGCTGTGTTAGCCCAAGAGAAGATAAGGAGTGCACCGACGACGTATATCGCTGACATATATATCAATGAGAAAGTGGCATCGATAAGATCTGTGAAGAAGCATGTGTATCTGTATGGCCTCACGAGTAAAGATTTAGTAAAGCCTCAAAACGGTACAAAAGTGCTATGATTGGAAATTTGAGGGGGGCATAGTCAACTACGATGGTGGCGAGGAAGCAGTATTGTAGGAGGTTCTATAACCATTACACGAACACGTATCTTCTCTATGTTTGGTAAGTGTTAGGGCACTTTCCCATGTATGAATGGCTTCGAGTGGCGACATGTCTTTATAATTTGCTTCTGTTGGACAATTCTTTCTATGTAATTTTTACTTAGATGTGATATATTTTTGCCGTATCTCAAAACTGTGTTTTAAATATCAGTGTCTTTTTTTACACTTTTTCTTTATATTTTGTAACTCTAACATCTATATAGGACCCTTTTAAATTACGTCTTAAATCGTCTTCTACAGCTTTTCCTTTATATATATATATATATATATATATATATATATATATATATATATATAGTATAGTATAGACACACCGCGCCAACTTCCTACTATCCGTCACTGAGTTTTCCTATAGATACACTTTACAGCTTGCAGGTAGGTGGAGTTCTTGTACTTATAACGTAGTTTTATATTTTGTTTCTTCTCCTCATTACAAGCCTAGTCAATATTGTACAATGTCAGGACCCGTCTTCGGAACTTTCTCCTGGAAGTAATACATATAATATTATGTGATACTACGTTCCTTAACACACTGTCTTTCTATTTACTTAATTTTCCAACATTCCCATTTCTTTTCCTCCACAATTTTCCCTCTTTTTTCCTCTCCTCACCTCCTTCACATATTCAACATTACTACTTTTAAGTAAAGCGTATAATTTCCTGTCAAACCTTATCTTCGATGACAAACTTAAATTGGTAGTAGTAATCTACGTTTATATTATAAATATCTTTTGTTCGGAAATAATATTTCGACTTAAATGACTTTCTCTTTATGGGATACTTCACTTCATTGTAGACATATACTGACCTATAAGACAGAATATACTACCTCTCAATCAAATATAGATCTTTCTACAGTGCCCGGATTGAGCTTTTGACCCTTTCATATGGCCTGATACTGTGTTGATTTCTTTACTTAGGTATAGACATATCACCCTCACTCCTGTCTTAGTCTGTAATTTCGATGAAGGTGTTTTCCCCTTCCCTCCTATTTTCTCTCCCTCTTTTTCCTCTGAATTTCATTAAGTTTTTTTTAATTCTATAATTTGATTTTTTAAAAACTTTTTATTTTTATTTTATTCATTATTACCATTCGTATTCTATTTATATATTGTTGTTTTAGTTCTTTCTTTATGATGATTAGAAATTATAATTTATAGTTAACCATTATTATCTTAATTTTGTCTTTATTTATTTATATAAATATGTATATCTATATAGTTGTCATTTTTATTTATTATTATTAGTAGTATTTTATTTTATTTGATATTTTTTGTATTATTAAATACTATTTATTTTCTACATGTATATATATATAAATATATATATATATATATATACATATATATATATATATATATATATATATATATATATATATATATATATGCGTGTGTGTGTGCATTTGGTCGTAAATATGGCATCAAACTGCATCCGATCTAGAGGCTCCAGTACAAACCGAGCAATAGCTCTGTGGATTACCTCACAATGGAGTGACCCCTCAGCAACCATTGCTTCCATCTCCACTCTGACACGGAGTAGTAGCACCTGTCTAGTGCCCCATCTATGGGTTAAATATGTATTTCCATCCCGCTGCTTTGTAGAGTATGCCTCTTTAAGCAAATGCTAGAAGAAAAACTACAAAATTAACCCAGACACCACCCCAACAACAGAGCTACTCAGCGTAAACTCAAAGGATTGACACCGAGAGAGGGATTTACCTTTCGTACGAATCTAGATGTCTTTATTTGCATTCTAAGTACAGACGCTCCTTCAAACAATGCGACTTTTATGAATGAAGGAGTCTTACTGGCTGTAAAAACGTTGCAGTCATCAGGTATATGTATGCATACATTCTTCATATTTAGATATATTTGATATATGTATATATATATATGTATATATATATATATATATATGTACATGTATATATATTTCTTTTTCTTTCTCTCTGTTTCTCTTACTCTTTATTTCACTTTGTATATATTTATGTTTTTTTATAATTTTATATAAATCTAATTGCCAACAAAATGCTTGACTCACATATAGACTTGGATTCCATCTGGGAGTCACGCATTTGGTTGCAAATTATTTTTAACATCGGATCTAAATCCTTACATTTTTCTAAAATATCTTTTTCATTATTCGAATTTCTGCCGTCTTTGCTGAGCATTCGTAATATCCTGGCTGTATTTTTTTGGGGCATGTTACATAATTCCATTGAAGTTAATTCTCTTTGCTCAATAACTGCGTATATTTTTGTATTTCTGTATATAGTTTATATTTTGAAATATAGGCCTACAGTAATAAACGTGTTCTGTTTCATTCCCATGACCTCCTAATAGCTAACATTATTTAAAAATCCATGTGTTTTGGAAGGGAAAATAGTTTATTTATTTATTCCGTGTTTAAACTACTTGATGATTCAATAAATACTGTTTTTGTTCCAAGTGTTATTCTCATCACTAATTTTATTTTATTATTGCTCTAACTTGTATGTTGAGAATTGATTTTTCAAAATAGAATGTTTTCTTTATTATCTCCCCATTCACGTATATATATATATATATATATATATATATATATATATATATATAAGGAAGAACGACTGTCCTGTCGGCGTTCTTTTCTTTTACTCAGAAATTAATAAAAATGCAAATTTGAGAAGATTATGTTGTAAATACAAACATACACACACCCACACACACACATATATATATATATATATATATATGTGTGTATGTGTGTGTGTGTGTGTGTGTGTGTGTGTGAGTGTGTGTGTGTGTGTGGGGGGGTTATATATTTTAAAAACACGAACATTCAGTGCGTAGGAATTTGGTGCCAGTCGTTCAATGCGAAGTTCGTGCGTTGACAAAATTAAAATAATCTATAAAAAATAAAAGAAAACGGGTTTCATAAGAAATAAAACAAAATCAAAAGATACAAGGAATAATGTCAGGAAATGTCAAGAAAAACAATATCAGTTGAGAAGTTTTGTATTTCGAATAGCGTGAGCACATGTCAAATGTTTTGCAAACTTGAAAAAAAAAGTAAAATGTATTAATACATTTAATAACAACTGTGGATTTCTCTCGAGTTTGAGCGGAATTGTGTCTCTTCGGATAATATTAGTACACTCCTTTCTATTATAGTATTATTGTCATTTGTTATTGATAATGGCGTCTGTTCTCTCTGGAATCTGAGTTTCAGTAAGTATTTCATATATTGAAGTAGTATCTATTCTTTTCTAGTCAAACTCTGAATAGTGTTATTTTTGTTGGTTCCCATCCTCATCTTAGAATCTTCAACAATCTATAGATTAGAATGTGGAAACAAGGAGAAGAGAACGTGGACCTTGGCTGTACTTTCGGAAGCCTCGTAACTCTCGCTTCCATTTTGTTGTCTTTTAGTCCTAACATTATATGAGCGATGTTTCTGATTGTTGTTTTCGTGGTCGGAATCTATCCATCTAACACTTATCGTTGGTTAGTTTTTGAACTTGAAGTAGTATTTTTTAGCTCCTTACATGATGTGGCTTCATGCCTTGTTTGTAGTGATTTTCATTACACATAAATATTGGGTCTCTCTTAATATGTGATCGATTTCCTTCTGTGTGTGTTTACTTTGAAGTGTTTTAGTCTGTTTACCTTACTTGCAACAACAAGTATGTTACAACGGAATAATCGCTTAATAATTCGTTCGTTAGTGTTATTTGATTATGTGGCTTTCGTGTCGCATTCGTTTTTTAAATATGTTAATGTTGCATAATCACATAAAAAGGGGGAGGGCTTAATTATTATTAGCTAATCCTGCCCGACTGAGGCAGTTCTCCGAAGCCACTTCAACAGTTCAAATTATATCCTCTCCAGGCCGAAAACAATATGAAAAGTTCATGAGAGAATTAATAGTGATTTCGAACTTTTTTTAATACTTTTCTTGTAAAACCTTTTCTGTAGTCACTTCTCATAGTCAATTTTAAACACTTGTTTTAAAGAGTCATTTTAACATAGGCATTTTTAAACAGACGACTTTTAAGTCTTTGAACTGTCCACCTATTACACATATCCTCAGGGCGAATTCTAAGCATAGTCTTTTTTAAATTCGTTAAACATTTTAAACACAGTTCATTAACAAAAGAAGTTACCTAACAGGTTCGTTCGTCGTCTCGCTGTGATCGCCTATTGATACCGACGGTTATGTGGTGTCTCTTTGGATGTGGCCGATGTTGTACCTGTTTTGGGAGCAGATTCTTTTCCAAGGACGAAAACAAGGACATTCGGAGACGATTTTTTCTGAGAGAGATTTAATCATTTATTTTCACACTTCGGTTGGAGAGGGTTCCATTGTCGTTCATCCATTCCACCTTTCCTTTCACACTGTGGGACGTTGGATGCAATTAGCTAATTTCTAGCAAGTTTTGCTCATGTCTGGCGAATTTCCACCCGACTACACATTATAGAGCTACATGCGAAGCGTCTCGACTTTCGCCTTCAAAAGTCCGAGACTTAACTCAAAACCCAACTTTTCACACGAAGTTACATGGCTGAGTCTGTTGATCCTGTCGCTTCCAAAATCGGGAACTGACTGAATAAGTAAATCTTCACACAAAGGATCTGTGACTTAAGAGACCCCTTTGACCTTTCAACGGATCTCATAACTGCACTAGATCGCCTTTGTGTTTCACCTATGACCTCATCTCTCGTCATCCTGTCATAGCGAGCGTGAGAACACCTTTGCACTCACCTTGTATGCGGTGACACCGTCACAAATCGCGTAATTGAAGCGATTTTTCGTACGTCCATACATGCGTCCCAATTTATCAATGCACTCACGTTTTGTACTTAGTATACTCTGAATTCTATTTCTTTCACACGGTGCACAACCAATGCC
>OY744515.1:28737393-28887393 GCA_963556195.1 Sepiola atlantica | reverse complement strand
CTTTCCGTGTTAACTCTTTCAGTTTATAACATAAGGATCCGAAAATGTTCAATACAAAAAGTTACCTTACCGTTTCTTTCGTCGTCCACTGGTCATGATCGCTATCAGTGCCGTTGATTCGATTGAGTCTCTGGCCGTGATCGATTCTGAAGATCTTTGTTCTGTGGACACATTTTATTTTCGACAGGAGACAAAACGCGGAGAACATTTTTCTTCAGAGAGAGATTCGATTCTTTTATGTGACGTCTTGGTTGTGGAGGGATTTCATCCATTTGTTTCTTTGTGGGGTGCGACAATGCACGGGGGTGTCTGATGGATCTCATTCGAGATCCAGCTTATTACGACGATCGACAACATCTTCGACTTAACGCTCTCAGTTCCCAAAGCAAACTCTACTTGAGAATCTTATTCGCCCTTTTTATTCGAAAACCACATATAGAAATCGACCGTTCGGTTCGCTTCCAAAACCACGATTATCAAAACTCCGCTTCTCACGAAGAAGGAGTGACGTCACAGATCACCACGTGCGACACTCATGCAAAAGCATTTCCCTCACTCATGTTTTCTGACTTTTTCTGACCCGAGATTCCCTGTGTCTTCGCCGAATTTGTAACTTTGTTATGGTCTGACACAAAGATGATTGACTCATAACGGTCCCCTTCGGTGCATGTCATTTAACCACAGCCATAATTCAGACTAACCCACTTAATCGTATCTGAAGATATCGGGGCCATCCATAATATAACAACACTCTTGCAGATTTGTACATGTCAGTATAAATAAAAGCAAGCATATATATATATATATATATATATATATATATATATATATATATATATATATATATATATATATATATATATCTTGTCACTAATGCCGCCGGTCGGGACCACCGAATGACAATACGTGACAATGATAAAAAAAATAAAATAAAAAAGTCGTCCGGAGTGGCTCGTAATATCCCAGGGTTCAAAGAAAACGTTTTAAATGATATGGGATGGGGATTTCTCCAATGTAAGACACCGCGTCAGGAAACAAAACAAAAGATGCTAAGAACGACAAAAGACATTAAGGTTAAAGGTATACTCATTTATTTAATAGAAAACATATACTAAAAGGTGTAAATATATCTATAAAAACAAAACAAAAGAAAACATGAAAACAAAAGTCTATTAATAAAGGGGGGAACTTATCTATTATAGTCCTATAGTAACAGGATTCATCTTTCACATAAAACATACATATATATAAGATAGCCTTAGAGGCAAAATGTCCGGGGAGAGATATTCAAGTTATCACTTACGAGTGGATACATTGTTCATTTGAGGAGCGGTATTTATGGTCAGTCATTGGCAGTCGCATTTCTCTGCAAATGCAGGTTTCAGTTTTGTTGTATCTTCATATACATTTTTCCTCAGGAAAACAATTCCCGGTCGCTTGTTTTAAATTCGAAGGTTCTTTTCTTATTTCGCAAGAAAAGATACCTTCCAGCTTTCTCACACGCGGCTACCGTCTCATCTTCGTGTAGTCTCTCTCTTTCTCGCGCGCGGCTGCAGTTTTCGTCTTAGCTCGATAGCTTCCTCCTCATGACTGACTGTCCCATCCTGCAGTTGTCCTCAAAGTGACCGTCTTAACCCAGTGACTCATCCTTCCTCGCGGGCAGTTAACTTCCTTTTTCTTCTTCCCCCCCCCCTCTTTCTCCTTCTTTTTCTCGGTCGTGTTGGCTAAAAATAGACATGACCCCACAGGGTCCAACCTGGCCGATGAAATCGTTTTTCGAATCTCGTTATGTACAAGTATGTGAAGATGAACCCTATATATATATATATATATATATATATATATATATATATATATATATATATATATATATATATATATATGTATACATACTACCGATGTCTTTCGCAGTTTCCTACTCGTAATCTCGATAGCTCTCCCTACATTTGTAACAATATATATATATATATATATATATATATATATATATATATATATATATATATATATTAATACGGAGATAAAATAAATATAAGATGTGTTTTACAAATACACACGTGGCTTTATTTATGTATATTCATCTATATGCATTCAAATCGGAACAGCTTAAACAAGTTGCTCAAAAAGATCTTATTTAAATTCAATTAAATTGTTTATAATGGATAAATATTTCAAATCGTTTGGTACGAATATTTTGTTTTATCAAATCTTAATATTATTTGTGTTCGCGATGATTGTTATACATTTTAAATAATGTTGGTTACGAAGTTCTAATTACATTTAAAATGTATTGTTATATCAAAGTATACGATAACAAATGGGTGGGTGGGGTTATATACATACATAATGTATATTTATTAATTATGCAATACAGCTTATTGTTCGTTATATACCGAGATGACGTGATTCGAGAAGCTGTGAAATACGAGATTCTAAATCAGTATATAAAAAAGTGACAAGTGAATATAATAAATTATCTCATTGAGTGATCGCGTACAGTGTGTGAAATATAAATTTAAAATATTTGCCGTTAATCAAATTAGTGTTCAAGAAACAATTACATTACACATACATTTACGTCGACAAATGAAACATGTTAGATTTATATATATATATATATATATATTTATTTATTCTGGTACAGAAAAATTACTACAACATTCGTAATTTTTCTGTACCAGAATAAATAAATATTATGCTCTTAATTTTTAACTTTGATTCTTAATCAATCGAGCACTCTGCTGGGATTTTTCCTACCATTCTACAAAGAATATATATATATATATATATATATATATATATATATATATATATATATATATATATATATATTTATATATTAGCAAACACAACCCACTGTCCGGGCACCAATTACTAAAACAATAGTTTTATTTACAGAAAAAAAACGAAATAATTTCCGTTTAACATTTTGTTAATTTTGAAAAAAAACACCAAGAATATGATGACTGTAGTGTTATTGGATATATACAAATGTCGGGAACTTTACTGCGCATGAACATAGTCACATTTCATTTATTAGAACAAAAAAAAGTAATTGATATGGTCTTTATATATTCAAACTTGAAAACATTTATTTTGTTTCAGCATAAAAATGAAAATGAATTCCCCATTAAAACTAGAGATATAATGAAATGAATAAATTAAAGACCGGAACGTCGATTGGTCTAAAAAAACAATGTCATATTACTGAGTAATTCGAAATAGTTACTTTGTGCCGTTCGCTTTTATTATTTATATAAAGAAGTATTAATAAATAGTAAAAAGAGAATATTTTTAGTAATTTAGAAAAATTAGAAGTTTTTGTCTTTTTCCTGACAAATTTTAGTTATCATCATTATAAAGTGTTTAACTGTATTCACACGTAATCGTCTAAAAAGTAGAATTTCATGGTGAGGCTGAGGGTGTAAATCTACAATAATACTTTAAAATTTGTATTGACGGCTTAATAATAAGATATTTAATTAGTCTAATTTAAAGAAGTTATTTAATTTTCACGGGAAAGGTAAACACCACTAAACTAATCAATCGCTTATAATTACAATTAAAAAAAAGATGTATGGTTTAAAAAACAACCAAGTTAAAAAGCCGTCACTAAATTCCCCTTCCCCCCAAATTAAATTCAGATTTTTAAGCGATTACATGTGAAAAGTGAACACTGTGGAAAATGGAAATACGAATATTAAACCATTATTTTAGAATTTAGAGTAGGCGACCAGTTTCATATATATTTACCGTAAAATAATACCACGTCTCCGGGCCATTCACATTTTTAAGGACAATTCATTAAAAAAATATTTTAACCACTAACCCTAAGTCCGAGTGGGCAGGTCACAAAACCACACGTAAAACACCCCCCCCAAAGAAAAACGCAAGGGATTGAGCTCCCATAGCAAAAAAAAAGAATTCAGTCAAATGCCCTAAAACGCTAGTATTGTCCGGAAGTGATGGGGATCCTTTAAAATTGAATGTATATATGAAACTGATTCCTACTCTAAATTCCAAAATAAGTGTTTTCGTTTTTCTGCCAAATTTTTAAAGATGTGCATACGTAATCGCCTAAAAAGGATGAATCTATTCTATGTTTTGTGGAAGGTGGGATGATTTAACAAGGAGTGTTTATCTACACTTATACTATGAATCTTTTTTTTCATAATGTTCACAGGTAACATGAATTGGAACACATACACTGAAGACATTGCCAAGGCTGCCGCAAAGAAGGTTGGCTCCCTCTACCGTGCTAGTGGACTCCTTACACCTGACATTATCCTGTATCTCTACAAAGCCACCATTCGCCCATGCATGGAGTATTGTTGCCACATCTGGGCTGGTGCATCATCTACTAGTCTCTCCCTCCTTGACAAAGTCCAAAAAAGAGTAGTCAACCTAATAGGTCCCTCACTGTCAGCTAAGCTCCAGCCCCTGTCCCATCGACGCAATGTAGCATCCTTGTGTTTGTTTTACAAATACTTCAATGGATTATGCTCCGATGAGTGTGCTGCTCTGGTGCCCCCTCGACGTAAATTCACTAGACTAACTCGACATTCTACTAAATCTCATTCATTCACTGTGGAGGTCCCCAGATGCCGGAGAGCATTCTACTCAAATAGCTTCTTTCCTCGTGCTGCTGGCCTCTGGAACTCCCTCCCTGCCCCCTGTTTCCCCGACAGTACTGACATGCAGAAATGTAAAACTAATGTAAACAGACATCTCGCTGCTCAGATCCCAATTTAAGCTGAACCACCAATCCTTCCCCCCTTTTCCTTTTTCTCAGTAGCCCCTTACGTTTACAGTGGCGTCCTGCCTTGTTTGGGGTGAACCATGTAAAAAAAAAGAAAAAAGAATAGTGAAACAGCGGTGTCTAAACAAAAATTAAACAATAAGTTTATTGTTATTTATTTTTCACGCAAAATTTTAAACTACGAAAATTAAATACTGAAATGATAAAAACATTTTTTAAAGCTTTTAGTTATAATGAATGCTGCTATTTTAGGAAAAACTATGCTTTAAAAATGAGGTTCATGAAAACAATTAGGTAAGTTAAAAAAATATGTTTTTATTAATCACTACTATATTATAATCAAAACAAGTGTCTCAAATTTAAATAAGTAATACACTGTAGTATTTTAAATACTCTATTTATAGTCAAGCAAAGTTGCAAACAGAATCTTTTGTTTACCTAATTTACCAAATAATATTTCTTAACAGTTCAAAATAAATAATTGTTTGCTGTGATTCTATTAGAAGTTGATTGACATAATTGCTTGTATATCGGGAATAGTTTTCTCGATAATACCAGTAATTAATTAAAGTGATAATAAAAAATACACAAATAAAAACAACGTTTATTGCTTTTCAAAGAACGCGCGCCCCCTTTCTGCAAGGAGAATTCTTTCTTTTGACACATTATTTATTTCTAATTCTCCTCCGCCGTCTCTACAACAATCGATAAATAAAACAAGTTTTGTTTAACTTGGCTAATTATTTTGTGTATGTGACATAACCGTTTTTGTTTCTATCAAATAATTATTTTAAAACGATCTTTATACACTTCTTAGTCTATATTGTTTTATAGTTCGTAATTCGCACCCGGAGTCAACGTTTCTCAGCGCATCACCAAAAATCGAAACACGAAGCTCACTGTGAAAGTTACAAACGTCGGCCGGGCCTCTTAGTAATTTTAGCGTTCATTTATATGCAGAATGAACATTTTTAACAATAGTTCGTAAAATCCTTTAAACTGTCTTTAAACTTATAATGTCCTTAATAGGTTTCAAATTGTTCTTACGTTTCAAATCAATATTAAAAGTTACCTTACAGATTTCTGCCTCATTGTTGATCGTGGGTTTTCTCGAACACTCATCTCCGTTGCTGGCTCGTGATCGTAGTACCTGTATTGTGGTTAAACTCTGTTTACATGCACGGAGACAAAAACGTTCGAAGACAAGACTTTTTGAGAGAGATTCCATTCGTTTATTTCACACTTCAATCGGAGAGATTCCCATTCGTCGGTTCGTTCACTCAATCAATGTCTTTCTTTCATACTGCTTTGTGGAAATTTGACGGATGCAATCGGTTATTTTCTTGTCCTGCCGTTGGGATCTTACTCTACGTCTTAGCCCATATCTAGCGATGTCATCCCAACTCTGTGTATTGCAGAGCTCAGTTTATAGACGTTTGCCCATCTAGCGCCTCCATGGTGAACTGTCTGGGAAAACTAAGTTCTCACCAGGGATCTGTGACGTCAGAGCCCTTTGACCATTCAACGAATGTCATAACAGAACTCAATATCGCTTTTTGTCTAACCTTTTACTTCATCTCATTTCTTTCACCCAGTTCATAATTCATACTAGCTACTTTACCCGTTTTAAAAATACAGGGCCCGTCATAATGTAACATACCTTCCTCTCTTATCAGAAAAAAACAATCCCTGGATTTTTTTTCTCCCTGGGACTGGTCAGAATCTGGAATCAAACATAACTGGGCCCCAATCCTCCGAATCCAGCCGGAAATCCATCGGCATCACACGATTCTAATCCTAGGATGTAAGATAAGTCATCTTACGATCTGAGTCGGCTCTCCGACCATCCAAACAAAATCGATAATCGGGCGACCTTTGCCCCGAATTGGCCATATGCTACACCGGAGCACCCATCTCACACACATATCATATCTAAATCAGTATACGACCGGTTTTCCATTTAAGCGTATTACTGCGATATAGGGGAACACAAACAGAAACCCCTCTTTTTAAAATGTCATTATCTGGTCACCCGCGAAAATTATAAGAGGGAACCATTTCCCTACACCTTGCTACAACTGGACCATACGCTTTGCGCACTTCAGCACTTCGGTGCGAATGCCCGAGAATCATCACCTGTTCTTCTGACTCCCAGCCCCTTTGACATAGTGGCTCTCATCCCATCGTTCTAACTATACAGTACAGTGAAAAGGTGACTGTTATTTCAAACACAACTCCCGGAAAGCATCGGGTTATGAAACCAGGTCCACCCTGCTATCATAATATCCAAGCACAACCAACACGGTACATTTCTAAATCGACCCCTCCAACGTTTTATCCGTCCCCGACACGCATACGTAAGTCGCCCTGCACCCCCAATTAACTCCAAGCCCCTTTGATGTGGAGCAAACATCAATACACTTTCGCACCCTTCCCGTGAGTCTAACTATGCAGTGGGGTGGAGAGTCATCTCCGCGCACATGCCGGCCAACATCCAAAATCCAAAAGAGTAGACCACATCCGAAAACTTAAATTCAACACCACTCATACCATATGAATCAATGTAATCGCGGACACCTGGGTCACAAAAATCCAATCACTGACTACCGCCTTTCATGGTCTCCACAGAATGGCCATACCTCTGCCATTTTCCCGTTCGCACTCTAACGCATGCGGTTCGAACTCCGTCCGATATTGCCAGGGCAACACCCGTGACCGCCCTTTCAAGGGGCCATGCAGCGAACCTTCTGTGATCCCTTTCTATCCTATAGACATGTACATACGATGCACACTGGGATAATAACACCCAACCTGAGAGTTCAATATTCAAACTCCTCGGCCTAACCTTCACAGGTAACATGAATTGGAACAAATACATTGAAGACATTGCTAAGGCTGCCGCAAAGAAGGTTGGCTCCCTCTACCGTGCTAGTAAACTCCCTACACCTGACATCATCCTGTATCTCTACAAAGCCACCATCCACCCATGCATGGAGTATTGTTGCCACATCTGGGCTGGTGCATCATCTACTAGTCTCTCCTTCCTTGACAAGGCCCAAAAAAGAATCGCTAACCTAATAGGTCCCTCACTGTCAACCAAGCTCCAGCCTCTGTCCCATTACCGCAACGTAGCATCCTTGTGCTTGTTTTACAAATACTTAAATGGATTATGCTCCGATGAATTGGCTACTCTGGTGCCCCCTCGACGTAAATTCATTAGACTAACTCGACAATCTACTAAATATCATTCATTCACTGTGGAGGTACCCAGATGTCGGAGAGCCTTGTACTCAAATTGCTTTCTTTCCTCGTACTGTTGGCCTCTGGAACTCTCTCCCTGCCCCCTGTTTCTCAAACAGTACAGCCATGCAGAAATTTAAAACTAATCTAAACAGACATCTCACTGCGCAGATCCAAATCTAGGTTGACCGACCCCTACCTTCTCCCCTTTTCTTTTTCTCAGTAGCCCCTTACGTCTACAGTGGCGGCCTGCGTTGTTTGGGGTGAACTATGTTAAAAAAAAGATACCACCGTTTTTTTGTGAAAGTTTTAACAATAAGTATTATATATTAATTAATAACTATCTAACAAATTTCATTTATTTTTAAGTAGTTGAAAGAGTCTTAGGGACCATACTATAGGCATAGATCCATTTTATAATTAAAATATCGATATACTAACATTAAGCAATATCTAATTTCCAGTATATTTTAAGATTATGTAAGCTTAAGCCTTACCTTTTCAAGAATTTCTTGAGGAGGTCGGATGAAATTTAACTTTAATGCAAATATCTACTCCTACATACCAGATATCACAGGAGACTGATGTTCATGGGATTATGTTTTGAGCAAAACATTGTTTGTGTTCTATTCTCATGCTACTAATTTTCTCTGTAACATACTATACGTTTTGAAGCTGAATAAATATGCTTCTCTGGAATACACTTTAGTTCTACCGGGCATTCTGATTGTCTATTCTATATACCCTTTTGCACATTCCTTATTCGGGGAATAAGGGTACATTTGATTTGCTATCCAAAAGACTGAACGGCAACGCAGACACCACAATATTCAGAATATTCATGTCTTTGTAATTATTTCTTCTAATCTAATGTGACATCAAGGATATTTGTTATTTATTCAAGTTTACACTTTCCATCTTACCGTTGTCAAGTTTTGGCAACGTAGCCACTGAAACTATAAAATCTACATTCCAGAATATCGGATTGATATTAATAGACAAATGGTTGCCAACTTCGAACGATTCAAAATAAGGACTTTATTTGTATATTACTTGATTTCTCGACTTGTGTAAGTAGTTTATGACGTTAAAAAGAACTCATTATTCCAAGTACAATTTGGGTTCTAAAATTGTTTATACCTATTGATAATTGTGTGAGTTAGACATATCATTCTGATCTTGATTGGCATATTAACAACGTTTCGACTTATATAATGTAAGACTATATTCAGATTTAATATTCCCCCATTTAAGAGACATTCTAATTTTTAAGAGCAGTTACTATTTTTTACAAGTAAACCTTTGTCCATCCGGCAACGTCATAAAGAGACACATTAAATTATAATAACCTGTACATTAAATATAGTCATCATTGACATCGGTTTCGTCTTTCTATGACTCATCAACGTGGCTAGATACAGCGAGCGCATCAACCTCGAAATTCGAATCTCCGTCACTTCTCAACTTAATAGTCTGACGCTTTACCGACACATTATAATTTACCTTGCTAAATTGGCGACTTCGTGTCAGTGTTCAAAAAAAACCTATGAACATTACTTCAAGGATTATTGTATTAAATAACACTCCTTAACATATATTACACTGCGTATCTACATACATACACATGGTGTTATTTAACACCGTATTTTCTTTTTAAGCGCAATGAAACAACTTCAGTAAAATAACACATTATATAGAATCTTTATAACGTTCACAAGAGAGAATAACATTATCATTTATCTGTATAACAAAGATAAGTTGACAGGAAATGTAAATCGCGTTTCATATTTCCTCACTGATCTTTCTTGTTTAGATAGAGATACTGTTTCCGTTTTCTAGATATTTTATGGACACAACAAGGGTTTCATCGGATGTATCATTTTACTGGAGTTGTATAATTGCACTTAAAGTCTATTCATGAGGAATTCCATGGGAATGGACATCTTATGATTTCAGATTCAGTAAATAGAACCCACTTTTATGAGCTATTTCTAAATTCATAAGGATTCAGGTTTTATTTGCTCATATTCTCTCATATCGATCAAATGGGTTAATGTTGACCACCCGGTGCCTTTTTATAATCAATAAACAGATGCGGAGATACAATATACATTTGTTATATAAATATATATATATATATACTTAACACTTCTCAAATTTGTTATGCGAGAAACGTTTCTTCTCAACTTTACTTAAAGTTGTCCTCCTGGTTCCATTACACAACTTTCACTACGGACATTGTCAACCTTTTAAAAAAAGCGCAGCAATCAATGCAAATAAATCGAACCCAAATGTTGGGTCATGCTGATCGATAAGAATTTAATATTTCTAAGATTAGCTACGAAAACGCTCGTGTTAGGTGGCCCCTCTTACGAACCACTGATTCGTATCATGTACAAGTCTCAGCGAAACAGACAAAATACATCCTTTATTTTCCGTGATGAATCTCGCAAAAATAAACGTCAAAAACAGGGACAGATACTACATATCATATTGTCGAGAATATATTCCAATATCACATTGTTTAAGAGTTGCCTAATCAATTAAGATGTGTTATATAAGAACAAACATTATTACATTTTTTTGAAAACATATAAATAAATTAAAATCACTTCTTGCATTGTAGTAGCCTTCTAATACTTCTCTATATACATATTACACATAATGCTTCAAGCAAACTACCTCTCCTTATTATATATATATATATATATATATATATATATATATATATATATATATATATATATATTTTTAAATACAGATTTTAATCAGACATGGACCAGTGGTTTCTGACAAGAAACGGGTTTAAATTCCCGATTCCGTCTTCTTCAGCAAATTCCACTCCTTTCTTTCTGTCTCTCTTTTCTTTTTTTCTTTCTTTCTTCCTTCCTTCTCGTTCTTCACTTCTAAATATAGAATCTCTTACTTAACGGCTTTTTCTGATCTAAGCGTCCCGTCGGCCCTCCATTTCAAAATTCTGTGTACATAGCGTTTCATAACGGTTATAAGTGTTTTTGAAGAAATTCCATCATTTACTATTTCAGACTATGCTGAAGAAGACGGAATCGGGAATTTAAACCCGTTTCTTGTCAGAAACCACTGGTCCATGTCTGATTAAAATCTGTATTTAAAAATAAAAATATTACGCTCTTAATTTAATTTAATTGAGCACTCTACTGGTATTTCCCTTTTATTCTTTTTTGAGTATACCTTAATACTTATATATATATATATATATATATATATATATATATATTATGATGTTCATCTACCCTATTTCGGGTGCAGATCGACTCTTTCAGAGACTACGAATACAGTTACGACTAACTGTCGTAGCAGTCGTGGCGGCAGTCATTAGCCGTTCTGTGTCAGAATGCATACCAGTCTCGAGGATACAATTTCGACACGGTCCATCAGAAACGGAGCGTTTTATCCGTCGAGCTGAGGTATTGTCCTGAGTAGTCCTAGGAAGTGCACTCTCCCAGGCCTATACTCCCCTCTTTAGGGTTGAGTTAGTTTATTGATAACTTCCTGAGGCACCACGACCGGGTAATGCCGATGAGACTGCTCAGAATATTTTTAGAAAGCCAGAGTGACACTTATTAGGGAGCGCTGATTTGACCCACTTCCAGCTTTGTGCTACATCTTATTGAACTAGGTACAAAGTTAATATTGTCATGGCGGCAGTCTTAATTACAGTATCGGACGCAGACTTTCTGGAACATATTATTATGTACTTCTGTAAATACATTCTAGTAAATATATCAACGTGTTGTCTAAATTATTAACGGCTCTGCATAGTCACAAGAATGCCGCCGAGGATTCTAAACCTGTATTCCACAACACTGGAGACAATGTACTCGCACATATTCGGACCAAACATTTTTCGAACGTGTTTCGAAAATTACCTCGCATTATTTTGCACACAACACTGGCAACAAAAAACTTGGATTAAGGTAATAATAACATAGCGAAAAGTTCAAACCAAGCTAAATTTTAACCAGCAAAACACTCCAATGTCGCTAAAAAGTTCGAAGAGAGATTGTCTGAGTATTGATCGACTCCTCTCCAGGAGTTAGGCACAAGGTCAGTTTTTATCTTACTCCCACAAGTAAGATGTGACCCAAGGTCGGGTCGGGAAAGTGGGGTTTAAAAATTGCCTGGGCAGCCCCGTCGCCATTCTCCGGTAAAGGCGCCTCATGCAGTAAGCAATAAACTTACTCCTCCCCAAAGAGGGGAGGCGAAGCCTGGGAGGGTGGATCTCCTAGAACTGCACAGGACAGACCCATAGACCGGCGTAAATCAAGCCCCGAAGGCCAAGACAATACCAGTCTATGGGGTGCAGTATCCATTGGAACAGATACTTCACTTTGATCTTAGCCAGAAAGCCAATAACAACAACAACAGAGAGTGTCTGAGTATGACGAAACAGTTAAACAATCAATGTTTGGAAATTCAAGTGGTGTATAGCGATGGAAAAGGCTGTAAATAACCCACAGTGATGTACGATATTATTTTTTCATTTCACTGAGGGTTTACGAACTTAGCTCCTACTCAGAAAAACGTCGACAGTGTTGATAAAAAGAATATATTAATATATATATATATATATATATATATATATATATATATATATATATATATATATATATACACGGAAACGTCAGAGAGGGCAATAAACGTAGGACTTCAAAAATGCAATTTTATAATATTTACTCATCAGTAAGATCAGTAACTGCAATTGTAAGAAGGACCAAAATATCATCACAAAAGAAAATGGATGTAGAAAGAACAAGCGGAATATCACAAGAAAATGGTAGTAGAGATATAGAATTGCAACAAGAACAACAGAAAGAAAAGCTTCGAATGGAAGCGAGCCTTTAAGAACAACATATAGAATAGCTGCTACAAATAAAAATATCAGAGAAAATGTTTCTTCATGCGCAACAAGGACAGAACAATTATTCAAATTATCAAATGAGTGTCAAAATTGTAAAAATGAAAGTGCGTTTTCAGAAACACTATTTGGTACACTATTGAAGATTTTAACTAAAATCCTGACAACGAGATTACATTTGCGTCATATTTCAAACAATACGAGGGGATTTATAATACGGACTGTGCGAATTGGACTGATGTTTTAGAAAAGTTCGTTTGCTTTAAAAAAAAATCGAGTAAGGTTGACAATACCGAATTAGTAAATTATATCTTACCGCAAAAAAACACAGACCTTACATTTGGTAAAGGAATACTATTATTGATTAAATTGTTTAGCCCGGAAACGTCTCTTTTTCACAATAGGTTTAAATGCATGAAGCTTACAAGGAAAGACGACGAACACAATACGACTTTTTCTTAACGTAGTTAACAACCACTGAAATGATTTCAAGTTGTTTGTGTTGAATGCTAAAAATGACAAATGCCTTATATTTGCACAAGGATTAGTAGTGAATACATATGCTTAAATCAGAAGGGTCCTTAATAAACTGAAACAATGAACCAGAGTGTATACTTTAGCATAAAGCACGACAAGGATTAGTAGTGAATACATTTGCTTAAATCAGAAGTGGCCTTAATAAACTGGAAAATGAAACAGAGTGTATACTTTAGCATAAAGCACGACAAGGATTAGTAGTGAATGCATATGCTTAAATTAGAAGGGTCCTTAATAAACTGGAAAATGAACCAGAGTGTATACTTTAGCATAAAGCACGACATGGATTAGTAGTTAATACATATGCTTAAATCAGAAGGGTCCTTAATAAACTGGAAAATGAACCAGAGTGTGTACTGTAGCATAAAGCACGACAACTGCCAACGGTTCATTAGCGTGCGCCAACATTTAAAAAAAATACTGAACAACTGGAGTGTCACATATAAAAATAATCAACACAAGAAGAACACTACCTCATAAGCTTTATTTGCTAATCAATAGAAAAGGTATATGCCTTCTAAACCGTGTTTCGATGGCGGACATATTTATTTGTAGACCGATGTTCCATACTAAACGAAAAAATGCTTCAAGCTCGATCACGGGCACACAAAAGTATGCATTGCAAAGTAAAAAATTAAATAGAAAAAGTTTTATTAGAATCGGTAAATATAAAGGAATAGAAAATATTAGAAGATTTGTTCAATAGAAATATTAAAATGCAACTTGACTCAGCTTCCTATTTGTCAATTATAAATCCCAGATATGACACAAAATTGGAAAGCCGATTTATTGAGAACTTTTAATCTAGCAAAATGTTTCACTGTAGAACAAATCAAATTCGAGTGCGAACTAAAAAATACAGTTACACTATTAAAAAAAACATTTAAAATTCGAAATGTTTGTGATGAACTATTCAAGTAATAAATTAGCACAGATTGGATGGAGATTTTTCAACTATGGGATTTGACTATGAATTATTTCTGTAAAAGTATAAACACCTTAAATATCGCGGCAGAAATGTTCAAGAAATAATTGAAAAAAAGCTATTTGGAAGAATTAAAACAAAATAGTTCAGAAGTTTTTCTGCTTCAGTAAAAAAAAATGTCTGACAAAGCTGAATGTAAATTATATATTCAACCTTTTTTTAAAAATAAAACTGCTCAATTCGCGTCATTAGATAATATTGACGAGAAAGTGAATAAATTAAAAAAATGGATGTACGATGAAGCAAGTTGTGTTCGCCTACAATCTAAAAAAAGAAGAAAAATGTCTTAGTAGAACTATGGACAACGATATTCAATGGTCAGAATCTGCAAGTGAGTACGTAAAAATAGGCCAGCAAATGTATTGGATTGTCAAAGTTTTACAAAGGGTTTAGGCAAAACATACAATAGTTTTGAGTGTCTCCCGGGCCGAGATAAGTATTTGCTGAAATCAAATTCAGCGTAGTATGATTTTGTTGAAAAATGTACATGGTGAAACAGCAATAAATAAAAATTGTCAGGAACAAGACTGACTTACCGTTTTATAGTAAACTAGAATATATTGCTTGCTTTTATAGGCAACAATATATAACTCTGTGTCACTTATTTTATTAAGAAACTATATTTATGTATAGTTTTATCTCTCCTTCTCTCTCTCGCTGTCTCTCTCTCTCTCTCTCTCTCTCTATATATATATATATATATATATATATATATATATATATGTATAGTGTGTGTGTCAAGTTATATGGAAAATAAATCATAAAGTGCTCGATCGCAGCAGAGTGAGAGCTGATACAAATAATTCATTAAAAAATATATTTTAAATACTTCAGAATCATACCGCGGTTACATGCAGATGGGCTGACGTTTACATTTTTATAAAGTCTATACCCGAAGGGAATCGTCAGCGTACTTTATATATATATATATATATATATATATATATATATATATATATAATCTAAATAAATAAATGCGACCGTTTTTTGTCATTTATCCGAACTCCAATCATATCAAAACAACTAAGCATTACCTAATTCAATTATACACTTAACTATTTTCATATACTGTATATATACTCACAGAAAACCTGACTAAACACTCTCAACGCTATAAATTATTTGCATATTTATTTTTTAAATATTGTCTAATAAATTAACATTCATACTATTAACTTATAATTCGATTTGGCTATTTGGTTATATATACCAAACACTTTTCTTGATATTAATTTCTTAACTATTGCCAGTAGTAATAATGTTTTAAGCGATTGAAGGGATTACATTTTAAATTTAAAATCATAACTTTTGCTCCTTATTTGTTGTTTTTTGTTGTTTTCACGCACGTATATTTACACATGACAACAACCTCGAACAACTAGGAATAAAGTTTGCATTAAACACAATAATTACCAAAGGGTTTCTTTTAATAATTAAATACATGTGTTTATTATTTTTTTAATCAATTTTTTGTTGTTGCTGTTGCTGTTCCTGTTTACTCCGCACACGAGAGCAGAGTTAGGCACAATGTCAATATTTAACGTCGGGAAAATCCAGCTTCTCCCAAAAACGGCACTTAGCTTAGAACAAAAATGTCAATTTACGCGATGTAGAAGGATGTTAGTGCATTTATAATGACAGCTAACAGAACGAAACAGGGATAAAAAAAATAGGCAACAAATAAATGTTTCCAAAGGCAAAATAAGTTACTCTTCAACCTACGTGGATCAGTTGATTTGTGGTTTAATTTAATTAAAGCGTTTTTAGTTCGATTTACAAGTAGTTTTAAGATGGTACGTGATCAAATGCGTTATTTTTTGGTGTTCAATTTACAGATGGCGTCTCGACACTACTGTTAAATTGAACTAACAAAAACGCTTCATCATAAGTTAACTCACAGATAAACTGTAACTATTTTGCTTTTGGTACCATTTATTTCTTGCCATTTTTTTCATCCCTTTTTCGTTCTGTTAGATGTCGTTATTAATCTTCGGATTTCAAGTTCTAATTGTAAAATCAAAATGTGTCAACCTATTTGCGAATTAATCTTTTTATTTATTTTTATGTATTTATGTTTTAAATTGTGTACGTTTTAGCGTCTGAAATTATCTTCAGAATATCGTCATTCGATACGATTATTCGATTTGTAGTTTTAAAATAACATTGCAATTTAAGATGTAGTAAGAAAGTAAAACAAATATACATACAGATTTCATTTGATATCGATTCTTTTTAAAGTGATATGTTTCTTCGTTTCGTGCATGTGATTTAAAAGTATTTTCCGTAATATTAAAGTTAGAAAATCAAAAAGTAAATCGAAATAAAAGTGAACCTACAAATCAAATAATCGTATCGAATGTCAGCTTTTCGAAAGGAGAATTTCGAACGCTAAAATCGTACAAAAAGTAAAACAGATATTCCTATTTACTTGCCTCTCCATAAAGGCAAAGTTAGTCACAAGGTCGATTTTAAATATGAGGCAATTTATCTCCCTTAAAAAAAACACTCTAGATTGGAACAAAATGAAATTGCCTCATCCAGTAGGATGCTCCTTCACTGACCGAAGACAGAATATACAAAGTGTAACATTAGAACAGATACTACACTTTGTTCTGAATAGTTGTTATATATTTATTGAATTATCGCACTACAGTTTTCAAAAAGAAGTTTAAGTCGATTTAATTTAAAACGCTGTGCCATCGTTTAGCTTAGTTATTTTTAGTCAGTCCGTCCCCTCAGAAAATATTCAAAAAAGAAACATGCACACATAATCTGTATTTGAAATTGGTGGGGTCGAATTGGAAACTTTCTTATTTAAATTTTTTCAACTAAAACTTATGTACAGGGTGGGCCAAAATAAGGGTCCTATCTTTAAATTTGAATAACTTCCACAAAATAAAAGTTAAACTCACCAAACTTTATGTGTGTGTAGACTGACCCTACCGAGATCTTTTGAAATTAACAAAAAAAATTTTAGCCGAAAAACACTTCTTAAAACTTACAAAAACTAAAGTATTGTTTTTTACACTGTTTTGAGTTTTTTAAGCAAAAATAATGTGTTCTAAATGAGGGTACGTTCCTTAGGGCTAATACGGCTCATGCTTGCTTCGGAAGGGGTCCTTTACTTATTCTAAAAAAAAAAAAAAATCAATAAGTAAAAAAGTTATGAATGTTTAAAAATAGGACCCTTATTTTTGCCCACCCTGTATATCTTCAATTGTTTTTAAATATTACTTGAAACATTATATTACTGTACCTAAATTACATGCCCTTCTACTTTTAAATCTAGTATTTACTAACAAATGTTTCCGCTACAACATTGAGAAATTATTCGGAAATACGTCTCGAGTTTCCACTAACTGGGCAGGAAAAGAGTGCTTACTTTTCGCTAAATTTATATAGGAAAGTGATCTACCACATTAAAATCTAAATATTTATTTCATAATTTTTTAAAAATATATTTTCAGGCTGTCTACAGGTAATCGTCCCAAAATATAGAATTTGAAGTATTTGAGGGGTTAAAGTGAACTGAGTCTCCTTTTTAATCTGAAACAACTTATATTGAGGGTAAACCGGAATGAAATCTTATAACTTCCGCAAAACATTATGCATGATGTTGAAAATGTGCTCAGGATAACTGATGAGTGCTCAGCAACAATTCAAATAGAGTGAATTTATAGTAATGTTACCTATAGTACTAAAATATCCCAAAGTATTTTACGTATGTTGGGAGAAGAAATATTTGTCAGTTTTGTGTTCAAGTTAAATTTTACAAGGTTCTTTTTATTATAAATATGAAGAACCCCCCCCCCCCCCGCAATCGTATTCGGTTTAACGTCTGCTTTACATACTGGCATGCATTGAACGGTTTATAGAAATTAACTTCCTATCTAATATGGTCACCTATCTTAAGAGTTTCAAAATCATATACAACTCTTCTGCTAGATCAGATAAATATGTAAAAATGCATTGTGCCCCATTTCACCCCGGTTAATTAATTATAAAGAAAAACATTGCTTCCAGACAAAATATTTAAAATTGTATTTGCACTTATAGTTATATGATGTTCTCACTTCAATAAATAAATAAATATTTATCCATTATCCTTTCAATAGATTAGTAATGCTTTCCTGTTTTTAAACGTTTTCATTAATGTGTAAAGTTTATTATGAAAAATAGTATGCATATAGATCGCTGCCCCACAACACAATGTGATATAAAATAAATTGTATAGGGGTTAAAACTGTTGTGATGTTTTTTCTGTTTAACTGATTAGACAATATAGAAAGTTCTGGGTTAACATCAATGTATTATTACGTAGTAATCGGTTAAAAAGAAAAAAAAACGTTTAAATAGTGTTTACGATTTTTTCATGGTAAACAATGATTACTGCCACAATAAACAATGATTACTGAATCCGGTCTGGTAGACGACATTTTCGTAGACTACTTATACAATTCCATGATAAATGCCAGTATACTGAAATCATATGCCCGTAATAGGGTTAAAATGAACATTCATATACACTAAATGTACAAAAGCAAGGAAATTCCGAAATGTTTACACTTTTATTGTCATTAATTATAGGTATGACTACATATCAACCAAAACATTTCATTATCACATCACTACAGTATAAATCTACATGCATGAGTGGATGAAGTGTTTTGGTGCGCTGAAGAAAAATTCCTACCAGTAAAATACATAGCCCTGTTGTGCTCGCATACCCTAAATGACAATAAAAGTGTTAAAATTTGGGAATTTCCTTGCTTTTGTACATTTAGTGTATATGCATTTTCATCTTAACCCTATTAAGGGTATATGATTTCAGTATACTGGCATTTATCACTGAATGCCCCTACTTTTGTAAAGGCTATGCCTCAATGGTCATTTTCAAGTTTTTTTAAAAAAATTTCTGGAAAACTAAGGTATATGGTAAACTGAAATTAAAATGCCATAAACTAGACCCTAGAACCTCTATCCCTGCCAAAAATCAGCTGAATCATTCAAATAGTTGATGAGATACAGGGGGATCGTACGTACGTACACACATATAACATGGTTTTATGATTGAACTTTCTTGATCTCTGAGTTGCCTTGATTAATGATGCTAACATTCTACACACTTATAGAACCTATCCAATAACAAGTGTGTGCAAACTGTTAACTAATTTTCTGTATTGGTTTTTGAGTTATGATTGATCAAAGAAATGAGATTTCCAGCATAGGCCGTTCTTGAAGTCTATTAAGGGACCGAGCGCTCTCGCACCTCCCTTGATTTAAACATGTTTTTCTTCTGATTGCATATGAAATAATGAATATATTTTTACTCGAAATGGTTGTTCACTGAATATTTTTTAAATGAAAACAACAGAACATTTTTATCGCCTTATACACAGTATTTTATCGCATTATATTTTGGAACGTACATCAATATGTTTAACCAAACTATACACATTTATAGATTAATATATCATTATATTTTTAAGAACCCACAAATATAGTACTTCTGCAGTCTTTTTTTTAGGTAGGATTTGTTTGTTAAATCCAATTTGTAATTTGTATTTTGTTTATTAAATTGTTAAGTGATATTACAGAATAGGTAATGAATACACATTTTCCCATGTTAAGAATGGCTTTGCAAATATTCATTGAAATTACTTTACTTCTTAATTGTTGTTTCCTTAATAATAAATCACGAAGTTATTGTTCAGCACCGTCCGGCGCTTTTACGGTAGATTCTGTTCATTAAAGTGTCATGTGAATGAAGGAAAAGTAGCCGAAGCGCCCCTCCTTATGTTAAAAATATCTTTCTCGACGTTATTATTTCAGCACGATCCATACACCGCAGAAGTGTGCTAATAAACTTTCTTTTTATTGAAAATAGCATATGATGACTGTTTTCTTCTCTATCTAAATATATGTTTCTTATTTTTGTTCAAATCTAGTGTGCACCTTTTCGGGAAGTGCTGAAGTTAGCACCATAAAAAAACGACCTTGTGTCTAACTCTGCCATCGTAGGAGGCAAATAAATCAGAACGAATACAATATAACTAGCGACTACTACTTGTTTTGGGGGAAACGGAATAATAGTGGCGTACGAAAAAGCAAAGAAACATGGTTGTTAAAAGTTAAGGGACTGTTTATTTATGTTTAATTTTGTTCAGTATTTCCTGTTACGTCTGAAATAATTCATCCTGCAATGCTTAAAGACTGAGGCAATGCTCCTGTTCAAAATTCAATATGCCCCTTTCTCTAAAAATATAAAAAGACAATTGTGAATGTTATCTGACACTAATAAGTCACTACTAAGTTTTATCTAAATAATAGTTGGAATAGTGTTTAAGTAGGCTAGTGTAACAATGACGTTTATTAATTGAAAGAAGTGTCTTATACATTTCAATTCAGATTAAATTTGTTTAAAACAAAAAATGAGTCAGAAATCAACGTGTTTCGTGTCTTGGTAAGGTGTAAATTGAGTTTTTAGATTAAAAAAGTACATAGCAAAATAAATAGTAATAGTTATCGTGTTTGATACAAAATACAATTTAATTAGTGTCTGTATTAAATGCAGAAATTAAGCGAATACTGCAATAGAAACGCCATAAAAAGTAAACTTTTATAAACTTACCGATGATATGATAAACCATGCCATTGTTACTGGCGTATCTGGTTAGTGAGATGTTTTCTAGAATGTAATCATAAAAATCGGAATCTCGTTATGAAAGTTATTTTTGTTATCGAAAGCTGTTCTGCAAAAGTGTTAGCGTTCAGTGCGTATTCCGTTATTCTTCTATTAATTTCTTAACGACATTAAGAACGAAAGTGAATTGGATTGAGCGATTGTTCTGTATGTGAATGTTCGAACACGTTTCCTGTATATGAAGATTTAAAAGTAATTTATATGAACGTTATTATCGTTATTGGAAGCTAGTGTCATGTTTCGTACCCGGCCCTTCTTTCCATCAGGGACAGATTCATCCCTTCACCGCTTTTTCTTTAGTTCGCTACGAAATGTTTCTTTTCGTCTTTCTTTTTCTTCATTCCTTTTTTATTCTGCGTTTACCTATGAGGATTTTAGCTAGTTTAATCCTGCTTTAATTCTTCATTTTCGATTTATTTATTCTAATAATGATTATCACCGACTCTCGTTAGCGTGACTTGCTAGAGACTTGTTCTTTTGACGGTTTTGTTAATCGTCGCCATTTTCCTGCAGTTTGTAAACGAAACACAAGGGCGCTTCGCGCCGCAGATCCGACACTCCTCTAACATAACTTGGTATGTACATTAATTCTCTCATTTCCTTGCTAAGCTAATCCTCCTTATTATGCCCCTCATGTTTTCATTAACAATGTCTCCCCGTCGTAACAATGTTACAACTCATTCCCGGCGTCGCTCAGGTTTCCTACGACGGCCCCTGAGATTTCTACCTCCTTCGCCTCGCTCCCCCTAATAGTTAAATTAAGTCATCTATCTTATTGTACTGATTTGTTTCATCTTTTTTCCTTTCGTTTATCTATGAATACTTGTTTCTTCTTCTTCGTCGTAGTGAGTTACCTTTTTGTTTATTTTTTTACTTTCAGATTTTTTACCTGTTTTACAGGGAATAAAAGATTTTTATTTTAAATGGAATTCGTTTGTTTTTCATTGCTTCCTTTGTCTCCGTGTGATTCCGAGTTAACTGGCTGTCTAGGCAAGATGATACATATCATTTTGACGATGGCAGCACAGGTAGTCTTAGACATTTTTAGCGTTTTAATAAATGCTTTAACTGAAATGAAAAGTGTGAGGTTCCATGTTTAAATGTAAGTTAGTATTTATGTATTGTTCGTAAATAATATTCTATTATTCCGGAACATGAATGTAGCCAGACAATTATACCGCCGTAAATGTTGGCTGAGTAAACTATGGAGGGAGACACCCGTATTATGTTTCGTAATGTGTTATGTGTGAAAGGTAATTTTATGGAATTAAAAACGTGAACAAGGATAAACGGTGCGGTTACATTTATCCGATGAAATGTATGTATCTGTGTTTGATGGGGTAGTGTCAGAAGTGTTGAGTGTATGAGTGAACGTTACTAATACCTCCTCTAAGTATGTTCGTTTTAGGAGAGTAAGTTCGGTAGGTTGTAATATAGGTAATTATGGAATCGTATATAAGTGATTCATATATTCCGAAAACACGCATCAGTAAGTAACATGAAGTTTGATCATGTTGGAATTGTATGTAGCGCTTATGTTTTGGTTTTCTATGATGTTTGCTTGCACAAGAGAAAAATCCAGATTACTTTATATAATAGATAGATAAGTATAACAATATAAGACCTTCATATGAACTTCCAATTGTAAAATCATAACTCTCATGTAAGCAGAGTTTATTGTCTTCCCCACTGCTCATCACTATAATAACTGACATTGATGGTGATGTATTTAAAATAATAATGAAAACGTTACAATTTTAATGAGCTTTCAATTTAAGTGAGGAAGTAACGTTTCTTAAGATTCTGCAATTTATTTTTAAATTTCAACATCTCAATATTTTTTTTCAAATCGCTCTCAATGTCGAATTCCTGATTACTTCTGTCTCATTTGACCACCAAAATAATACATATGAAAAAAATATGGATATATTTTATCCAAGTAAATGTTGAAAAAGAATATATCAGATTTATGGATGTGTATTTGCAATTTTAAATTCACAATAACAAATGGGCAAAGAGTAGCTGAATCAGACAAGTCTCCTTATAGAATAGACTAGCAAATATGCTAGAGTACCGCGTCACTCTTTTACTATCTGCGAAATGGTATTCTTATTTACTTGTCTAGAATTATATAATTAAAAAAAATATGTATAACGTATAGTTAAAGCTAAATTAATTGCTTTCGACTATTATAATACTTTCCAACGCTATTGCTGATGTTTACTCATTTATTTATTTTTTAATTATCACTTATGTTCGAATTCATTTTTTGAAAGATGAAGTAAATCATTACTCTATGACCTCACACCAAAGCTATAATTATTTTGCCAAGATAATGTTTTAAGATATTTTTACAAATAGGTGCAAATAGCCCAGTTGGTAGAACGACAGACTGAAGATCTCAAGGTTTCGGTGTTGATTTCTAGTCATGACATCCGATTTATTTGTTGGAAATTTGTAATTTAGTATTAATGCAATATTTTTGTATATCTTAATGTAAGTTAAGATATTCGTTTAAAAACATTCTTACTCACAAGCAGACAGACACACACAACCAGAGAGAGGATTTGGATTTTTACTGAAATGATTTCGAGATTGTTTCTAGCTCAGTTTTCAGTAGGACATTTTTAAAAGAAAAAAAAAATTGAGAAAATCTGATTGAACGGCTATGACATACATATTTGTATTTTTCGATAGTAATGAAGAATATCAGAATTTTAGACTCAAAATTAATAAATAGCTTCCGCTTCGAAGTTGATGTATTGGATAGCGAAGTTAAGATTACGTGTGCGCACTGTTTTTTTTAAATTCGATTTTATGTTATTCTTATATTATTTATCGGTAAAATTTTGTTTGTGATTGAACGATTTACTATGCACAAATAAAAAAAAATCGTTTCGGTAGATGAATAAGGCGTTCCTGAATATGTCACATATTCGTGAACAAACAACATATCATATTTAGGAAATACCGAAATGTTTAAGAAATATATACCAGAAAAATGCATTAACGAGTCGGAGCAAAAGTATCTAATTTAGAGAAAACAGCGGCATGCAACTACTTACAAAGGTTCATATCTATATATAAATATCTATATATATACATATATACACAGATACATATATATATATATATATATATATATATATATATATATATATATATATATATATATATATTATTTCATATATATACATATATAAAACTATAAAAATATGTACCCATTTTCGGTATGTTCTTCAACAGTGCTCAGTACTGGAGTGCAGCTTTGTAAAATTAGATTACTTGCCATGGATATATATATATATATATATATATATATATATATATATATATATATATATATATATACATATATATATATATACATATACATATATATATATATACATATACATATATATATATATATATATATATATATATGTATATTTATTTATTTACAAATTAATATTACAATATTTATACTTACACACGCCGACGTTTCAAGCCTACGCTCTCATAAGTAGAGGAAGTTACAATTTGAGAGTGCCACAGGTCGCGAACGCGCTTCACAGAATCAACGAAGACTCTGCACGCTTTCACTCTATACACGCGGCCATCAGAAACTATCACGTAATAGAGGAGAAATTAAGTTCCACCCATGCCTAAATACAGTGGCCAGTAAACATCAGACAGTCTAGAGGGTTTAACAAACGTTACGGGAACCTTGCTTATAGCTAAGTGGCAGTCTGTTTTTGATATATATATATATATATATATATATATATATATATATATATATATATATATATATATATATATATATATATATATATATATATATGAAATATGTCGATTTAATTTTTATTCACAAGATTTAAACACAAACCATTTAGGATAATACCGCTGTCACATACGTAAAATAGAAATGCTTCTCTATTCTTAGCAGTAACATCCGTGTTTGTCGATGGCGTCTCTAGTGGGGTGCCTATATACATCTATGGTATTTTACTTGAATTATATCATTAATTATGAATAGATGCATATTTGGTTTTCTCCATGTATAACAGACTAAACGTTGTTTATACTAATTACGAAAAAGGACAAAATTCAGCCTTTTCCCCGACTCTGTTCATCTCTTGCATCTTCCACAATTGTCCCTTGTCTTTTTACACATATCTGTATACACTATGCTTCATCAACTTAACCGACACACCTTTATAAGGATTATAAACAATTTGTTATGCCCCCTTTTTGCCCACCTGTTTTAATTTATTGTACTTGCTTGATTTATATGAATACCTATATATCTATCCGCATTTTATGTATATATATACATATGTATATATATAACGTAAAATATAATAACACGAAATTACATGATTGTCGATGCAATAATTTATTTCAACCTTGCGGTTTTATTCAAGCATCCAATTTGACAATTACATTTTTGAGACTGACAGAAAACTGAATTTACCCTCGACACTTCAAACACAACCAGAGAGAGTGGTGGTCGCAGCCAGTCTGAATACCTATTACAGAGCGAGTAGGAAGTAACATCTTATATTTAACTAAAGCAATCGAAAGGGATCTTATGTTTTTTTTGTATATTTTTATTAAAATAATAACGTCTGAGTTAAGCGCACATATTCTTTCTACATTTGCGACCTGGTGACATTTAACGTTCATACGCCTCCATACACACACACACATATACCTATTCTAAACATCACACACACACAATTTTTGGCTAGCCCGAAATTCAGTTTTCGGCCCGGAAGGAGGAATATATATATATATATATATATATATATATATATATATATATATATATATATATATATATATATATATATATATAAATTCGTTAAAAGCAATTATAATATATCATAGTTTTCCAAGTTTCTTTTACATAGACTTAGAATATAATTGTATTTTATCAAATTAACACCTACTAAAATAGGCACAATTCATTTTTTTTAATTAAATAACTTATTTAATTAACTTATCTAGTTCAGGGAGAGACACCCCAATTCAGACATCGACTGTGAAGCATTAAAGATTAGTGAATCCTGGGCGGGTTTATTTTCATATACATAGCACAGAAAACCATCAACTGTTGTCAGCGATAATGTAATGGTTTTTGACTGGGAAATCATAAACAGCAATAATAAAAAATCAACACGATTGGATTCAGCACCGCCAGCTTTCGATTATCGAGCTCAAAATATCAGATAATAATTCTAGAAATGTTCAGAATATGTTCAAAACACATTTTAAGTCATTTCAATTGTGTATGTTCATTTTCAAACCATAAGTTTGTATTGCTAATACATACAAGATGTTTTTCAAAAGCATCCCCAGCGTCTTCTTTCAGGGAAAAGGAATAAAAAAAACTCAAATTATTTAAAAAAAAAACAATTTTTGTAGTTAACGGTTCTGGTTCTTTTTTGTTTCATTTGATAGAAAAAAATTCAGGATGAAACCTTTTAAAAAGACCTTGTATTAATTATCAAGAGAAATGTATGTTTTTTAAAGATGAGTAGTAACAATTGTGTGCATTGAAATGTGTTTGAAACAATTTAGGAATTGTGTTAAGTTGTAAAATTTATATATATACATGTATATATATATATATATATATATATATATATATATATATATATATATACATATATATATATATATATATATATATATATATATATATATATATGTAGTGCACGTACTGTATTAGTTTATGTAGATGTAAATCCGTTAGAACTCCAGTGTTCATAAAAAGTTGTTCTTAAGTATACATTTATATTTATACACACATTATTGGTTACATATGTGCATACATGTTTTGGTTGTACTCTTCACAAAGAGCCAACCTCTTCAGACAAAAAAGACGGAGAAGTGAGATGAATTTAGAAAGATTTCCCTTTAAATAAATTGTTTTTGGGAATGTGATATTTTTTGTAATTTTGTACCGGGTTACATTCTTTACTTTCAACTAGTTTCTATCTTTTTCTGATCATTTTATTACCTGCCTTCTAATTATTTCCTTTTTCTATTGTTTTATTAGTTACTTAGCCTGTTTAGCATTTCAAAGTGTTAATCAATTTACAAACATATTCAAGCATAAATATCTTATCTTTATATAAAATACACACGTGTGCAGAATTTAATAGATACACAAGTACATATATAAACACACATATATTTATATATACATATATAAAAAAAACCAAAAATAAATAAAAGATAAAACATAACAGACAATAATATGTACGCAGATATCCATACACAGATATACACAGATATACACATATATTTATTTTCAAGCATAAATATCTGGTCAATATATAAGATACACACCTGCGCACAAATTAATAGATACACAAGTACATACATACACACATATATATATACATATATATATATATATACATACATATATAAATAAACATATATATACGCATATATCCATACACATATATACACGTATATACACATATATACATTTCCAAGCATATATATATGGTCTTAATATAAAATTAACACGTGCGCACATAAAATATATAAACATACATATATATACATATATAAAAAATAAAAAAAACACAAATATATACACATATATCTATACACGGATATACACATATATACACATATACACCGAATACATATGTTTATATAAAATAGCTACCCACACATATACATGACTATGTTCGTACAGTACACATATAAATAGATAGAAGGGCATATAAATATGTCCATTAATCTACGAATACGTACACCCGAAATAAATATAAAATAAAAAAGTGTTACACCTGTATAACCATACCCATACACATAAGATATTAGTTCAAGTATCCATACACATACCTACACATACATCTGGATCTAATTATACCCATATGTATACATATATACATATACGCATATACACACATATATATATATATATATATATACATACATATAACCATATAACACACACATACCAATACATGAACACATACACACATATATCCATACATATACACTACTACATATGTATACTGATATATATATATAACATACATAAACCATACATACATGTATATATATATATATATATATATATATATATATATATGTATATATACCATAACATATGCACGCACAAATACATACACATATAACATAAATATATAAAACTATAAAATATGCACCGAGACAACATACACACGCATACACATGTTCATACATACATTTGTATGCATGCACACGCACATATACACATGTAAACAAACATCGATATTTCTATAATTAAAACTGAAGTGCTTATATCATTCATTATTGCCCTTGTTCAATTTGCTTACATTTATACCTGCTCGAGTATTAATACAAGAACCATTACAGGATAAGTACCATAAATACAAGCAAACTAATTAAATACTATGTGTGTAATTACAACAGTTAATCTCATATATAAACAAGTGATAACTATGAGGAAGTACCACATTCATATCATTATATGGTGGGCTGTAGTGATTTTGGATGATATAGATTACTTAAGGTTAAACATATAAAGACATCAGAATTTTTAATGAAAAAATAATTATTAAAGTAAACAAAAATAAACCATGAAAATAAAATAAAATATAAAAGAAAAAAGAAAAAAAAAGATAAAAACATTTAAATAAATTGAGTATGTCTTATACTAACCATGAAACGAATGATAGTAGTTATTCGTAATCTAAAGTCTGCTTAGTGTGTGTTCCTTCAAATGTTTGCAGTTAAAACTCGTTTCGTGTATGACGTTGAGTAATTTTTCTCTATCTTTAAACTTTACAATTCCAAGTTTTTCACCTAGGCATGAGAAACAGGGTGAGCTGAGTGATCTACATGTTTCAGCTTTTTTATCATGCTCCATCTAATTATTGTTTTTGTATCGTCTATCAATTTCCAGAAGTATCGGGAAGTGTTACTGTATTTTTTTATTTCTAAAACCAAATGTATGCATGTAATACCTTTCTTTAAAACGTCTTGACGTGCTGCCTATATAGAACTTATTATCGTTTGCATTTTTAGCAGTGTAGATTTAGCACAATATATTATTGATGCAATTTTTTGGTACGGTACAACCGAAACATGTATGCACATATGTAACCAATAACGTTTGTATGAATAAATATTTATACTTAAGAACAGCTATTTATATATATATATATATATATATATATATATATATATATATATATATATATATATATCGTACATGTATTGTATTAGTTTCTGTAAATGTAAATCCGTAGAAACTCAAGTGTTTATAAAAAGTGCTCAATAACAAGTAGAGCTGATTATAAGTATAAATTTGTATTTATAGAAACATTATTGGTTACATATGTGCATACATGTTTCGGTTGCACTTTTCCCAGAAAGTCAATCTCATCAGACCAAGAATTTCAGAGAAATCACATTTCTCTGAAATTCTTGGTCTGATAAGGTTGACTTTCTGGGAAAAGTGCAACCGAAACATGTATACACATATGTAACCAATAATGTTTGTATGAATAAAAATGTATACTTATAATCAGCTCTACTTGTCAGTAATAATGTTTGTATAAATAAAAATTTATACTTATATATATATATATATATATATATATAAGAGAGTTCCGCGGGAGCGTTGGACAGGTTGAAATTAATAACGCTTGTTTTGCCTCCCATCATCAGTGTGTCTCAATTTCAATCATTGTCTGTGCTAATTGTCGGTAGTCGTATGGTCCCCAGCGTTGTAGCCTAAATTTATGAACTGCGTTCGATCCCTGGCAGCTGCATACACTCACCACTCTTGCACTAATGGGGGCAAATAGCCCGAAACGATATCGTGTGTAGGTAGTATACACTTTAATATTAAATTTTAAAAATATATATATATATATATATATATATATATATGTTGATTTAACTTGTTATGTGATAAATGTAAATACTTATACGCCTGTAATGTATTTGCGGTGAGTAATCTATACAAAGGGAAGGTATATTTTGTACCTATTTAAAGATATATAAAGTGAAAATATGAAAAGGTACAAAACTACCGGAAAATTTAGAAACAATTATTTACATTACATCATAACTCATTTAAATGTTGCAGAATCTTTGAAGCTCAGCATATTATATATAAAAAAATCTTTTAATATGTCATAATAAATATGCTGTAATCAACAAATTTAACATACAACTATATTCAAACAAATAACAACTAGAAAAAAACACGGAAATGTCCAAAGATTAAACACACATCAAATCAAGAAATATATTGATTTTACACATAATAATGTATTTATTGGTTAGAATTTTATACCTCGCAGGTATGGATTGCTTTGCTATTGTATGTTTTATTTTTAGTTCTTATCTTTCTCTTTAGGTAGAATCCTTCCAGCCCTGTTATTAATAAGTGAAGACAGATTTTTCTTGTCCAACGCTTCTTCATCATTATCGTAATTAATCAATTAAGCATCTTAATTTGTCCTTGAAGGAAGATGAGATTTGTGTAGTCGTTGATGATGAAGGAATATGAAAAAAAATGTCAATGGCTTCAAACAATTCTCTCCCGGATAATATCAATACATCGTAATATCTAAAAACCAAACAATAATTGATAGATAGGTTGATAAATATATAGAGATAGAGCGAGAAAGATAGATAGATGGAAAGAGAGAGGGGGAGAGAGATAGAGAAATAAAAAAGAACAGAGGAAAACAAATAAAAAAAGGAAAATAAAGATAAGAGCGGAAGAGAAATTAATCGTAAGAAGGGGTTACACACAAAGGAAAATAAAGAACAATGAATGATGAAACGAAAAACGGCGGGACAAATAATGAATGAAAGAAAGGAAAGCAGATTAAACGAAAAACGAATCATAAAAAAGAGAATAATTAACGAACGACCAATACGGAAAAAGAAGAACGAAGTAAGCAAAATTGAATTAAGGACAGGTTACAAAATGAAAAAAAAAACAAGGACGGAAAACAGAAAAGAAAAACATTAAGGAGAGAAGTAATAAGAAATTAAAAACGAATAGAGTAAAAAAAGAAAAAAAAAGATAAAAATAGGAAAGTTACACAAAGAGTTTAAGAAGGGAACGAAGCAACAAATTAAAAGATTAAAAGACAGATAACATAAAAAGGTTAACATCACGTAATCGATCGATATATGAATAAATAAATAATCAATGAATATAAAGAAGAAAATCAGAGAAACACTAAAAACGGAAATTAAAAGAAGTTTATATAATTTACTCGTGTTTGATTATATTCTTACAATGTTTTTGATGAAAATATGCGTAAAATCGAATTGTACACATTTAATAAAAAACCTGATAAAAAAACTTGCAAATCCTTTCTGGTGTAAACATTTTCATGATAATGTTTTGTTAATTGGTTGCTTTAAAAAGACAGATTGTAATAAGATAAAATACTCGTTTATAATATACGTCATTTAAACTTTGAAACTCGTTTTGTTTTTGGTATTTACGTTTTATTTTTCTATACCTTAAGTAAAAAGACTAAAGATCGAGAATTATTACGATATAGAACATATTAAAAAAACAGTCGGGCATTATGTTTGAACATCTGAATTTTCTATGAGCCGACGAACTTGTCAATTTAGCTATTGTTTTTTTAAGGAAATTACTCCAAACACTTGATATAAGGAGCTGAAAAATATTACTTCAATGTTAAAAACTAGACAACAATAAGTGCAAGATAGATAGATTCCGACCCAGAAAATGGTTATTCTTCCTCCTTAGTGATACACATCGCACATGGAATATGAGGACTAACATACAAAATAAGAGAAGCTGCCATAAGTAAAACCAAAGTCCACTTTCTTGCTTAAATATTAGATATGTATATGTTGCTAATTACAATCAATGAATGTGATTATATAGTTTGTCAGTAAGAAATGACACCGGATTCGCAGACACAGAAGAGAAGAATACAGAAAATATTACGTTAAAAAATGAGAAACAGCAAGCAGAACTACTGTTTAAAGGATATTTTCCATATTAACAATAATGAAACGGTGTAATTAACACGGCCAATTAATGCCGCTAATTACTCCCAATTATCAATAAGGATTATATTAACTCACTGATAAAATACTGACTCATGTTGCAACTTGTTTTTTGTAAATTTATTTTAGTTGCCATTTTTATGCAAACACTCACATGTTGAATAACTGATGTTCACTCTATACTTGATGTCGAATCATTAATTTCACCGTATAACCGAGTAGAATGTTCGCTGTTATGACGACGATCAAAAGGAAATGAGTCTATTTTCCTTGCGTTTGTGACTCGGTTATAATGCTTCCAAACATAAACGAGAATATCAACAGAGCATGGGACAACTGTCTCAAGTGACAGGACACTACGAATGTTGTTTCAAATGTTACGTAGTTTTAACTCGAGCCTTGAAGTTGAAGAGGTAAAAGGGCAACCACGAACTCTTGACAATGACAGTTTCAAAGCAATTTTGAACAAAACCTACTTCAAATTGTCAAAGGTATGTATGAGTCATTTGATGGCAGTATTTTAATCTGATGTAAATTGCGGAGCTGAAAATGTTCGATAAATGGATTTAACCAATAAATGCTTGTTTCTAAAGTTATCATGAATTTAGATCAACGTACTATTACACAGACTGTAATAAATAAAGAACATACTATTGCATTATACAGGGTGGGCAAAAATAAGGGTCCTATTTTTAAAAATTCCTAACTTTTTTATTTATTGATTTTTTAAATTTTTTTTTTTAGAATAAGTAAAGGACCCCTTCCGAAGCAAGCATGAGCCGTATTAGCCCCAAGGAACGTACCCTCATTTAGAAAACATTATTTTTGCTTAAAAAACTCAAAACAGTGTAAAAAACAATACTTTAGTTTTTGTAAGTTTTAAGAAGTGTTTTTCGGCTAAAATTTGTTTTGTTTATTTCAAAAAATCTCGGAAGGGTCAGTCTACACACACATAAAGTTTGGTGAGTTTAACTTTTATTTTGTGGAAGTTATACAAATTTAAAGATATGACCCTTATTTTGGCCCACCCTGTATATGACATTAGTAAAACACGTTAAAGTGAAAGAAATAATCATAGCACAATTACGTTTATTAATATAATATTAGCGTGAATGGTAGCTCAATTAATATCTTATTAATACTAGTGCATCAATGTTAGAACTGTAGAAAAACAGTACAACGTATACACAAGGGAGAAAATGTTATTCAATAAATTATGCTTGAATATCTCCCATGACTTGTATTTGCCGTAAGTGAGATGGATAGTTGCTGTTTATTATTTAAAAGTAAAATAAAGAATTACCTGGTGCTAATAATGCGTATTGAATATATATATATATATATATATATATATATATATATATATATATATATATATATATGTATGTACAGGGTGGGCAAAAATAAGGGTCCTATTTTTAAAAATTCATAACTTTTTTATTTATTGATTTAAAAACATTTTTTTTTTTAGAATAAGTAAAGGACCCCTTCCGAAGCAAGCATGAGCCGTATTAGCCCTAAGGAACGTACCCTCATTTAGAAAACAATACTTTAGTTTTTGTAAGTTTTAAGAAGTGTTTTTCGGCTAAAATTTGTTTTGTTTATTTAAAAAATCTCGGAAGGGTCAGTCTACACACACACATAAAGTTTGGTGAGTTTAACTTTTATTTTGTGGAAGTTATTCAAATTCAAGTTATTAAAATTTAAAGATCGGACCCTTATTTTGGCCCACCCTGTAATAATCTCCCACTTCCTTCTTTGCTTGTGTTGAGTTAAGAGTGGGTGAAACTCCTACTGATGTCCGGTGCCAGATTTAAGCACTTATTTGTCTAACCACATTAAACGCTGTCATATACCAAGTATAGTATCTGTTCCGATGGATACTGCACCCCATAGACTGGTATTGTCTTGTCCTTCGGGACTTGATTTACGTCGGTCTATGGGATTGTCCTGTGCAGTTCTTGGAGGTCCACCCTCCCAGACTTTGCCTCCCCTCTTTGGGGAGGAGTAAGTTTATTGCTTACTGCTTGAGGCGCCCCCACCGGGGAATGCCGACGGGGCTGCCCAGGCAATTTTTGATGGTCAGAGTGCTCACCTCTCGGGCGCTGGCTTTTCAACCCCCACTTTCCGACCCGACCTTGGGTCACATCTAACTTGTGGGAGTAGGATAAAACTGGCCTTGTGCCTAACTCCTGTAGAGGAGTAAATAATACCAAGTATAAGTAATACACAGATTCATACTTACAGTCGATTTATTCACTATTTAAGGACCCGTAAGTCGGGGAAGGAGAAATACATTGTTTTACTCGTGGTTCTGCTTTCGATTCTTGGCGCTGATATGTTGCTTGTGTCTAAGCCACACTGAATAATCCTGATGAGGACGGAATGTCCGTCTCTAGTTTATCTATACTTTTATAAATATAGAATAAATTATGTACTCAGAAGAGAAGTCGTCACATGGGGTGTCGCTAGTAATATAACATAGATGTTTAAAAGAATTAATAATTATTTTTGTATTTTCGAACAAGGAAGTTTTGACAGTCAAAATATATCAGCCAACGATAGTAGTGGTTCTCGGTAATGATTGGTTGGTTTAGTCTAAATTATGCGGAAGACTTATAATGAGGATATGACAGCCGTCTGTAAATGACCTATACTTTTATGTGTATACATGTACATGCTCTTTATCACTACTAAATCCAACACTGTCAGTACGGTTTCCCACGTAGGCTGTTGCTATTCTAAAAATGTAAACAACGGTTACATGTTTTAACCACGCTAATATTAGACGATTATTTAAGGGTCAACAAGTTCACACAGGCGAAAAATAACGGAGTTAGATACTCAATGTTCCGGCTTCGACTCGCTGCTTATATGCAGATTGTCTCTAAGGCACACCGATGAGAAGAAACTTATGTTAGTGAAAAACACAAATACACACACACACACATATATATATATATATATATATATATATATATATATATATATATATATAATATTTACAAATACATTTTAAATTAGTAGTACCTACAGACGCTAGAGGCACGAACCCATTTTAGAGAATAAGCCTAGAATCTTCAAGTAGTCGCCATATCCACTCGGCCACCAGAGACTGTCACGTAATAAAGGAGAAATTAAGATATATGTGTACCTAGAAACAGGCAGAGATAGAAGACTAGTCGAGTGTATTCGGAAATGTACTTTAAAACTTTTTTGACAGTGTATTTTTAACACCCCAGAGTGTGCTCGACTTTAATTACTTAAAGTAGATAATTATAATATTTATGAATACATATTAAATTATTTATAAATATATTATTATTATTGAATATATATATATATATATATATATATATATATATATATATATATATACATGTGTGTGTGTGTGTGTGTGTGTGTGTGTGTGTTCGGAAAGTGCGGAGGGAGAACGCGAGAAAGCGTCTAAAATTATGCTAAAACAAACCACATTATGTTTGGATTGGTTGTTTTGTTTTGCAGCATATCACCCATCTTCAGGTTATTCGATGCCGAATCCTGTCATTTTGGTGAATGTTTTTAGTAGTAGTTGTAGTAATAGTAGTAGTAGAAAGAAAGAAAGAAAGACAGACGGAGCAGAATGACAAATTGATGTGAAGGAAAAGAAAAGAAAGATAATCAAAACGCATCTTTTGATTTATGAAATTGTTCGCTTCTCATACGGCGTTACGGATAATAACTTAATGTGTTGACACATACATCACATCCACATTAAATCAGAATCGACAGTGGATCACTAGCAACATTGGACACGTTGGTTAGTTTTGTTAGAAACTCTCAACAATATTAACATCTCATTGTTTTGGGATATTTCTAATATATTTACCGACGCAGAATTTCTACTAACTTAAATGCATTTACCAGGATAATCATTTTAAAATGAACTAGTCTTTTCTGCTTCATTTGTTTATTCATGTTATGGATTAGATGGTTCTATTGTTGGCATTAGTTTCTACAATATTTATTTAATCAGAATTCTTTCTAGAAAGAAATCATCTACTTAAAGGAAGCACCACGTGAGTGTGGCCAATATCCAAAACAAAAGTGTGTCTGTGGAACGAACCGAATTCTTCAGTTCGTGTTGTTTACCACGTAACCACCGTCACATCTCTTTTCTGTTTAAAAGTACTTTTAATTAACTTATATATTTGCTTTGACATTTGCATTGTATTGATTGTTGAATGTACTGCTCCGGTAATGTTTATTGTTTAACGTCAGCATTTTTAACTTTCATAAGCGAAACATATATGTTAATACCTCTGTCAGTAAATTTAGTTCGGCAATGATTACACTAATTTTTAATATTAGTTTGTGATTAGAAAGCATATAGACCGCTTCCTTCGCTTATTTTCGATTTCATCTTTTTGATCAGCTTAAATACAAGACTTGGAATAAATAAACATATTGTTGACCACAAACCACATAGCATGTCTTCAAATTCATTTATTAAATTCTGCAAACCATTATCATTGGCTGGACGTTGCATCATGAATTCATCGAATATATCAAGTATCGTTTCTTTTTACGAAAGGAGGTGGGAGAAGGAAATCTTTATCTAATTACATATTTGATAATTTCTTCCATCCATGCTTGTAGATGTCTAAGTTTAAAGTTCGTTAGGGATTAATATACTCTTTTTTAGAATAACGACGTTTTAAAGGGAAACAAGAAAATGATATACTATAGAAAGCATAACATTACCATGGAATGAGATATGCGTTTCATTCTACCAATCACTCACAATAGATATTAGGTTATGAGGAATATTTTCATTCTACCTTATTAAGTACCATAGTCATGAGTGCTGTAATGGATATCAATGCGGGTTTTAATATCGGTTAACTCCAGATAGAATCTCGTTTGCGTTTGCTTGGAGATATATAGACACCGTTTCCAGTCTACGGAAACAAAATATTTGGATTAAATACAGTATGGGCATGGAATAGTTTATAGTGTGCATAATGTTTTGACATTAAATATTCACAGATGTACATGTATGTCATAAAATAAGCGAACCAAATCTACAAAGGAGTTTCCATGCTTGCCTTCCCACAAGAGCAAAGTTAGACACAAAGTCTGTTTTTAATGTGAAGAAATATCCAGCTTCTATGAAGAGGCTCTCCGAATTGTGACAAAAATAAATTTGTCTTTTTTTTAAGGATTTCTCTTTCACTAGCCAAGCTGAGAACAGATACTACACATTGGAACATGTAATGTGTTTTTGTGTTTACTAAATAAACATATTTGATAGACTATAAAACAGTATCAGATCAATCCATGTAAGGCTTCGAATGAATATTGTCTCGCCATTTCATGATATATAAAGTGGTGATATACCGCAAAACTGATAACCCGAACCAATTAACTAGTTGTACTTGGTCTGTCATTCTCAAGTCTGAAATTGTATTATTTGTAGTCTGTCATCTTCACGTTTTAAATAGCATAGTATTTGGTCTCTCATGCTACAGTTAGAATAATCGTTTCCTTTTGTCAGTCTTGCCTTTTGCATCGTATTGCTCAGCAAGGGGGGGGGGTATGAATACAAACAGACAACACCAAATCAAACAATGACTCATTTCCAATAAGGATCATATTTCGACATTAAATACTCCAAAAATTATTGTCAGGCCATAAAACAGACAAAACAAAACTATATTTATTGTGTTTCTTTCTGCTAGTATTTATATACGTGTATCTGTGTGTGTGTGGATTGGGGGTAAAATAGCGTAAATCTTCCAATGCCTTTGGGGAGTGTTATCAAAATGTCATGAAGTCTTATATAGATGTTTTATATTCTCATAAATCTTTAGCTGGCGTGCGAACGATTGTTTCTATGTAAGTAGAGATCTATTTTGCTGCCGGGAGGCCTAATTTATCCAGCTTCTCTTCCCGACAATTTTAGACAATAGAAGACGACCTGAAAGATCACATGTCATTGCTCAGCATCGGCTACCAAGCTGATGTGTATTTCTACTATCGATAAATTCGCCGGTAAGATCTACGCCAAGCATCGATCCATATTTCGTTCGAGTTCTAAAAAAGTGGGAGATATTCACATAGTTTACGTATTTAATATCTATAACCATACATATTTGTAATGATAATAGATGGCAGCACTTGATATAATAGAAAATAAATACCCACTTAAAACTAGAAACACTCATGAGATTATATCATTAATCAAATACAGTGTTTTAATTTTTTAATTGTACCTCATAGATGGGATAATTGCGCGCACGAGTGACAGAGAAAGACAGATAGATTGGGAGATATATAGCTTGTCACTTTACAGAATTGTGTGCACCCGCATCGGGGACGGCACTCTTACACGTCTGATTTGCTTGAAGTGTCGCCAGGAAGAGAGCGATAACTCCCTTCCTGAAAGTCACGTAATTTCGTCAACTTCCCTTTCTGGGGCCACCCATTGTTTCACTACAACTTTCCATTCAAAAACACATTTTGTTATGTAATGTATATATATATATATATATATATATATATATATATATATATATATATGGAAAATTAAATAAGGAAAACCAAAATATTAAATATCAATCTACGTTTCACCTTTATTAGAAGGTTTCATCAGAACGGGAGATTAAAGAAAAATAAAAAAATACAGCAACAAGTACCAAAGTCAGTTAGATATTATATATAAATATGCGTAAATGTATGTCTGTGTGTTAGTAATAAAAGTACCATTTTTAAACATTATACTTTTTTTATTTTCACTGGAACGAAGCATTTTATAGTACTAATTAGATAGATGGTATGAAACAGACACATTTAAAACTGTTTATATCTTGAAAAATATAACAACTATGGGTAACAGATGAACCAACGTTCAGGTCATTAATTTCTTTGAACATTGAATATGTAATAATCGAGATCTAGCGAATAAATATTTTCCATACGTCGATACGAGTGTTCCGTGATATGTGGTTTCAAGCGTTTTGTTTATATTTAGATATATCATCCTGATCTCAAACAATAAGTTACTCTTTTATTGCATAGGAAAATGTATCTATAAATAGGAGTCATCAACATCCCATCTAGCAATTGCATCATCACATTTCTAGCGCAGATTTCATTGTTATGACCAGAGACACATTCCTAAAGCAATATTTCATACAAACATTTCGAGTACAGTTCAGTAAGTAAACAAGAATAGTATACATTTTTAAACTATAAAAGTATATTTATTAACATGGTTTTCATAATAGTCTGAAACTTCGTAAGAATTGCTTCAAAAAGTAAATTTTAACATTGTAAGCATGTAACGATATCCCTTATATATATCATATTATCGTTACCAAGTAACGATACGTTACACGTGTTTTATATACGAACAGAAAGCCTTGGGCCTAACGTTTCTCGAAATACGAAACAAGTCAAAACGTTATTACGTTTCTCGAAATAATTTAGAACTCCTTTAATTACCACACACAGCATAATTGTTCACGAAAGTTTCATCTAAATTTTTAATAATGGTTCTTGACCCTTTAAACTGATCACCACCAACATATTATGTTCTTAAATGTTTTTCGTATATAAGTTCTATACTTTTTTCGACTTTTTTAACATTTTATAGGTTTTCTCCGACTTATGCATTTTTTTACACACCTTCTATACATTTAAAGTCTGTCTCAACACTGTATCAGATTAAGACCCGTGAGAGAGTCTTGGGCTTTTACTGACACATTTCATTACTCGTGTCACGATGGGGCTTTCAGTGTCGTCTCTAACGGGAGACTCATTTTCTTGGGGTCAGGATTCATACGGGTGTGTGCTTCCTACGGGGCAGCCCATCGACACGCGATGATACACAAACGGCTAAATGTGTTTCTACTTAAATAGAGTACAAAAGTTACCTTTGATTTCTTCTCAGTCTTCGGTAGTCGTGTTCTAGGCCAGACCCTTCGATTTTCATATAGATGCTGTGCCGTGGGTTGTATTATATTTCTTATCGGCGTTTTTCTATCTCTTCTCGGCCGTGATCGCTCAAGGTGATGTACCTGTTCTGCGGATACACTTTGTGTTCATACAAAGGGAATAAACTCGGAGATCACATGTTGAGAGAGAGTCACGTAAATTGCTTTTATTCTACCCTTATTAAATCTGTAGAAGGGTTCACATATCTCTTTTTCCATTCACACCTAAATTGCGGCTATTTCAAATAACTCTGACTCAATTATTCTAGCTAGATGATGACAGACTTCTGTCGGGTAACTTATTCGGGGCCCCCGATCACGCTTCAGCCCATATTGTATACGGTCCGCATAGCTGGGGATCTATTTGTGAGCTGCCTAGATAACAGCCATCTGCACAATTCGCTCTTCCATCGCCGACTAATCTTTTGGTAACAGACATAATTACCTGTCCGGTTGACACCAGCTTCCACAAACGACTGATCTAAAAACTTGCGTCTCGACCAAAAAAAAACAAGTTACGTCAGTCTCCTTGTCTTGTATCAACCACTCACACAACTGTCTCGATATCGCTTTATGTTTGAATTTTCAACCCAAGCCTTTTCATGTCGGCCCATCACTGCCGAGCGTGTGTATAATTTTGTGCATGAATCATTCATGAGAAGCAAATTTACCCTTTTCCAAAACACATCTCATCTCAGCTTGCACTAAATTCGCGGATTCCACTTAAGTCACAGTCAGTACTAGCTAACTTAAGCGTTCTTCGAATTATAGGGCCCCTCATAATGCAACAAGCAGAGTAATATATTACATGTTATCTAACATTTTACATCCGTGATATCAATTCATAGAACTTCACAAAATAAAGTATTATCTTTATGTATTAATACATTGATGGAGTTCATAATAGTGTACTTGCGACGGTTTAATAACTACATAGAAGCAATAAACCACGTGATGATATGGTGAAAACTGTGCAAAAATAATAAACCTTATTGACTACAAATATGTTTTTCATGAATTTTAGCTCCGATTTGAGGGTTTTTAAATGATCGCAAGTTACTCATTTTTAATTATCATTATTTGACATATCATTACACCTATGCATATTAACGATGCTTGCAGATATAAATGTCGTAACATGATTTAAACATTAAACGGATTGACATCGTTAATGAAACTAAACTATAAATATGCTATTAATATAAAACACGTTATAAATATTTGCTTTTAAAATAATTGCGTTTAAAATAATATTAAATTAATAACGCTTTGTAAATTATATTAAATTGCTTAACAAATTTCATTTTGTTTTGGCATTGTTTTAGTTTAAAATGTTTAGACTACGATCTATTTTATTAAACAGTATAAGAATAATACTGACACAATATTTTCGACGGATACACGTTGTGCATTTTCACAGTCAGAATATTTATAAATGTTTATTTCATCAAAATAAAGCGATTATACAATTCTAAGGGGAAGTAACTCTGTGTGAATAATCACAGTAATAATTTTCATAGAGCCAACTTGTCACTCGACACTCAAAGGTCGGTGTTCGTCACCCCGACCCGATCACTATTTTTTGTGTTGGCTATGCCGTCGTGTGAATTCCTACTTACTTACCTACCCACAAAGGTAGAGGAAAACACAAGTTCGGTATTTTCATGTGAGAAAATTCTAGCTCACAGGGAAGGGGCAAGAAAAAAATTGCCTCAGTCTATAAGGTCCTTCTTATAGTTTGAGGGCAGAACAGATGCTGCACCTCAATCCCAGCCCAAACTCCTCGGCCTACAATTGACAGGTAGCATGCATTGCAAAAAATACATAGAATATATTGTTAAAGCTGCTGCAAAGAAGGTGGTATCCATCTACCATGCAAGAAAACTTCTCATATCTGACAGTATCCTATATATCTACAAAGCCTCTGTTCGCCCATGCATAGAGTATTGTTTCCACATCTGGGCTGTTGCCACATCCACTTACCTCTCCCTCTTAAGAGAGGTCCAAAATTAGTTCCTAATCTAATAGGCCCCTCATTATATATAAAGCCCAGACGCTGCTCCATCGCCGTAATGTTGTATTGTTGTGTGTGTTTCACAAGTAAGTCAATCAAATGTGCTTCGATGGACTTGCTGCTCCGCTGCTCATTGACGTAAATTCACTCGACCAACCCGACAATCAGCTAAATTCCATCTGTTCACTGTGGAGGTCCCCAACTGCCGGAAAGTCTTCTACTTCAATAGCTTTTTTCCTTGTGATGCCGACCTTTGTCTCCCTGCTCCCTGTTTCTTTCCCCGACTCTACTCCCATGCAGAATAGAAAAACTAATGTAAACAAGCATCTCGATGCACAGCCTCTAATTTAAGATTACCCCCTTAAACTTGCATTTTAATTATCAGTAGCCTCTTACGTCTACAGTGGCAGTTTGCTTTGTTTGGGGTGACCTATGTTAAGAAAATGGTCTTTATGGATTTCATCTAATAACTGATATATACATATCGAGGCAGTATCCATGTATACACAAGGACGAAATGTAAAAAGAAGCTGAACCGTATGCAACAGGTTAGACTGCAAGAAAACAACATGAAAGAGTCCGTCGAAAGGTGGATGTTTTGTCAGTCCCACGGAACGCTACTTTTTAGATATGCATCGCGCTCTTTCTAAGCCCGTATTTCTGTTTGCGCATTAGTGTATATTAATTAAAAGTAATACTTATTTTAAAAGGAAAATGTCATCTTTTTCTGATAACTTACGACCGAAAATGCGCATCAGAATCAAGATGATGCTGGTGAGATACACAGCTATAGAAAAGGAAAAAAAAACAAATTCCTAAGAGACCATCTCCTTATCTCACTATCCACACAGAATAATGCCTTTGCGGATAACTCGGGTGTTAACTGTGAACGCGAGGCTTCCACTTCTCAATATCTTGCCGGGATAACATTTTTGTAGGCATGCCTAAAAAAAACTGTTCAAAAGACACTCATTGTGACCCTAGTCTATCATGCTTAATGAAATGTGAAGCACCATATTGAAATAAATCTTTGATGTGCAAGCAGGGCTATGCAGGCAATATGTGATCCGGTTGCTTTTTATGAATAGCTCGCAGAATTTTATGAGGAAAATACATTTTATTATATTTTATTTCATTTTGTTATCACCTCTACACTCTCGTTTAACTCTCCTCATTAACAGCCGTCAAGGAAAGCGGATGTCAATGTAATATCATTATTAAATCATTAACTACTCATCGTGAATAGGCTGAAACCTGTTGCCATTGTGAAAATGGCAGTAAGAAAAATGTAATATCTAAAATATTCCCAATTATCAGTCATCCGTTTAATGGCTAATCTGCAAGTAAACAACATTTAATATTCTTCCCCAATTGTAGGTTTAAGAAGAAGTTCGAACGTTGTTTAAAAATAATCTAGATATAAGATTATAATTTCCGTTTCGTGCAATTCACAAACAATTTTACATTTTTCACTCATAGCGAAGTATTGCCTCATCAACCTTAAAATCTACCGCGAGAAAATAGATCGAGTCTACAAGAAGCTGCCTCAAAAGTAACTAAGTCGTGTTCGTACAAAACTACTTTGTTTTAAGAGGACAATGCAAAGCCGCATACCACCAGAAAGACAAGCGAAAAGGTTGAAAAAGGGAACGGTGTGAACATTCTGCCGCATCCAGTATATAGAAAAGACGATGATCCATCTGACTACCATCTGTATTGATCAATACTTTGATTTGAATCAGTTGATGAAGTGGAAGCAACATGTCAACGGTATTTTGCTTTTACCAAATTTGACAACTTGCAGGTCTTTTGTAAGTTGTCATGGAAAGCAATGGTCTTTACTTTTAAACATATGCATACACAATAACTGATTTATTTATACGCGGCGCTCAAACTAAGTAAACTATTGATGTAATGTTGAATTTATGTCACCGTCGCTTATAACGACATGGTGATATGGACTGTGCATACTTAATCAAAACGTGTAGATAGTCTAACATTATAAGACAGGGCTTATTTTTAAGCTTACATCTATATCGTGTTGAAACACCAGATGTCGATTAATCACCGTAGTTACCAAACGGTCGCCCTGGTCAGTAATTAGATAGATTAAAAAAATGTGATTCGTATGTACATGGTGATTCATAAGTCACTTCACTGAGCTATTTTAAATGATTACCATATGAAGCACAAACATACTATGAACTTTTGATGATCGTTATCTTACTCTCCTATTACTGCTATTTGTTAGGCAATGGACACGTGATGTGAACAGAAAGCCTCCTTCGCACAACACAATAATCTATCAAATGTGCTACAAAGAGTCGTAAATTCCTTGCAAAAAAGAATGGAGCTATGCATGCAGAACGAAAGTGAACATTTTGAAAATTTGCTGTAATTTAAAACTCCGATTAATGTATTTGTTGAATAAACTTCTTGTTTTGTATTACCGTATTTTTTAACTTTAGAATTTCAAAAATAAATAGCTAAGTAACTTATGAATTACCCTATATATAAGCATTGAATTAACCGGTTACTTTTATAAGCTGGTCCACAAGATAGACGAGGTAAAGCTTGCCAACAGGCCTATAATATAGCAAAATGAATCGTAATTCGGCGTCGATATACACTTATGCATCGCAGTGCACCTATTGAGAGCTGACAATTGGCGAACATCAGTTACCGTTAATTTATTATTGGAAGAACTGTAGGCATTCCCTCAGGTTCTGTCTCGTTGAGAATTTCTTTTACAAATACCCCTGATCAACTGAATACACCCACGCTTATTAAAAACAAACATTGTGCCACATTTTACCGTAGTATATCAAAAGGGATTTAGGTGGAGTGTATAGGGGTATGCTTCAATAATTTATGTTTTACGTTTATGATTCCATTTATCAAGGTTGTCACTTTTCCGGAGATTGACTGTTGTTGTTTAATTATTCTGATTAATATAAGTGAACATATTTTTATGTTAGATAATTATAACTTTAATTGTGATTTTATATACAGATATGTTATCCGTGGAAAGGAAACGAGAGCTACACAGAGAACAAGCGCATCTCTTACTAATCCCAAGAAATGACCGTACATTTCGCTAGCAGTTATTTGTCCATCATACGTATCTCTCTGCTCTGTCTCTTATATTGTAATGTCACTCTGTTTATCATCTCTTAATCTCTCCGCGGATCGCTCCTATATAGTCAAATAAATACTCATCCGAATATTAGCTGTCACTTCATTAACTCACAGCTATCATATTAGTTATGTGTCCCTTAAAATTGCTGACATTTGGACCAGTCTCGTTAGGTACATGACTGATGAATATTTTATATTATCTGCGTTAGGTAAATTATGAATGTCAACATTATTGAGATACATTTAAAGTGTCAGAAAAAATTATCGTTTTAACTAAAACGGCTCATTCCAAGCTTAAACATCACAATGGTCATGAATATCTATATATATATATATAGATATATATATATATATCGATGAATGGGGTTCCTACCTACAATTATATATATATATATATATATATATATATATATATATATATATATATATATATATATATATATATATGCGTGTGTGTGTAAAAGCATTAAAATACCACTTGCTAGCAGCGCCCGCCTAATAGTCAAGTTGTTATAAACGCCGATAACAACTAGATGGTAGTAGGTTCGATCTAGTCGCACCGAAGAACTGCAATACGGCGAAACAGTCTGTCCGTGAATTGCTATATTCATATACTAATATATATATATTTGGTTTTGAATTGTGATTGGAAACACATCCGAGGAGACCTAGTTACGGTCGAAATAACTTATAATGTGTACAATCCATATGTATATTTAGTGTTTTTCAACCTCATAACTTATTCATGCTTTGTTTGAACGGGCATAGAGCTCTCTGATTCGAATTCCTATCGAAAATAATCGAACCTGAAAACTATATATATATATATATATATATATATATATACGTAATTTACAATACCTTTTTCATAAATATATATATATATATATATATATATATATATATATATATATATATATATATATACATACATACACATATATACAGTTTTTCTTACCGAAAATAAAAATAAATTCCAATAGTCTTAATTAGATGTACTTTGCAATTAGTCAACGAATAAATCAAATATTACCAACTGTATTTTTATCACCGCTAACTCTATTTTTTATGTTGTTTGACTCACAGTCCTAACTTCATACAGTCTATATTACTCTGGCTTCTGTGACACTCTTTCCCTGTTTATTAACAGTGAATAGGAATAACACTAATTATAAAACTTTATATTTGAGTAATCAATTATGAGCAAAAAAGAAATATCACAACTAATAGTATTACTATATTACGCTTTGTTGTAGAGGGAAAATAAGAAAACGAGATAAAGGAAAAATGAACATGGCTTAAAAGCCCAAGCCTACGACAGTGCGGATGTGTGCTTTACATCTACAAACCAAGTTCTTTAACCGAAAGTGTGCACTCCACCACCATGACAGACTATGTTAACAACAACAGTAAAGAACTCGACAGATTATAAAGCAACTGACAACATTCCTCAAAGAGCTAGGATTAAATATCATCATTGATATTAATCTCACTAGCGTGTACTTCTAAAACGCAATACTGAACCTAACTACAAATATCACTAAGTCATACCACAACACATCAAACAGCTACGGTACGTGAACACATAATCCTGACACCCCCTGTTTTTTCACAACCTGAATATAAAACAACATCAAAATAATCTCCCACCTTTCATCCAGCTCTGAGATCTTCAAACAAGTCCCCTTATATTACAAGAAAGCCATCCGCGAAAGGGTTCATAGAAAATATGTGAAGTTTGCACCTCGGATGGGTTGCACAATCAAATATATAGTGCACGAAGCCAAAGTCATAGCTAATGCAAACTCCAAGAAATAAGTCATTTACATCGAAATAACTCAAGGTATTTTCAAATAGGACAATACCACCTTCAAATCTCAAGGGAATATAAATAACATCTCCTTAGCAACTATTATATGGGCACTCAAGGAGCCCAGTACACCCTATGAAATAAATATAGGGCATCGATAAACCAGAGCCTTACAGCAATTACCACCTATGCACCACTAAAACCCCCAGGTTCCTACAGGCAATCAATAACACTCCCATAATCTGTATGAACATCAGAACTTAGGTCTTCAAACAATGTCCTACCGAACATAAGTCTAAAGAACTGCACATCGTATGGAAATATAAGGTATATCATCCCGCACCAGGACCTTTACAGTTATTATCCAATTTATTTCCTTATATACAATATATTAAACTCCCCATCTCCCAGATATATTATACATATCACATCCACATCTACCACACGAACCCAAATATTACTTACCCACGCACCCCGTTATCCTTACCCATCACAAATAACATCAATTATTAGATACTTCATCATAATTCTTTTTACAAATAAAACACTTTAAATATATTAAATATATAAAATCTTATTTGTTGAATTTATAAAATTATTTTTATTGAAATATATCCAGACAAGGTATGAACCCACTTGATGTAAGTAGCTAAAAAAAACTACTTCACAGTAAAAAACTAGCCAACGATCAGTGTTAGATGGATTGATTCTTACCCAGATAACAGCAAATATTCCCGCTTTGTCAGAAACATCGCTCATTGAATGTAAGGACTACAGGACAAAATAAGTGGAGCGAGAGTAACGATGCTGCCGAAAGGAAACCCAATGGCCACTTTCTACTCTCTGTATACCTCTAAATATACTGATCGAATACGCTTAAAGAAAAAGAAATATATATATATATATATAATGCCAAGATTCAAACTGGATCAATTGACAGACTCTCAGATATGCTCATTACCTTTATTATATAAAAGCTAACATAATAAATTGAATACTAGGACCCCCACGAACAAATACAGGCACCACACATATGATGATGATAGCAAGCCGATTAATTTGACCCACCCGATTAATTTGTATACTGTAAGAAAAAATTCTTAACTGATAAGGATACTCACTATATTACTAACATGCCCACATAGCTAATAAACTACAATATATCAACAGTTTGACATTCAAGTATAATCACCCCAACAAAAAAATAATATGAATATAACCCTTATACTTGTTAATAACAGAGTACCCGCCTACCTAAAATCCAAACAACTCACCGACTAATAGACTACACCACACACCATCACCCTTAAATACGAATACATAACTAAAGTAGAGTAACATACACCATCCCTTGTCAACAATTATATTATTCTGAATAATACATAGGTACGATTAACACCATACTAGCACACAGTTTGTTCGTATTAACTCGCTACTTTCTTCAAAGGTGACGCTTGAGCGAATTCACCGGAAGATGCTATCGTGATCTTTGAATTCCATTCTTCGATTCGTTTTCATTTCGTGAATCGCTCTGGTTTTCAATGAACTCTAAAGCCCCGCTCACACGAGGTGACGTCGTTCGCCGCTACTGCAGTAGCAGCGAGTAGTAGCAGCCTTGTCGCATCGTGTGACCGGTTAGTCGCAAGTAGCACATCGAACTTGTGACTGGTTTACTAACCGCGACTAAAGTTAAAACATGTTAAACTTTAGTCGCACGTAGCTCCAGATTTTGAGGATTACGTGCCCTAGTATAGTGACATTTCATTATTTTTGAAAGCCTTAATAGCGGCTGATACGAATCAATATTCACTTCTATAACTTCACAGTCATGCAGTTTGTTGTCATGACAGAAAAACAAAGGTAAAAATAGTAAGCTAATGACATTTCTGGATATTGACAGAAACTACGAAATTTGTGGGATACAGATTATATACAGTATATGAAGAAAACCGTCGAACGAGTACACTTTTAAATATTTTATGAATTAACTTTTGAGATTCCTTGCGAAGATAATTTGAAAAAAAAAACTTTAATGATGCACATAGGAATTAAATTAATAAAGTCAATACATCTATGAAAACTGACGATGTTTATACACTAAAGCTTGTGTGGTTTGAAAAACAAATCTAGAGGCTGACACGCGACAAGTAGCGGTGAGCGAAGACGCGTCGTGTGACTGAGGCTTAGTGGACTGTTTAAACGGTAAAAAGTGAATGAATGTCACGTTTCTGAAATATGTAACATACATTTTTAAATAAATAATTTGAATATATAAATAATTATATATATATATATATATATATATATATATTGGAATACCATGACCAATTTATGTCTACATATTTTAGTCTTGTTCCTTTTTCATTTCCTTGTGTATTTCCTTGTATCACGCCGGAACTGACTGATGTATCTGTCATGTTTACTTAGATCGCAATACTTTCGGATGCATATGAATGCATCTGCAGTGTCCTTATCGAGTAAAGAACATATTACTTAGATATTTGTAGGTAATTTGGTCTAGAATCGCGTGTTAGTAACAGTATTTTAGTATGTTTTAACTATTATTGAAATTTATTTCTTGATGGTTTGCTGTTTTACTTTAATGTGTAGGCCTTCTTATATATGTAGAAAAATTATATATAAATATATATGTACTATGTTGTTCTACTCGATAAGAGAGATCCATATTGGTCAGAAAGTGGTACGGACATGAGTGACTATATGTTCAAAATAAAAAGTGCTGCCTATATATAAATGTTATGGTGACTTACCTATGTACACCAGGGACGCTTCCTCTTTGCTCAATAAATGCCAACGGCAATTAACTCTCGCCGGAATCCAGTAAAGTAGTCGAACTCTACTTACCAGGCGCATATTGTCTTCCCTCTGTACTCTATTTTCTTAATACACTTGTTTCTACTTCATACCGTGTCCGTGTCTTCATTTCGGTTCTTCTGACAAGACCACAACACATTGGCGACGAAGGATTCGAAGATCTACTCTCTCTCCATTTTCTAACCACCAGACAACAACTGGCAATCTGGAATAACGTTAAATTGTTCTTACGTACTCATCTTTGAACAAACGAAAAGTTTTTCGAATAAAAAATAAAATCCAGCGTAAGGCAAACACTGGAAAATGCACGAGGAAATTAAAGACGAACGTGGAGAAAGCTACACAATTACAAAAGTTTTAAAACAAGCTGATCCGGCGGACAAAGAAAAAGAAATCTCAAAAATCGGATTTTTTTAGGCAAGTAAATTCACGTGATTTTCTTTTGTTCTTGGTCTCTTACGAAAAAATATCAACTAAGTTATTTTTTCTAGAAAATCACTCGTGAGTCATTATTGTATTCCGGTACTGAGTTAAGATTTTTAACAAGGGAATATCATACAATTCTTTTTCTCTCTCCAGAGAGAAAAAAGAAAACTACTACCGGCGAAATTTAAAAACTTTTTTTTTTTTGTCAAGCAAAAGAAAAAAAAAGGTTCACTTTTATTTTTTTTTCTGGTTAAAGAACTAATTACGTTAGCAGCGTAATATAAAAGAAAAACAGCTGTATTGTATAAAGACACAACAGTAAACATGGAATATTTCAGAGCTATCATGTTAGAACTCGTTAAGTTCGAAACCGATCAACAGGCTCAAATGGAAGCTAGCTTTCAAGAAAAACTGCTTGTCCAACAACAAAAAGCCGACGAATAACGACGAAAAGCTGATGAAAAACAGCAAAAGTTTGAACAACTATTGCTACACACAATATCGAATAGGCGTCAAAATACCGAGAACGAATACGCATTTTCCTAAAATACTGTTTGGAGTACAATTGACAACTTTTCTTATTCTCCAGACAACGATAGAACATTCCCTTCATATTTTAGAAAGTATGAAGATCTATATAACATAGATTGCGAAAATTGAGCAGACGCTTAAAAAGTTCGATTACTCCTTCGTAAATTAGGGACCATCGAACATACAAAGTTCGTTGACTACATATTACCCCGTAGGACCAGCGATTTAACTTTCTTGGAAGCGATTAAGTTATTGACGAAGTTGTTTAGCCCCAAAATTTCCCTTTTTCACAAAAGATGGAAGTGCATAAAATTAACGAGAACAGATGGCCCAGATAGATGACTTTCGCATAGTAGTAAATAAACACTGTGACGATTTCAAGCTTTGCGAACTAAGCGCATGTGATTTCAAATGTTTAATTCTTGTGCAAGGACTGATATCAGCTAAAGACGCCGAAATAAGACGCAGAGTTCTGAATAAGCTAGAAAATGAGCCGAATATAACCTTACAAAAAGTCGCAGAGGACTGAGAGAGATTTGTAAGCGTGAAGCAAGACTCGAAAGACATAGAAGAATCGGGCATAGCACATTAGCAAAGTTCGACAAAAATCATATCCTAATTGTCCTTCAAAATCAAGTCAATCCAAAAAGCGTGACTATTCTCACTTTTCGTCCAAAAAAAATTTCCCCAAGAAAAAACAAAACAAATTACCACCTAGCCCTGTTCGCGCTGTGGTGCTCTTCATTGGTATATGGATTGCCCCTACCGGTTTAAAACGTGTTTAATTTGTAACAAATCGGACACAAGAGCTCACATTGTAGAGAAAATTAAGGATTTACAAGCCGGATAAAAATCGCAAGATCAGACGAACAGGATGGCATACACATAAGGAAGTACGTTCAAGTACAAATCCTTAACGAAAGAATAAAGTTACAATTTGACTCCGGGTCTGATTTAACTATCATCAACCTGCAGACATGGAAAAGATTGGGTAAACCAACCATGTTAATATCAAACAAAGTAGCCAGGTCGGTGACTGGGGTAGAATAAAATTCGAAGGTGAGATTATAACTAACGTTAAGTTTAACGGAAAAACCAAACAATTAAAAATGTTCGTGTTAAGAAACACTTGCAATTTATTTGGGACAGAGTGGATGAGACATTTTAATCTACCCATTAACGCTTTTTGCCAAAAAGTAGAAAGCCTGACAACCGAAGGAGATAAATTAAAAGAAGATTTGAAAAAAAACATTCCCAGAGGTTTTTTCAAATTGACTGGATCGATGCAAAAAGATGGCGGAAAAATTTGAATTAAAGAACAACATCCAACCCGTATTTAAAAAGAAAAGGAATGTACCTTTCGCCTCACTCGAGAAAATAAATGAAGAACTAGACAGACTAGTTAGGACCGGCATTCTTTCTAAAATTGAATATAGCCAATGGCCTGATCCGACTGTCTATGTTGAAAAGAAAACTAAAGAGAACCGCGTATGCGCCAATTTTTTGACTGGATTGAAGGCATCACTATCGGATTACCATCATTCTCTTCCGTGCCCAGACGAAATATTTACTAAATTAAATGGAGGAAGATTTTTCTCCAAAATAGATTTAAGTGACGCATATTTACAGATACCCGTGGAAGAAGAAAGCTCGAAACTACTATGTATTAACACCCATCACGGGTTATAAATATTCGAGAGACTCACTTTCGGTGTCAAGGTCGCATCAGGCATATTCCAGCAGGTAATGGATACTATGTTAAACAGACTAGAATTCGCGATAGCATACCTAGCCGACATTCTAATGACTAGTACATACCAAGGAACAACACCGGGAACACGTCCACAAAGTTGTCTCGCGAATCCAAGAGTACGGTTTCAAACTCAAAGAAGCCAAATGTTATTTTTTTATGAAGAAAATCAAATATCTGCGGCACATTATTTACAAAGATCGCAGAGGACCAGATCCAGAACGGCTACTGCAATTCAGGGCATGCCAGCTCCTGAAAATATCGCATCTTTACAAAATTTTCTCGGACTGGCGAACTACTACCAAGTTTTCATACCTAATATGCATAACCTCCGTGCTCTAATGAATTAACTTCTGAAAAAAGACAAAGAGTGGGAATGGACAGCTGAATGCCAGGAGGCATTCGAGAAAACGAAAAAAGTCCTGACATCCGATTTTTTTCTAATTCACTATGATCCAGACTTAGAGATTATTGTCGCTATCGACGCAAGCTCATATTGCATCGGGGCATGCATTTTAAACAAAATGCCAGACGGGACTCACAAACCAAAAGCTCACGCATCGAGAACACTGCTACCAGCATAAAATAACTATTCCCCAATTTAAAAGGAGTGTTTAGGGATCATACTTGCAGTCTCGAAATTCTACCGTTACATACACGGTAGTGTTTTCACTTTACAAACGGATCATAAACCTTTACTCATAATTCTTGGGTCCAAAAAAAGGTCTGCCCGTACACACAACTAACAGTCTGCAGAAGTGGGGAAAAATCTTTTTAAATTATAATTTTAAGATGGAATACCTCCCCTCGAAAAAAATCTGTCACACTGACGGATTGTCAAGACTCATCTCAAAACGTAGTGAACCCCTGGAAGACACTGTGATTGCCTCCCGTCGAACGAAGGAGGAATTAACTCGACATTAAAGAACACAGTAACTTTACGTGTCACTGCACGAAATAAAAATGGAAGCCCTCAATGACGAGTTTATTAAGATGACCAAGACTAAATTAACTGTAAAGGACAAAAAAACTTCAGACATTTTCTCCCTATGCCATGAGGTCCTCTTGTATAGTGAAAAAGTCGTCATTCCCAAAACCCTTCAAAGCAGAATTCTGAAGGATTTCCCTGTTGGCCACCCAGGGACTACAAGAATGAAGAGCTTGATGAGGAGCTACGTGTACTGGCCTAACATGGACCAGGATATCGAGAAAATCGTAAAGACGTGCAAAGGCTATGCATTGGCAGAAAATACACCTCCGATCAAATACAGTCCTTGGCCAAAAACTAACAGACCATGGTCCAGGATGCATATTGATTTCGTAGGCCTATTCGACGGTTTCCACTATTAATTGTAGTAGATAGTTTCACAAAATGGCCCGAAGTGTTCCAATGCAAAAGTCCAACGACGGAAGGAACCATAAACTTTCTCCACGAATTGTTCGCCCGTTTCGGGGTGGTGGATTGTTTAGTCAGCGACAACGGAACACAGTTCACGTCCGCAGAATTAAAGGACTGCTGTGATACTTTCCCAATAGAACATATTACGACCCCAGCATCCCACCCGAGATCAAATGGCCTAGCAGAGCGTTTTGTCGATACACTGAAAATAGCCCTGAAGAAGCCTAGAGGCACTCCTACGGAAAAAGCCCTACAACAGTTCCTTCAGGTGTACAGGAACACGCCAAACACGAATACACCATCGTCATTATCCCCTGCTGAGGTAATGTTTGCGCGCAAGATAAGATTCGTTTTTGACAAACTGCTGCCAAAACAGACAAAACCGGGACGAACAAATGCAGTACCAAGAAAACGTGACATACCAGGCGAAAAAATATTTTTTTAAATGTTAAACAATAATACATCGTTCTGGGAACTGGGGACAATTGAGAAGCGGATTTGAAATATGGTATACATAATTCAAGGCCCTAAGTTCGATCATAAGAGACATTTAAATCAGTTAAGAAAACGAGTATCGGACGACACCGACAGCGCTCCCCAGGAAGAAGAAATTATAGACACTATATATGACACCTTTGACATTGAGATCCCCCAGACAGCTCTGGAACCAAGACAATCAAAAAGGAAGCGAAGACTAACGGATCTGATCGTAATAGACCCGAAAAGAAAACGCTATTAATTCTCCTGCGGAGGTAAAACTTGGAGGGGGGGGGTGTTATGGTTACTTACCTATGTACAACATGGACTCTTCCTCTTTGCTCAATAAATGCCAACGGCAATAAACTCTCGCCGGAATCTAGTAAGATAGTCGAACTCTACTTACCAGGCGCATATTTTCTTCCCTCTGTACACTATTTTTTAATACACTTGTTTCTACTTCATACTGTGTTCGTGTCGCATTTCGGTTCCTTTAACAGGGCCACAACAATAAATGAATAAATGAGAAACTTATTATCATTTATCACTCCTATCAAATAATCAAAACGGGTTACTGTTATTTAAATCAAGAATACAAAATAAAGCCTGGATATGCTGTATATATATATATATATATATATATATATATATATATATATATATATATATATATATATATAGAGTGCAGATAAACGATAACGAAATAACCCTTTGACTGCCTAATACGCATAACTTATGAAAACCGTTTATAATAAATTAACATTTTATATTATTAATTTGGAATTGCATTTGCTTATATGTGTCATCTATATGCAATAGTTTCGTCCATATTAACAGAAATTACTTACAGTTATTTTATGAATAATTCGCAAAAATAACTAAAACACCGTAAGTTTAAACAACCGGCGCCACACAACCTTACCGAAAGTCGTGGCTCGCCACGAACGAGGCATAAGCGAGAATAGAAATAGAGGGGAGATAGCGTGGCTGTCTCGATCGCTTTCTCTCGGCGCTCTTTTCATCGCCCTCTTTTACACTTTTTACATTTTCCCGGAAAAAAAATCGCTTAAGTTAATGTTTTTATTGTAAATTTTAACAACAAACTTATTCTTTAATGTTTACACATATATTATCACTATTCTAACTGACACCATTAACACAATAGTTTAGTAGAACTGTAATCTGTCCCAATTAAGAAAAATATATTTATTCGTATTTAGGTATTATTGAAGATTGACATCATCCGCGAAATTACCCCTCCCTCATTCACCCCAAAAGTATTCTACCTGATTTATGCGTTCACGTGGTCACACCCTGAAAAACTTTACGGAAAGATGAAAAGAAAAAGGTTTTATTTTGGAATTTAAAGTTGGAGATTATTTTGTATATAAATTTAACTCCAATTTTAGGTCAGTTAACTGAATTATATTTTTCTATGGGAGTTAAATCCGCTGCGTTTTTTAGGGGAAGCTACAGTTTTATGCGATTATATGTCGTTTCATGACATTGCCACTTGGACTTAGGGTTAGTAGTAAACACTTTTTGTAAGTTCCCTAAAAGGATAGAATGGCCGAAAATATCTTATTTCTATGATATTCATAAAAAAATATCAAAAGGTTGGATATTATTGTCATGAAAAACCACCTAACTTTAATCCATGGATTTTCAAAGAATAGTCCTTCTCCTAAGAGGGATTTAAAAAAATAATTTGCTGATCTTACCACTTCACTTTTTACCTCCATGCATGAAATAAGTTTTAGAGGCATGGTTTTTCATTTCCATTACTGACTTTTCACAGACTTCTGATTTTGGATTTTATTGGATTCAATCATTTCACTACACAATACTGCATTTAAATTTGATTTTCGATATCTGCATTTCAAGAATGACTTTATAGCCATTTTCAGAACTTTCCCTGAACTTGATTTTCTTCATGCATATTAAAAAATGTGTTGTTGCAAACTTACAATGAAATGCTTACTAATAATTTATAATTCTATCGGTTGTTATTTCTGAGGAGAATAGCCATTCTTTAAAGTTTATTATAATGCTTTGCTTGAACACTTGATTGTTTAATGAATTAATGACTTATTCAATTGTTTTGCATCATTTCAATATTTCTGATGATAATGCTCTATCTACAATATCGAGTATCTGTTTATCACTATAGGATCTATTATAAAATAAGTATCTTAATATCATCCTAATATATATATATATATATATATATATATATATATATATATATATATATATATATATGTATATATATAAAAGTGTGTAAATTATCCACCTTTATTTTTCCATCATTTCAATACTTTCTATCTCTCTCTCTCTTTTATATATATATATATAAATATATATATATATATATATATATATATATATATATATATATATATATATTTAAAAAAAATGTAATTATTTTTTTCTTCTATTTATTTTGTTTCTAATTTTAATGATTTTTATTTTTAATGTTGTTATCAATATCCTTATATTTATTATACTTTTATTTTTGTCATTATTCTACCGGCACTATTTACTGTTTAATTAATCTATTTCTATAGTTTAATTTCCTTCATATTTTTTCATATATTATTGTCAGCATATTATTTTGTATATTAACTTCAACTATTATAAGTGTTTTATATATAGTTTATTATTCCTTTTTTTTAATTTTAAGGTACTCTACTATAACATATTTTAAACCCAATTTCTAATAACTCCTTATACCACTTTTAGTGGATGAGGATTAGAAGGCTTTATAGTCTGTCACTCTGTTTGTTTGCCCTTTCGCCCTACAAGCTGTGGTTCTCCTGATGTTTTGCTATTTGTTTTCTGAGTGTTCTTTTTGGGCCGTTTTTGTATGACGTGTCGATGCAGGCGCTGATGAAGAACCTTTTGGACAATCTTTAAAAATTATTTTTTTAAAGTATAAATAAAATAAAGTATTTCAAAAATGTTTTGGAAACGATTGTACGCCAAATTGGACTTGTTGTTGGAACTCTAGGAACGCAAAATGTAATGACTTGATCCTTTATATGTTATATATATATATATATATATATATATATATTACATCAACATATCAACTTACTGTCTTAGTAGGATTCTATTTGGCCCATAAATAGGACCTTTCCAAGTACTACTACTCTGGGCTATAGCTTACCTGAGAATAATAGTCATTAAGAGGTGACCCTACGGTCATAAAAGCTCAATACCGAATGAACGTTTATGTAATGTAAAGAACCATTGAGAATGTAAGCACAACCATGAGAAAACAGAAACGTATAAATCGTTAAATAACAAAAACACCTCATCGCAGATGAAATGAGCATAGATGGGGCTAGGTAAGGTCATAGGATAAGGGCATGTTTTCATGAATGAATGTTTTCAAAATATAAAATGACTATACCTATTTCTGTCATATTTTCCATCTTTTAGTTTTTGTGACTGTACGTTACGTGATATAACATAAGTGCTTTCATTTACAACATTTTAAAATGCCACATTTCTCAAAATGATTTCAGTAATTTACATTTCGAAGAGGATGAATTACTTCTACTCAATATCGATTGAATATTTCGAGAAATGGTTCAATGTGTGGCATATCATGTGACGACATACAAATTGGCTAAATTAGGCCTTGGCATATCAATTCTTTGTTCAGAAAAATCAATATTAATGTAAGATCCTGAGAAATAAATGTGTAAATTGGTGTGCATAACTAATGTCAACAGTTGTCAGCAGACTTTTACATATTTTACGATATGTTTCCACATGAAAACGATGCACACTTAATCAAAGTTGACCATTTCTTTTTTACACATGTTCGATGAGCTTGACTTCTTTGTCATTGAACTGAAATGTTAAACATAATGACATTTTCAGGTCTGCACAACGTTAGATGAACTCCCTCACGGAACCCAGCTTGAAACTATGACTTGCCAGTTAGCATGTCGCAAATATTCACTTGGATATGCATGGTTTAAATAACGTCAATCTTGTATAAAAGCGTACCGTTCATTGTATGAGTTTCTTTATAAAATACTACGTCTTTAATTACATTGTGCGTTATTTTCATAGAAGAGGGCAATTCATTGTGTGTGGTTTTAAATTAACATTTATATAATCGAAAAGTATGTTTTATTTCAAATCATATTAATGCACGTTATTTGATATACTCATTGCAATTAGCTGTTATAATATTAAACCACTTTGTAATTCGTCTATTATTTAGTACTTTTTAAAAATTAAGTTCACCCTTAACAAGGTACGATGCCACTGAACCTGAGGTTAGCAGCAAGATGCTTGTCCACATTACATTTAAATGTTTGTATGTTTGTACGGTCGGTGAGACAGGAATTAGGAAGGGAATTCCAAAGACTAGTAGTACGAGAAAAGAAGCAATTAGCTTTGCCAGCTGTATCCAATGTATAGCATATGTTTTTCAAGATGACTCTTAGGATATCAGTAGATCAGGCTTGTCTAAATACATACTGTTTGTCGGAAAGAGGTTTAGCTATTAAGAGGTGGTGGACTATCGCTAGATTTATTAGCTATTCAAATACTTTACCGAAGACCGGGAGGAGACCGACGCAGCGATAATTTTGCGAATCCGTTTTTTCACCAGAATTTTTGAACACTAGTAATACAGAGGCAATTATCTAGCTGTCAGAGAAGCAAGAGTCGGCGTAGTATGTGTGGTAGAGTGTGAGGAGAACAGGAGCCAGCTCAGCGGAACAATGTTTTTAAGAGTATAGCCGGGATATAGCCGGGATATAGCCGGGATAAGATCGGGCGCCCACGATTTAGAGGTGTCAATGCTTTTCATGATATTTTGTACCTGGAAAAGGTTATGACCAGATCATCAAGTTAGAGAGCAGCAGAAAGTTTGAGAGGGTGTTATTTGTGAAGTGCAAAGTAGAGTTCAAGTCGAATCGTTGGGAAAGCACGTCAGCTTTATCGGATTCATTGCAGGAAACTTCATGGTAATTTGATAGCGGGAGAATTTTTTATTGCGCATTATTAACTACACTAACATAGATTTTCTAGAAATCATAAGTTATTAATTTCTGTTACTCAATGCGTTTACTACTTATACAGTTTATCTGGTCTTTGCTGTGGCTATTTCACCCTTACATTGGTGTCTAGCTTCTATACATTTTTGGGTATTTGCATCTTATGACGGTTATATTGGCGAAATTCGTTTTCGCCTATGCGTAATAGCAGCGACACAATTTGAAGTGAACCATTGATCAACTGATGATGTAATAGATATTGTACTTTTACAATCTTTATTACAATCTTTTACTTGTCTATATCATTGCTCTATCTTGTATATCGAGAATCATTCCGTTCATGATAGGTTCTAAGTAAAAGGTATACATTATATATTACTTGTCCTGCTATTTACTTCACATACATATATACATACACCAAGACACACACACACACACACACACACATATATATATATATATATATATATATATATATATATATATACATATATATATATATATATATATATATATATGTTGCCTGTATTTTCAATATATACTTGATTATCTTCATGCGTACGTTTAATTATTCTATCATTACATTACCATATTTTTATCTTTAATTAGGGTTACCTACCAGATGTTGTCCGGGTGAGATATATTCCTGGTCGAAAATAATTTCAAATATATTTCGCTATGACAGCACAGTTATTAATAACATTTTCAATACAAGGTGAAATAATAATTAAAATAACTTGTTTTCTTAAAAAAAACTGTTTTTTTTACGCTACGTTTTTTACAGAAAGTTGAGAAACAATTTAACTAATTAAACCAATTCGTTTTTTATTTAATTATTTTTAATCTGTAAAATAATAAATTATTAATTAACATTTGAAACCCTTTTTAAATGATTTCTATATTGAGAAAATATAGTTTAATGGTAATTTTGTTTTATGAATCGAGGAAAATCTATTGAGAAATCTGTTTTATTTCTATATGTATATATATATATATATATATATATATATATATATATGGTACGTCAATGAAAATTAATAAGACCTGCAAATGGAAGCAAATCGGTATTTTTAGTTGTTCAAAACAAGGAGCAGTTTAGTTAATAAAAACATTTATTTTTCATCTATCCAGTATATTGAGCTTTCCTTATTTCACAATAGGTCCAACTCTCTAAAAGTTTACCCTTTAGTTATAATTTACATATATATATATATATATATATATATACATACTTCACTTATTTTATTGACCAACCGATATTGTATGACCTTATCGATAATTGACCCTGGTGATCCTAGATAGTGTCTTTAGATTCTGTGACCTTTTTACCTTTAGTAAAACTTATCTGAATATATGTCTGTGTGTCTATATATATATATATATATATATATATATATATATATATATATATATATATACTTACATACATTGTCTATTGATTTATTCCCTTCGATATTAGAATCTTACATATCCCCTTTTCATTGTAATCTTTCCTAAGTAAATACGCTCGCATCTCTATGCATATACATATATATATATATATATATATATATATATATATATATATATATATATATATTGATGTATGTATTCATATATAAATATATATATTGATATATGTATATATATATATGTATATATATATATACATTGATATATGTATATATATATGTGTATATATCCATATGTGTGTATGTTTATTTTAATTCGCTGAACTATAAACTCCTTTACCCCGCCCACATATCAGATTATCCTTCTGTTTTGCAAACACGACTGAATGTGAGAAAAACAAGACGGAAAAGTTCTAGTGAGCAATATGCGTAAACGTAGATACAGGCGCATGAAAAAGGCAGCGCAATATTATCCTATTAGCCTGCTTGTCAAACAGCACTGACATAAGCAACCAGAGAAGCTTTCCCGAAAACAATTTGTAAGTAAATATCATTGTGCATATATTTGTTTACATATCTTATTGATCCATATATGAGATAAAGTACAGTTTATATATATATATATATATATATATATATATATATATATATTTATATATATTTATTTATATGTATATATATATGTATATATGTATATATATATATATATATATATATATATATATATATATATAAATCCTCATAGAAAAAGAAGAAAACTTTACGAAGTGATTCATCTTCGTGTCCCTTCTCCTGTGTCTTTTTTCCTCTTTTGTAATATTAATCATAAAATAAAAAAATCCTCATAGATAATAATGGCAATGCGTCTAACATTATTTCACTGTTTATTAAAACTTTGTACCTATAAAAATCTCTCTCTCTATATATATAAATATATATGTATATATATATATATATTTACATATATATATATACATGTGTTATGAACTAAAAGTTATTGAAGCATCTTTATGAATTCAAGTAAATGAAAATAGAAAAATACAAATTCTTTTGAAGACCACGTTTTGAGATGCAATATTCTATTAAAAATCATTTACTTGAGTTTTTATCAATTTTTCTAATTCATTTCGAAGGATGAACCATTCTATTTCAGAGGAAGAGAATTCTAATTGATATAAAAGCAACCCTCTTAGTATTCTCTCATGATAGCTTATCCCTTCAATGTTGTCGGAGAGATGTTCAGGCTTCGTCGCAGGGTAGTGAAATGGAAACGCTTATTTTTTTAAATCGTGAAACTACGCGCGTGGCCGCTTATGTGGGTAATACAATTAAAGTAATATAAAATAGACAAATAAATCCCTTTGGTGACCACGTTTTAAGATTGTATATTCAATTAAAAATCATTTAAATGTCTTTGTTTACTGTTTTTTTAAATTAATTTAGAATGACAAACCATTATTTTCGAGAGAAAGGGTGTCCGTACCAATTTAAAAGACAATACCTTAAGATTCTGTGATGATAGCTTATCTCTAGATCGTGTCAGGGGTATTTTCAGACATCGTCGCAGGACTATTTTTATAAAATACTAGCGGGACCCTGTGGAAATTCCACAGTGTTTTCTACATCAATCTGTATAATTTACTGTTAATAATATTATCCGGTGGCTAGAAATATGCACATATTTTACTCACAAAAATTTTGCGTGACGGAATGGAAGTATATATATTAATTTATATTACTCGGTTGCCGGGCCAAAAGCTGTCTCTTCACTAAATCTTCTTAAATAGGAGTGTCAGATCGTGACACACAAAATAAATAACACACACTCTATCGTATTAATATAATAATAATAATAATAATAATAATAATAATAAGAAGAAGAAGAAGAAGAAGAAGAAGAAGAAGAAGAAGAAAAAGAAGAAATTTTAAATATTAAAAAATAAAATAAATAAATAAATAAATAAATAAATAAATAAATACCGTAAGCCTGAAACCGGCCCATTTGGTAAGCGTTTCCGCTAATGAAACGGGATACCAGAGTTCTATCCTCGGTTGAGTCATAGCAAAGACTAAAACAAACATTGCTAAAACTCTCAGTATTATAAGGTCAGGATCAAGGACAATGAAGCAGTCCTGGGAAAAGAGTGGCACCCTCCCCTACATCTTGGGTTAGCCGATAATGTAAAGAGATCCTCTACTGTAATCGGGCAATTTAGCCTTTTATAAAGTCTAAAATTAGCGACCACCTCACCTAAAATAAGCGAACGCCATTTTTGTTTGACGAATTTGACAATATAACTAAATAAATATTTGAAATAAAAAAAATTAATTTCTCAGATGTTAACCATACAATATCATTGTCCTTGTCTTATTTTTACGTCTCTATTTGGTACTTTGTTACATGGGGACCCGGGCTAACTTTGACCCTGACCCTAACTTTAACCCTAACCCCCAATGACCCTGAACTTTATAGGTAACCCTACCCCCCTCCCTAACCCTAACGACGGGGTCAAAGTTAGCGCGGGTCCCAATCTAACGAAGCACCATCTATTTGTTAGTAAGTTACGCTTGTTTTATTATGAGCACCCCCCCCCGGATAAGAGTGAAATATTTTTAAAAAATTAATAATTTGCATTCCAATAACGCGTGTACGATGGACACTCTACTAAAAAGGGTTGATATACCGTAAAAACTGGTAGGCTTCCGATAGTAAACGAAATTATACTTGTTACTTTTTTTTTCGATTAGATTTTCTTTTTTATTTTGCTTTGAATCACGACTTTCCTCACTTTCGTTTTTGTTAAATATTTTTTTTTTTACTTTTTGCGATTTATTTATTTGTTTTTATTGCGTTTTCACTTTTCAATTACGTTTATTCTCTCTCTCTCTCTCTTTCTTTATCTTCTCCCTCTATCTCTCTCTTACGAACACAAACTTTCTCTTTCTTTCGTACGCGCTCTCCGTGTTTCACTGAAAAAAAAAAGGAATTCCATAGTGTTTTCTACATCAATTTGTATAATTTACTGTTAATAAAATTATCCGGTGGCTAGAAATATGCACATATCTTACTCACCAAAATTTTGCGTGACGGGATGGAAGTATATATATTTATTATATTACTCGGTTGTCGGGGTAAAAGCTGTCTCTTCAGCAATCACTATCGGTCGCGACTCCCCTCCCCCGTTGTCAGGGGCAAAAGTAAATACTAAATCTTATTAAATGAGAGTGTCAGATCGTGACACAAAATAAGAAACTTAACTTCTCAGATGTTAACTATACAATATCATTGTCATTGTCTTATTTTTTACGTCTCTATTTGGTAGTTTGTTACATTGGGACCTGGGCTAACTTTGGCCCTGACCCTAATTTTAACCCTAACCCCCAATGACCCTGAACTTTATAGCTAACCCTAACCCCTCACTGACCCTAACCCTAACGACGGGGTCAAAGTTAGCGCGGGTCCTAATGTAACAAATCACCTTCTATTTGTTAGTAAGAGACTTTTTGCGATTTATTTATTTGTTTTTATTGCGTTTTCACTCTTTCTCTATCCCCCCCTCCATCTCTTACGAACACACACTCTCTCTTTCTTTCGACCACGCTCTCGGTGTTTCACTCAGAAAAAAAAACAAAACAAACATTGCTTATTGTCCGTTCAAAACATTTAAAAAATAAATACTGGTTCCTTACCATCCAAAAATAATAAATAAATGTTTTAACACTTTAAGAAGTGGTGCAAATAAAAAATAAATACTTAGTTCAAACTATCATAAAAAAAAAAAACATTGCTTAACGTCCGTTCAAAAACAACAACAACAAAAAATAATAGACATGCCCTAAAAACGTCAAAATAAAAAACAAAAAATAGTTTTAAGTTTTAAGCAACACAAAAAAGTACTTTTTGACCGGGTGATTAAAAAAAATGTATTATTTCTTCCCCTTCCGCTCGAAATGTAGAAGAAAAAATATTAGCGGCTGGTTGGGATCGAACTATAAACCAGTCGGGCCAAAGACAAAAATACTACGTCGCTTACCGTTGCGCTAAAGGGAAATAATTAAAATACGATGCAGAAATTAGGCTAATTAAATGTTATTAATAATCTAGGTGCGGCACGCATGCACAGAGCGTTTGCCGAAAGCGTGACACACGTACGTACACCTTAGCGTATTGATATATAGATTGTTGTTGTTTTGTTTGTTTGTTTTTGTTTTTTAAAAGGGTTTGAAACTGCGACAGACTTTACGAAGTGCTCCTGTTGAATGTTTTTAGTCGTCAAGAAAACAAAAAAACTATTTGATGAAATTAAATGAAATTGTTTATATTAAAAGCGATATAAAAATTTCCAGAATGAAAAATTGCATGCGTTCGTTAATCATAAGAGATTAACGGAATCGGAATCGGAATAACAGATTTAAGACGATGCTATTTACGCATGCGCAACCGGATGTTGAAAACCGGAAAGCTGAAAGCTGATTGCAAACATACAAGACAATAGAGTTTTAGTATTATATAGATGATATATTTTATTCCATTACATTTTTACAAATACTTTAAGAGCGTTCATTTTATTACCCATATAAGCGGCCACGGTCAAAAGTAAAGAAAAGAACGTTACCATTTCACCACCCTGCGACAACGTCTAAATAATATCGAGCTGAAAATCTACCATATCAGAATACTTAGTTCATATAAATTTAATGGACACTCAGCAAAAAATGTCTTCATTACGTTTTATCTGTCAATTTCGTAAATACATATGTTCTTGTAAATAACTATAAATATAAAATATATAATCTATAGGTTTTACTACTTTGTTAGAATGTGAAACAAATAATACTAAATGTAATTCTCATCACACTATGTTTGATCGACTGGCAAGTGCATATGGGGCATCTCTGTAGTTTCTTGTTAATCATCAACTCGTTTGGTGCCCAATTGCTCAATGTCTATCTCATGTAGAGTGTTATAGTGTATTGGCTTACATAAACCTGCGAGAGGAGTGTTTTACACGTTAACCCGAATTCGTCTTGATAATTAGGTCATCGCCGTAAAAACAGATTGACATCTAGGTCGTAGATAATCTTATTTGCGGGACAAACTTCTAAAAACAAATATTAAGCAGTTTTTAAAATTCATTACTTCATTCCAAAAATTGTACACATCTTTTGCGCCAAGTTTAAACTTGTACAACAACCAGGTACACATTATCAATGTTCTGTAAGCCCTTTTCAGCATACCTAAGAGCCATAAATAATTATAATTTCTGTTTCGTAAAACAAATGAGAATAGACTGCTTGAAAAAAATCAATTCACAAAATATTCCAATGACTAATTGAACAAAATACAGATTATCATTACAAAATGAGATAATAATAAACGTAAAATCGTGTATTTGCAAAGCTGACATATATACAGGGTGGGCAAAAATAAGGGTCCTATTTTTAAAAACTCATAACTTTTTTATTTATTGATTTTTTTTTTTTTTTTTTAGAATAAGTAAAGGACCCCTTCCGAAGCAAGCATGAGCCGTATTAGCCGTAAGGAACGTACCCTCATTTAGAAAACATTATTTTTGCTTAAAAAACTCAAAACAGTGTAAAAAACAATACTTTAGTTTTTGTAAGTTTTAAGAAGTGTTTTTCGGCTAAAATTTGTTTTGTTTATTTCAGAAAATCTCGTAGGGGTCAGTCTACACACACATAAAGTTTGGTGAGTTTAACTTTTATTTTGTGGAAGTTATTCAAATTCAAGTTATTCAAATTTAAAGATAGGACCCTTATTTTGGCCCACCCTGTATATATATATATATATATATATATATATATATATATATATATATATATATATATATATATATATATATATATATATATGTATGTGTCTGTGTGTGTTGTATTCTCTTAAAGGGTATTTTAAAACACACATATATATACATATATATATATATATATATATATATATATATATATATATATATATATATATATATGTGTGTGTGTGTGTGTGTGTTAAAATGCCCTTTGAGAGAATACAACTCCTATTATAATAATGATAATAAAGCTAATATCTTCATTGACTTTACCACACCAATTTCCTGTAACCCTACAATGTACTTGATCAACTCTAGTTTAAATTACCAGCATTTATAAAAATAATTACCCATCACCCTTTTATTTAATACACATTCTGATTAACAACACGAAAATATTACATTCTAAAACTAATTTTACTAATAAAAAGTGCCTGAAGTAAACTTGATTAAAACCCACAAACATACAATAAGTTACATTACGTATTAAACAAATAAACACATTTTGAAATGTTTACGGTAACAATATATTCTCCTGTGGAGCTAATAGTTGTGTCTCGGAATTTAAATTGTAAACGTTCTACGGGAACTATACCGGTTTCTTTGTTTAGACGTCTAACGACTTCACATACGACGTCCTGTCTGTTATTCGTAATTCACTTCTTTTTTTCAGATGCTTGGTCTTTTGGTTTTCGCCAAAAAGTAAGTAAACAAATAAATCGAAAGTTTTAGTGATACTCATGGATTATTCATATATTTTTGTATTTTGAAACAACATTTTTATTAGTAAAATTGAAAAATAAAAAAGGTATACTCAAGTTGAAAATTATGTAACATTTTATGATGTTTATTTACATGACTGAGTGGTTGCCAAATATAAAAATATGGCCATGGGATTAAAGTTGTAGCTGCAGTCTGATTCTGTACCGGGTTCGAACCTTACGATCGTCTTAAATTGTCACCTCCTAAACTGATGAGAACAAAAGCTTGAAACGCCGACGTCTGTTGGTTAACATAATTTAATACCTATTTAATAAAATACTGTTGCATGCACATTTAAGAAATGAAAATGGAGTCCTGTTCGAGGAGTTAAGAATAGAATGCCACCTAGCTATCAGCAAAGTTTCGGAAACGTTCGTTGAATCCTCCCGACTGTCTACTGTCCGTTGCCTGCTTTCTTAACGCATAAATAGAAGTTGATTTCTCTTCTTTAAGGGATAATTTAACGTGCTCGTGACGTTAGAGCGCTGGCTTGCAGGGTCGATGTTGATTCTGTTGAGGATTCCTAGCTTACGACCGTCTAAAATCGTTAGCTCCTACGTGATGATAACAAAAGCTTGAAACCCCGGCGTCTGTAGGTTAACATATTTTAATATTTATTTAATAAAATATTGTCATTACCACTTTTAGAAATTAAAGTTGAGCCCTGTTTGGAGAGTTAAGAATAGACTGTAACCTAGCTATAAGCAAAGTTCCGTAAACGTTAGTTGAACCCTCTTGACTGTCTACTGACTGTTGCTAGCTTTTTAACGCACAAATAGAACTTAATTCCCCTTCTTTACGTGATAATCTCCCGTGGCTGCGTGGTTAGAGCGCTGGCTTGCAGAATACAGGCTGATTATGTAGCGAGTTCGTGCCTTACGCCCGTTTGAAAGTGTGTATCCTAGACTAGATGATGGTAATAGATTGTAAGTACAAATAATTACATATTTATTTAATAAAATATATATATATATATATATATATTTATATATTTTTTTATATATGCGTGTGTGTGCTCGTGTCATCTGAAAAAAATAACCATAATACTCGATCGTAAAATCAAAAGCAGAATATGTTTTTTTTTATGATATAATATACAATAAAGTCTCTATCGAATAAGACCAGAGCCTGTTACTAGATAAATTGTTTTTTTTTTAATAAAAAGGCAATGAAACAAGAAACAAGAAACCCGGTTACCATGCGATGAAAGCTTACATCTATACGAAAATAATAATAATAATATATATATATATATATATATATATATTCAACATATCATTCAAAATGTTTCGAGCTAATAAAAAACAGTTTCAGGCAAAATCCAACTTTATTCATCAACATAGTATCTTTCGAGAGTAATACACCGATTCCAACGCCTGACTAAGGATCGATGCGTTTTTGGTAGAACGACATTTATTTAGCCTCAAAATATGTCTTCGATATCACTTCTTATTTGGAGCCGAATATCATTCCGAATACTGATATATGATATTCGATAGTCTAGGTTTTTCTTTTTATTCTGAATGTATGGATGAAGTAAATAACTTGTGAATCCCAAAATAAGAAAGCCGAAACTTACATGCTGATGTTTGCGTCTTTGAATGATTTCGACGGTTTTTACCTGCGGCTGTCTACTCGACGAACTGCCGATTTAGCTCCCGAGTGGAATGGTGGATCGAGATTTCATCCATTGTTATATATTGATGTATAAGCCGCTTCGTGTAGCGTTGAAACAGTTACAAACAACGCTCTTAATCGTCGATGCATAGTTATTATTTTATCGATTATGAACAAACCCAGCACCCACTTAGAAACACAGGTTTCTAATTGAAAGAAATATTCATATAAAAACCGTATATAGTTTTTTGAACAAAATCTCCTTCAAAATCTTGCTAGCCATTAACTATCTAGCAATGTCATCTCAACGATCAATTCTTTTCTTTCTGATAGAAATAATATAGTTGTTTATATGCGAAAGTCTGAATCATATTGTATAAACGCCAGCGTGCTCCAAGGATCTAATCTGCGTCCAACTCTCACCCTGATCATTACCAATGATATTCCAAATCATATTCTGATGTCATCTGTTGACATCTATGCAGACGACAAACCGTATATGTCAGATTTTTTTTCTTACATCTATGCAGACGACACAACTGCATATGGCAGTACTTTCAGCACATTGGTGATCACATTTTTCATGAGTCTCTCTCTTTCGACCGGCAACAGGTGGTGCAATGGGTGATAAGTAGCGTGTTACTTTTAATAATTTTAAAACCACGTTTTTCACTTTTCACCAACAACTTTTACATCATTGTTTAGTCTCAATTTTAATCAAAAGCTTTCTCTTTTTGAGAAAGCAGTTGTCTTTTCTAAGCCACTAGGACTGACTTTAACTCCGAATCTGGAATAGGCGATCTATATGCAAGCTGTTGCTAAAGTTGCTGGAATAAATTGTTGGATTATTTACATCATCAGAAATTCCCGATCCCTGATGCAATCCTAAATCTATATAATAGTCAGATATGTTCAGAGATGGAGTACTAGGTTAGGTGTCACTGTGAACACGCCTGTTTTTACAGAGTGTAAAATCGCTGTCGCACTCTAGTGTGAGATGGCCAATTCTCTACAATCTCTTCCCCAGAGAATATACTTGTTAACCTTTCTCTTATCTATCTTTATTTCTATTGATTGTGTTCGACTGGGCTCTAATTTCTTGTTCCCCCGTAAGGCATTCAGAGCAAGAACTCGTCTAGCTATAATTAATGTAAAACCATTTACTTTTTTCATTTGTCTAACAAACTGAAAAGGAATAAAGTTGTATTCCAAAGAACATCCCATTACTTCCTGAAAACTACAACGTAAGAATCTTCAAGCCCAAATATGTTTATAAATACCTGCCGATCAGTCCTCTTAAATAATCAAACTATATCCATTCTTTTAATCGTTTGGAATATTATTGTAGCAGCTTACATGACTAAACTATTTTCTTTCGATCGACTTGGGTTGTGATTCTACTTGTTGTTTATGTGATCACCGCATCTTAACAAGGTACGTGTCTAGCACGTCTGAATGTAGTGGACTTCATGAGCGACGGATCATCTTATCGCTAAGGCCATATCATGTGATCGACAAGACACTCCAATTCGTGACTCTTTCCGAAACAGACAAGATGTAGATCCTGCTTTCTCTGATGTTGGTCCAGCAGAGAATCGACGACCTCCGGGATAAAGTTTATTCAATCTAGGATACAGTCACAATGCTTAGCCTAATGCATTATCTTTGATTGTGTTCCACGTCTTATTTTCTATATTGGTGACGCAAAATATTATACAGACTAGATACATAAAACGTACTTCAAGTTATGTGCTCACATTGTCAGAGAATTTAGTTTTATATTTTAGAACTGCGCGTTATTGAACGCGAAATATGGGAAATATTCTTACAAATATAAGCATATCAGAGGGGTAAAAATCTCCATCTATTCGGGTGTTGCAGGAAAACTTATTCTAAATAGATACTTTATGTGGGCGATTCGTTTTTAGCAGCACAAGACTAGACATACCTGTTATAGTACCAAGGCGTGTAATTACCCCATTCTGTGAGATAGACTCATATATCTTGCATAATCATCCATCTATGAGAATGAAAACTCTAATGTAAAACCGATGTGTTCTGACTTTTGATCTCTTGGCACTAAAACACTGGGAACGGAAAACCTCTTTAGGCCTGATTGACAAGCTTTCTAGAGCTGGTGATTCAAACAAAAATATCAGGTTTGCGTACTTGGGGACATACTCTTGTCAATTCGTTTCACCTGTCTAAACTGAATCGCTCTCCTACTGCCAGGTTTAAGCCACCGGGTTAAGTGCTTGTCTGGATACTAGTTTCGTGTGATAGTAAAGCAGCGCTTACTCTGAAGAAGTGCTAAGATCGGCTGCTCGACTTAGAGTTGAATAATATCGGGATAACTGCAGTGTTATATCACGTATAGAGTGAAAGTTATGTGTTTTCCGTGATATAAGCTCGGTATATAGTCTACTTGTGTAAACGCATTTTTTTTAAAATCAGCAGACATTATATGGCCTCGAACGCCAGCTATTTATAAATAATAATAATAATAATAATAATAATAATAATAATAATAATAATAATAATAATAATGACAATGCGAGTTAACAGTTAAGAGATGAAATCAAATGGGTCTAAAAAACAACAACCTAATCGCCCCTTTCCTTGAGAAATTCATTCACAAATATCCGAATACTTAGAACTAAACTCAATGTGGAATCATTATTCCTTATAAATTCGCAAGCTGTTCTAGCACAAAGCATAACTAAGTTAAACTCCCCAACCTCCGTTAATGCTAGGATACGTTTCCATGTGGCGTAAAGTCTCTGACAAAAATATGCGCGGACTGGGAGTATATATCCGTAACTCCTCCCTTGATTAGAGAACTTAGTCGAGGATCTTAAGATCAGGCTTACATATACTTAAGGTTATAATTACTAAACAGCGTTAGTTATCTATATTTCCGTTACTGTTATCTGTCATGCCAGGACAGTACCACACTCGACTACGTCTTTCATAGTATAGACGCAGTCCTTTACTTGGGTCCAAGCGCCCAAATCTATGTATTTAGGAGTTTAATGTCAAGTGTGAGATTGGCTTGATTTACCGAATTTCACAGATTAAGCTGGTAAGAGCATCCGTGATTTTTCAATATCTACTCCCCTTTCTCAAAAAAATGTTTTTTCTTACCCGCCTCCCAGAATGTGGAGAAGAGTAAAGCGTAATTTTCAACCTAATGTTGACAAAATCACACATTACTTAGTTAGAGATTCTCATAGCATACTATAACTATGCTATATGCTATAACTATATATGCTATAACTATATATGCTATAACTATAATGCTATAACTATATATAATACTTTGGAATGCTGATTAGCTAGTCATAAGATTTTATATCCCCATAACTCTCCGGCCTTTAACTGATACGCTGTTTTTCAAAACAAGATATTACCAACAATCAGATCAGTAATTCATTTTGGAGTAAAATCCCCCCCCCCTGCTAAACGTTGTGAACACATATAATCATTTGTCACGACCATGTTTCCATTTTTAGCCTAACTTCTGCAATCCTTTGCTTTGCCCATAGTTAGCAAGCATTTAGCTGTTTAAACAGCATTAACACAGATACAAATAAACAAACATTTATAATATTAGTAAACGAGTGTAAGAGTGTAATAACCGCAGCTAAGTGTATATTGAGATCACTAGAAAACGCATCGAGTCGCAGAAATTAGGTACTCGTGATTTTTAGAAAATCTATAATAATGGGATTATCAATGCCAATCTACAATTCTTCTAGCAACAATGATTTCGCGGTCACTGCACCGGATTAGGCTGAACTAATTATTCTGCAGGTCGTCTTAAATTCCATAAAACATTCCCTCTTTTATTACACATTACGGGCAGAAACCACACTAGATAAAAAAATACTTTCCCACTACTGATTGTAATGTCGAATAACACCCTTCCTTAGTCCACCGATCCAACACCTCGGCCTCACACTCACATGCAACATGCATTAGAATAAATGCATACGAAATACTACCAAGTCTGCTGTAAAAAAGTTTGGCTCCCTCTCCGGGCTAAAATCTTATTACACTTTCCAGTATTTTATATCTCTATGGAACCATTATTCGTCCATGCATGTAGTATATGCATTTATATTTACCGTATATATAACACCTAGAAAATACTGAACGTAGGTTTGTTTTTTAGTTAACTTGGTAAATGTGTCTATTAAAGTACGCACTATTATAAGTAGAGTAATGAAATATATTGAGTACTTATGTAGTTTACGACCCGGCCTGAAATAATAACGTTATAATTCAGAAACGTATTCTTTACGTGGTTAGGTGGGTCTTTATTAACTATTCTGTACCTTCACTTAACAATTTAATTTTTTTTAAATCTACCGTAAAAATTGAATTTTACTTGAAAATCCTATCCAAAAAATAGCCCGGTCCGTAAATCGCATAAGCACCATATATTGTTTATGCTTTACATCGGCATTGTCATGATTTAGCGGAAAGATTAAATGGATGGTTATATTTCAAGTATTGCTAGTTAACATTTCGACATAAAAACTATCTCTATTTATATAAAGTTAGGTGTATATATATATGTTTATATAGATTTATATATATATATATATATATATATATATATATATATGTTCATATAGATGTATGTACATGATGTATTTAACATGGTACAATGGCAAACTAATTAACTGCGAAAATTCAGATAATTTTGATGTTTGTGAAATATTAACAGCAAGTATTTGACATCAAATGAAAAAGAATTTGCGAATTCCATTTACCTTAGAGTATTTGAATGATTTTCCACCATTATGATATGCGCGTAATTTTACATTTGAAAAGTTAAATGCATCAGATTTCTATTGAATTCGATCCATAGTCGTTAGACACGAATTACGCATGATCCGGTTAATTTCAATACTTTTAAAGACCCTTTTAATTGAAGCCATTAATTTTATATATTTTTTCAATGAGAATTATGTAATAATTTCTGATCAAAATTGTAATAACAATTCTAGACGTAAAGTTTACTAGCTTTATATGTAATTTTGATTCTTGTAAGGGGACACAAAAGTAGTGAACATCTGTTCTGTTCGAGAGATTAATGTTATCGGTCTTTAGACGAATAAACGTCTAGCTTATATATATATATATATATATATATATATATATATATATATATATATATATATATATATATGTGTGTGTGTGTTTGGCTCTGTGTATCTGTGGGTGTCAAAAATAAAATTACAAGAGGGCACACGCCGAAAAATATAAAAGCTAAAACTCCACCAAACTAACATCTGTTTTTATTTAATAAGTGAATAAAGATATTTATTTTATAAACGGTGAAAGTAAAAAGGGAAGAAAACAGAAAAAAGGGCAGTTTTAACGGTATGAGTGAAGACAAGAAAAGGGTTGGTACGATGCGATGTATAGTAGTTCGGTGAAAAACGACTAATTGTTAACTGACCTTGAAGTTTCGATTAGTAAGACCACCATAAAATTGTCATGTCAGTGAAAGCGAATAAAATCGGCTAACATAAGAGAGAAGAGCAATGTGACATATGCAACATTAAGTTTGCGTAGGGTGAGGTAGAACAAGAAAACTATGATAATTATAATATATATATATATATATATATATATATATATATATATATATATCGATAAGAATTAAATAGGGACATGAAAAGAAAGAAGGTGTAAAATAAGAAACATGTAGATAAAACATATGTTATTCAGTGTCCAAATCACTGTTCTTTTCTACGATGTCATATATATATATATATATATATATATATATATATATATATTATATATATATATATAAATATATATATATATGTATATATATATATATGTGTGTGTGTGTGTGTATGTGTATATATATGTTTGGCTCTGTGTATGAGTGGTTGTATCAAATAAAATTACAAGAGGGCACAAGCCGAAACATATAAAAGATAAAACTCCACCAAACTAACATTTGTTTTTATTTAATAAGTAGATAAACATTTTTTTAATAACTAATATAAGTTAGCAAAACGTCTATTTTGAACAAAACTTAGATCTAATATATGGAACGTTTATGGTATTGCCTTTTAAGGGAAGTGGGGTCTGATCAACTCTGCTGGGAAGCCATGAAATAAAATACAGTTTTGTTTTTAAATTCCCGTAACAGTTTTTCATGGTTAACAACTGATGATCCCTTAAATTATGTTATGGCTAGCGTAAATTCTTGGAAGCAAACTAATATAGTAACTGCTAAAAGTAAATTGACTTATAAAAGTGATCTTCCACCGAATAACTTGGGACTAAGATGTTTTTTTTGTTTTTTGTTTTTTGTTTTTTTCTTTATATATGTTAGGAAACTTCCGAGACTATATATATATATATATATATATATATATATATATATATATATATATATATATATATATTTCTGCTATTATTGCTACACCTACTATTACTATTATTCTTTATATCATTTCTAAAATAATTATTATTATCATTATTGCGAGTATTCCGATTACTGCTATTACTATTATTGTTATCAATATCTACATCATTAATTTTGTAACTATTATTATTACTATTATTATTATTATTACGATTATCTATACTATCATTACTACTATTAGTATTACTATTATTTTAATAATTATCACTACTATTTTTATTGTAAATACTATTATTATATGTACCCTTCTTTTTATTACAATTTTCATTATTTTTATTTTTATTACTACTGCTACTACTATTATCACTACAACAACTGTCATTATTAATAATAGTATTACTATTATTGCAACAATAACATGAAGGACAACTCTAGGCCTTGGTTCGTACCTGTACTATTATAATCTCGTTCTCTTAAGGTTTGTCCTGTATTAAATAAAATAAAGGATGTATGCATAATTCAAATTGTATTATTAATTTTTAATATTTTAATGAAGACTAGAGTTACTTAATTTTATTAGTTTACTGTGATTCTACCCTAGATAACAACTTCCTAGGCGTGCATTAATTTTTTATATTATTCATGCTTCATTTTCTAGATGGTTCATAAAATTATCATGAGTTAGCTGTTTTAAGTTCCTAGAGTTAAAACCTATCTTGTCTGGTTGATTTAGTAAACAACTTGTATCAGGGAACATCACACTGGCCAACTTTTCAAAAAGAGTGAAACAATAGGTTGGCTTGTGTAGTGTGTGTGTCACAAACATTTAATTTAAATGCTCAATTTCGCTACAAAAATATATTGTCATCTTTTAGCGATTTAATATACTTGCATAGTAAAGTTCGTATTTTCGTAATATCTTGGTTATTAAATGAACATTTTTGGTTAGGTAACCTAGCCTTTAAATCAGTACTTGCATCCCATATGTATTTTTTAGATTAGGATAGTTTGCTGGGAATACAGCTGCCGAATGAACTATATATTTGGTCAAGCACTTTTCTTGTAATGGGCAATTATTTTTATCGCTACAATTACATTCATTGTTATTATTATTTTTCAAGATTAATCTGATCCCCATCCAAGGACTACAGACTTGTCTGGAATCGTCGTCGTTGGATTTCTACACATATTTTTCTGGATTTAACAATATATCTGAACTCCATACAACTTGGTGACTTTCATTTACATTGGAACATACCCGTTTTAACTTTAAATCTTTTGAAAAACCTTTTCAAATTTCGAATATGTACTGTCAACTTATCAATCATTATCCTCCTCTGATAATAAGATTTTAATCTTTGAAAAGCCTGGCTTAAGGAATGAAAGAGAAGAAAAATAAATATTTTTATTCACTAAATGCTCCTTGTTCTGAACAACTGAATATATTGATTTGCTTCCATTTGCAGGTCTAATTATTTTTCATTGACTTATCACGAATATATATATAAATATATATATACATATATATGTATATATATATATATATATATATATATATATATATATATATATATATTTATATATATACATATATATATTGCTTTCATTTAGAATTAGATGTGTCAGGTATGTGTATATTTAAGTGAAATGTCAATATTTTAAAATTAATCTGATAGGTTTTAAGAAATGTATATTTTGTATACCGGTTTATGAAACCTGTTTTTAATACTAGTGTTTAGGTGGGTGAACATGTTAGAAACAATGATTATAAGTTTTGCGTGGAAATTTTATATTTTCTCATTTATTTGTGTGAATATATCTTGCAATTTAATAGCATAATTGTGTCCTTATTCTCAAGCAACAATAATGGAAAGTTTAACGGAGTTCAAGTTCATGGTAATGTTTTCTATTTTATATGTTTAAGGTGAGCAAAATTGGTATATCATATGTATATATTCCTGTTTGCTGGGAGTCCGTAATTAAATGGGTCGGCTTGTAAGAATAAACATAACCCACATGCTAGTACGCTACTTAGAGTGTTCCCCATAATTATCTTTATATTTTACATATGGGGAGGACGCAGTTAATAGTAGGAAATTAATAAAACACTACTTTTAGATGTGTGGCTCGTTCTATTTATACATATATTAATTGGAATTTGTAAGGAAGTTGTGTTGAATGATATTCAACGTTTGATATGCAAATACGGATTCTTAATTTTTACGAAGTCTTCAGAATTTCCCATGTGTAAGGGAGTAATTTACTCTTCCTTCGTTCACTTCTGTATTTCGTCTTTCCCCATATTCATAATACGTTTATTATACAAAAGGTATCATGATATATTAGTTTTTACTTTGAAAGGGTATTTGTTTTTAAAATAAAATTACAAATATTAGTCCACTGAGTGCTATTTTATGTACATGTGTCTTTTATATTTTAGTTTTGCGTAAATTTGACTTTTATATTTTATGTGTGTACATTTTCCCATGTATTAATTCCGTGGAATTCTCTTGGATCATATCCTTGTATGAATCTAAATAATATATATATATATATATATATATATATATATAAAGCTGAATATATGTATATTTATATATATATATATATATATATATATATGTATTTGTGTATACCTGTGTGCATAATGTATGTGTAAGTATTAGTATACACCCCTCTGAATATATGTAAGGAGACATATAGATACAACTGTATGTGTATACTTGTGTATATTTCTGCTGCTATGTTTTTACTTTTCCTTGTTTATATCTTTATCAATTTATTTAAGCTTGTTAAATTTGTTTTATATATATATATATATATATATATATATATATATATATATATATATATAAAGTATGTTTTTGGGTTGATATGTTTTGATGTTATGTATTTTTGTGTATTGGTGTATATAATTTTATATATTTTCAAAGCGTAATTTTATTACCTGTAGTAGTATAACTGCAGTAATGGTCCTCTGAAGAGAAGAATTATCTTTGAAAACTCATGAGATAAGGACTTAAGAATACTTTGCTTGAACTTTTAATTCTAATAAAATTTGGTTGACACCTTATTTTATTACTTCATTTTATATTATAATATTAATGCTCTATCCAGTATATTGAGCTTCAGTTTTTATCCGGATGTTTCACTAATTATAAGATATTAGTTGACGCTTATATCTTTTGTTGGATTACTTATATATATATATATATATATATATATATATATATATATATATATATATATTTAGTAGTTACAAAATTTATGACTACTCGAAGCGCTGGATTCTTCACATTTAAACATATAATTTGTAGTTTATTTATGGTAAATATTGACATATATAATAATTAGTGTGCTCTCAATAATAATTTGTAGTATTTTTCAGATAGTACGTATTTTAAGCAGAGCATACCCTGAAATGAGGTACTTTCTGAAGCGGTAGACTGATCGAACGATTTTCCCAAGAACCCTAGCAACATATTTTATGTAGATCTTCTATTCAAGGTGTAGAGAAAAGTCAGTCGTAGAAGCTTATGAAAGAAGAACACTCCAAGTTAGAGAAGGAGATAGACAGAGAGAGTGAGAGTGACCGAAATACTTGGATTATCATTACTCTTCCAAGTGCTGCCATTAAAAGATGTGTCGTCTTCCGAGATATCAACGCATACTCTCAGAACACTTTATTTATTTTATTAAATATCGGTGCTATATGATATATTTGTGATACAAATGAAGTTATAGTTATTCAAGTAAACTTTTCCTTAAATCCAGGGTTTCGACCCGAGTGACCGGTAGTGAATAGTCATACTTCTACGCTGAAGAGTCTTGATTGAAAAGAGACGAAACGTATACGTCCGTAGATAATAAACAACAATAAATATTTTTCATATTTGTCGCTCCTTTATAATTAGTAGAGCACTTTAGTAGTAGTGCAAATACAGCGTGACGTCATTTGCTTTATGATGCATCATTCCTTAATATAAGTAGAATGCCTGTGTCGCTCATCGCCGCTTATAAATGTATTTAAACTACCACAGTTTATCAGCTGTTCGGATATTGGCCGCGAGGTTTAAGACGTTGGATTGAAGTTGAAAAATACTTATAGTCCAGGGTTTCGAACCGAATAACCGGTAGTGAATAGTCATACTTCTACGCTGAAGAGTCTTGATTGAAAAGAGACGAAGCGTATACGTCCGTAGATAATAAACAACAACAAATATTTTTCATATATATATATATATATATATATATATATATATATATATACATGTATGAGGAAAAATAGACACAATGTTTTAGACAAAATGCAAAATAAAATCCTCAATTCCATTTTTATTTTGAATTTTGTCCGAAACATTGTTTCTAGTTTTCCTTATACTGTCGAAATTAGATAAGTCAACATTCTACAAAACATTACGACGATACAAAAAGATCAAAGCCGCAGCTCAATCACATAAAAACAGAAGCCATTTTGTACAAAGATGCATTAAAGAAAAGGTCATCCCTACATCCATCGCTAAACCTTTACAACCCACGCACCACATTTTTCCGAGCTACATGGATAACTTCTTATCATCATCATCCTCTTTACTTAAAAAAAACACAAGCCAGGGTTCTCACACTCAAGGCTGACACGCTCCTAAAATAGTTACAACAAGATAAACTTTTTACCAATATAACTTCACATGCCCTCACAAATGCAGTCAACAAATTTAATAAGAACCATTCAACTATACTCAACCGCAAATTACATAACAACATTACCTATAGGCCGACGTGACATGGTTCAAAACAATGGTAACATTAATCTATCTACCATCGAGTTAGTAGCTTTCGGTTTCAGTTTGAAATTCGCTACTGGTATGAAAAATAACTACATTACCCACAGCACGCTCTTAAACTATAGGAATTCCGAGAGTGACTAAGCCAAAGGACGTTTACAAGGACTATCTTTTACTGCTTCTACCAGACTTAAGGAACGAACCCTTCCCAAACGACACGTTACACCCCTACATAATTTCGTCGACATACCAAACATCGTCATATCTTTCGCTGATAAGACAGGTGGCGTAGTTATCCTCAGCAAAATTGACTACCACAACACAACCATGGACATAGTACAACGACGTTTCGACATGTGAATCAATTGATCTCATTATCATTAACAAAGACAATGCAAAATTTATAAATGTTTTGAAAAACTCCACTAAACAAGCCATTGAATGGACTTCCCCTATTTCATACAACCCCATAATACCAACACTTTATGGTCTCCCTAAAACCCACAAATATAACATGCCTCTACGTCCTATTATTTCCAGCATTGCCAGTGCCTCTCACAATATTGCTAAAGCACTAACAAAAATTATATCACCGTTACTTTGTACCATCAGCAATGCACATATAATAAATTCAGGCAATCTCCTAAAAAACTGACAACATATTAATTCACAAAACCATACAATAGACAGCCTTGATATTACGTCCTTATATACAAATATACTCGTAAAAAATGCATTAACTTACTTTCCATACACTTGAACAAAATACATTTTTCTTGTGGTCTCCCAATTAAAATCATCATAGGTATCATAAGACACATTACTTCCCTCTCTGTAAATACAATATGAACTATTATAGACAGGAACCTGGCCTACCCATAGGTAACCCCCTCAGTCCCCTATTAGCTTGCCTGTTTATAGATTTTTTTGAAATTGATCCTATTCTTACCGTATTCCTAAAAATGCCATTTATTATAGATACATTGATGCTATTTTAATTGTCTACCCGACGGTCATAAAATAGATACATTAGCACAAACACTTAACAAAGGTAAACCCTCTATCAAGTTTACTTTCGAGAGTGTATACAATAATTCTTTAGCATTCTTTGACATTCTCATCCACAAAAACAATAACATTCATTCATTTCAAGTTTATCGTAAACCAACAAACAAAAATGATTACATTCATTATAACTCACACCACAATCACTACATCAAAAATAGTATGATTATAGGTTTTTATCTCAGAGTTCTACGCATATATAGCTGTGAATATCTCTCTCAAGAATACAGTAGAATTGAATGATTTCGGACAACATTAAAATACCCCAGACATGTTATTGGGAGCGCTAAGAAAAACAACTATCCAAATACATTTCAAAAACACGAAACCATTTCCTAATACTACACCACCCATACTAAGAAATGTTTTCCTTCCCACTAATTCACGCAACAAACATCTTTTCTCTTCTCTTCCCTAACACGGTGTCAGAACCATCCAAGCTACCTCACTCACTATAAAAAAAACATTTTAAAAAGACATACAAACAAAAATAAAAATTCTACACCTCCTACTCAAACGGGAATAAATACCATACCATGTGCTAATTCTAGGAAAATATATTTTGGTAACACTCAGCGTCCTTTAAGTGAAATAATTTATGAACATAGCCGTGCAATAAAAATTGAAGATACCTCGAACGCGTCCTCATGTGTCAAAATCAAATGAACAAAAAAGCTGAAGAAAGAAGATAATTTTAAAAAGACGGCGAAAAAACACGCATAAAAGGTTTTTCGCATTATGCCAGGAAGTCGTTGCAGATTTAAATTCAGAAACGCTGGATGGCTCACAGAACAAACTCGCATTACGTTAAGCATTTTAAGATGTCCCCACTGGTTACATATATGATGTTGTTAATTTTAGGTTGGTGTGTTTATATGTAGATAGCGTCTAGTATTTTTTGTAATTGGTTTCGGAATTATAAATACTCGAAGCTATCCACATAAAGACACAACAACTTAAAATTAATAACATCACATCAATAACCAGTGGGGACATTTTAAAATGCTTAACGTAATGCGATTTTGTTCTGTGATGTCATCAAGTGTTGCTGAATTTACATCGTCAACCACTTCCTGGAACATAACGAAAAACGTTCTATGCGCGTTTCTCCACTGTCCTTTCCAAATTAGCTTCTTTCTCTAGCTATTTTGTTCATTTGCTTTTGACAGCTGAGGATGATTCGACGAAGAATCAAAAACGTTCGTGAAATCTGTGAAACCATATGGAGCATTAATTATTTGTTTCTTTTTTATACAAAACATACCATTACAAAAATTGCAAAAATAAAAAAGCCATAATTAAACAGACGAATTCTGATACTTTTAACAATGTTTGTACAAATGAGAAAATGATGCCTTAATTCACACACACACACAATATATATATATATATATATATATATATATATATATATATATATATATATATAGTAAGTTATGAAAATATATTAAGCTACACAGACACTTCCGCGTTTAATTCCCCTAAAGAGATCGTCAAGGATTTTAGCCGGACGATTCCCTACGAGGATGAAACGTGGAAGCTTCTGTGTAGTTTAATTGCCATAAATATATTTTCATAACTTACTACCTAGCTCTACTTACTTATTGTTGAAGTAAATACTGAAAATGGATACATCAAAGATAATATATCCTTATAACATTTCATTGTAATACAGGAAACAATATATATATATATATATATATATATATATATATATATATATATATATATATATATATATATATATTAGCATATAAAATCTAATTAAGGACAGTCGGTTCCGCAGGAGCAATAATTACGTTCAAATTTCAATGACGAAATCCTCGAAGGTATATTTTCTGTTCAATCAAATCTGGCTATTCGGATCTTCCCGCGCTTCAAATAAAACGCCATTTAACGAGCGTCCCAAACCATTTCCGCCCTTAATCTTTCTCTCTTTGTGGTCGCACTTCCCGCGGAGACATAGTCTGAGTCTGATTAGCGTTCTAATTGCTATTCTGATATAAGTCTCTGGCGGCATAACATTGCACATAACCTATAATTAAAACTGGTAACAAAAAAGAAAAACAACCACAAAAACGGTAAAGTACGAAATATAATGAATCATTGACGTTATGCCGTAAGAGCAGAATATTTATGACCCATACACTTTCTTTATCTCTGATTTCTTGTTCCCAAATATTTATGTATTTCTTTGCGATAATATATATATATATATATATATATATATATATATATATATATATATATATATATGTATATGTGTGTGTGTGTGTGTTCCTATGTGTTGTTTTATTTCAAAATTAGCAAAATCATAACATGAATAAATTCGCTTCAATTTAAAACTGAAATGACTAATCTGTTTTAAAATATAATGAAAACAATTCGAAGCCGTATATTTATTAATAGTAGTGTTATGCTGATCTACGTTATGCCGTCACCAAATAGAGTCTATCTGACTTTATAATAGAGTCGGCTTGAACAATCAGCACAAGCTCAAAGTGAAGAAGCCGCTTCTGCAAACCCATTACTTTCGCATCTTTTGTTTATACAATTTCTTGTTAATAATTTTCTGTTCGTTTTATTTCTTTTCAGCTATTTATGACAACAATTAAAATATTTACCTTTATTAACATTGTCGTCCTTGTGTGCCACTTCTGGTTTATGCTGCTATTCTTTATCATTCTGGTTTAGTATTTTAATTCCCTGGTCGTGTCTCCATCGGCGAGTTTGCAATGTTGTCAATGTAGTGTGTGTTGAGATTAGTGTGTGTGGTTTGTTCTTTGCTGCTGTTGAGGTGGTCTTAGTTAACATTTTTAGATCACTTCTAATTATCAATTCAAGCGTTCGGTTTCTCAAAATTCAATATTATTAAGGAATACACTGTGTAATTTCTTACCAAATAATTTCCGCTGTCTCTCCAACAGGTATTCATTATTTTCCGGACCAGTCTATAATATTCCCTTTCTTTTAACTTCCCGAAAAGAATTTCATTACTCTCAGAAATATATTTAGACAGACAAGCTTATTTCTATATTAACAACACAAATTAAATTATGGGCACCTCTTAATAAAAGTAAAGACAATCTATCTGCATTCTCCTTTTTTGCAAAAGTTGTAGAAATTGTAAGAATTTTAATATTTTGGTGTCAGAACATTTTAACTAATCTACATTCCAGTAAGATATACCAGCAGTATATCGAATGATAGCTATTAGTCTGGCATTGATTACGTAGACTCGACCCGACTGTGGGATGCGATTTAATAAGAATTAGTGTGCCTTTGGTGTATTCAGCTGTAATCTGGTTTTTAATCTTTTCTCCTTCCAATATTCCCAAGTAGGCGTAGCCTCTCTCACAGTAAACATTCTATATCAGATACCCCCTTGAGAGTTATAGGACACTATTATTATTATTATTATTATTATTATTATTATTATTATTATTATTATTATTATTATTATTATTATTATTATTGTTATTATTATTATCATCATGATTATTATTATTATTATTATTATTATTATTATTATTATTATTATTATTATTATTATTATTATCATGATTATTATCATTATAATAAGAAACTACATAAATAATTCTACGATTTAGTGCTAACAAAATACCAATGCTCTTATTATGTCAAACTTATTAGATTCACTAGTTGGCATCTTTCACAAAATACCTGTAATTTGAAAATACACTGGAGCTTTAGAAAGATTGAACATACTCTCTTAAAACTGGCCCTAAAGAAGAATAATGTCTAGGGTGATAACGATTGAGAATGTAATTTATGTGTAATGAGTTCTTAATATGTTTCTGTTTTATCTTTTTTCAATCATTGCTGTACCATTAATGTCTCTGAAACGCGCCTAAGCCAAAATAATGTATTACAATAATAAAATATTTTAAAACGTGTTCTTTGGTTTACCGCGATTTCTTCTTAAACAATATATATATATATATATATATATATATATATATATATATATATATATATATATATATATATATATATGTATACCTATAGTTACATATATAACTTCTAGGATTCTCTATTCTTAAGAGTGGTTAAGTGTAATGTGATGCAACGTGCTTCAAAGAGCTATTTTGGCAATCACCTTCAATTGTTACTCCTATAATCAAATCCAATAGTTTACAGGTATTGCATCAAACAATGTTCGTACATAGTTTATGCCTTATTTCTTATATGTTTTTTGTGGATTTAATTTCTAAACCTCGTCTAAAATTTCTATGGAGATAAACTCTTACTTCTAGGAAGTGACAACATTCTTCTTTCTCTCGAGTGAATTATCATATAAAGTATCTTGAACATATGCATCGAATTTGAGACGAGTTAGAAATTATATAATTTCGTGAATAATGTGGCAAGGTTGTGATAGTGTAAAATTGACATCAATCTAATCTTCCAGCTCATCACTATGCACTCACCCAGCAACTTCATGTTTCTACCTAAATCAACACATATGTTGGTGTTGCTTGTTTCATTGGTGGGCGTCAATTAACGTCGTTATCAGTTGTTCAGGGTCGTATCCACAACAGAGTCATCAGGCACATGGAAAAAACTGGTAATAAAGGAAGTGAAGAATAAGGATATATTAAAGTGAAGTGAGTTCAACCACGCACGTGTACACAGACATAGACACACACATACCCATACAAATATATAATATTGGCCCATACATGTATATACTTATACTATAAAATATTATAATACTATATACTTTTTTTATTTCACTGTACACTTCAACAATGCTCAATATATGAGTATAGCTTAGTAGTACATATATATATATATATATATATATATATATATATATATATATATATATATATAAATGTTTTGAGGTACAAGACTTATAAATGCATTTAAAAAGGATGCGTGGAAATATTTCAAAGGCCTATTCGACTATCAGCTCGTTAGGAGAAAATTGATAGTGTTTAATCAATAATATCGTCGAAAGAAAGCGCAACCGGGGAATTGAATGTGCCAAAATGAACGATGGAGCGATCAAAAGAAGTATATTTAGTAAATATTTCGTATTCCACAAATTCTTCTAGAGAAGTATTTTAAGGGTGATTGGCGGTGTTTTAAGCATGAAGACGGTGTTGTAGTTGTTATCATTTATTATTTAATATATCAAAATCACTTTCGTTATTCGACGGAATTTGTTAGAGAAGAAAGGATGATGAAACAAAGAAAAAAGAAAGAATAACGAAACCGGAAATAAGATAACCCTGTGTGGAGAATGTACATGTTAGAATATGAAGGGTCAGATTCTTTGCTTTTGGGGGAGAGGGGAATAGAAACGAAATGGAGGGGAAATTTTGTCATTATTTATTTCTTATCCATATAAAATGTTGCTGTTTGAATATGTAAGTATAATTACGTTAAGGTGGTAATCTGTGGGACTATAATTTTTTTGCGTCACTTCCGTAATGTTTATTATTAACGTGTTATCTAAACAAGCGCTCAATGCCGTGTTTAGTTAATACTGATAATGTTAATAAGAAGACTAAAAAGTATATATGCAATACAATCATATAATAAAAATAATATTAATAAATAACTCAAAAGAACTGAGTTACATCGCAATAATTATATCCATGCACATAGATAAAGTCTTCTTCTAGAAGGGTGGTTATTCACTGTGTGTTATAGAAGGTTGTATCAGCGGTTTTATCTTTCTAACAAATCACACGCAGTGGTGAATTTTGTTAGTTTCAAACACATTTTATCAAAATAAAAATAAAATAATAATCAAAGCATTGTCCTTTGACCAATTTCTTTGAGCAAACACGACATCTACAAACATTTGGTTCAAAAACATGATTTTAAAAAATGTCTATGGCTTGATACAAGTCATCATAACAGACTTTACCACTAATTAATAACCCTATCTAAAATAATGTCCGAGTCTTCTTCCCGCAGATATACATATATAAGCGAAAGAGACATGAACACTGTAATGTATTCTAGGAAAACGCGTTTATTTTACAAATGTTGATTAACAATATCAACCCGCGAAGCGACATTTTTATGACACACATCAAATGAAATTTCAATCGGCAGCTTCTTTACAATGGCTTTCTGTAGTTGAACACATTATGAAGAAGTACTTCCTTGCATATTACATAATAGTCGACTTCAAATCAATTTTCAAGAAATACTTATTATTAACTGCCTCATCAGTAATCGAACTTCGTACCTCCCATGGATTGTTCTTTATCTTTTAACTGACAACATTTCCATTTTATTATCGTAGAATGACTCTTAGCTTTAATAAGTTATGACCCAACAATAAAACAGTCTCCCCAGATTGCTATTATTCTGCGTTTCTATTTCGGACTGTTTAACATGGAGACTAGTATTTCGTATTATTGAATTTAATCGAACTGATATATTCTCAACATTTCCGAGGCTAAGTTACACATATCACACTGAATCCGACTATGGAAATGTACGTGGGAATGACACAAGGAAATTATACGCGACACTCATATGCAAACTACGCGTTTTTCATACATCTCGACTAGAATCTATTGGAACACCAAGATTCATACATTCGCTTTCTCTGGTGTTCTTTCTTCCACATCTGATGTTTTAGTATTGTTCAGTTTGGCGGGATCTCTTGCTGTCATGATCAGCGTTACTGTGTTTTAAGTTATGTAGTTTTACATTTTCCTTTATGTCATACACACTGTTTTCTATATTCAACAGTTCGCTTCCCCTTCTTTCTTTTTACGCAGAGTCTGTCAGTATGGCTTTTTGGGTTTACTGCATTGAGCAAGTTTATTAGTTTCCATGTTATTTTAGTGCCTACGTTCTACTTTTGTACAGTCTATGTAATGTTGTCTTATTAGAGACTGCTCAGCTGTGCATTCATTTGATCATGTTTCCACTATTTAATATGTTTTCATCATCATCATCATCATCATCATCATTGTTATTTATTCCGAAGGAGTACTTACACAGATCATCATCAATGTGTTCTCACTGACAATAACCAGTACTGTTTCCAAAGCACAACGCCACTGAGATGTAAAGGGCTCCTGTGAATTAGGGGAATCATGGGTGAGTAGTTGTGCAATGACATATTTGCTCACATAACATTTAACTTTCTGCATGTTGGTAAAGTCAGGGCAAGGAAAGAAGACGATAATTCCAAAGGCTAGCGGTTCGAAGAAATAAGCTATTAGAGTATACATTTTCCGGCATCTGGTGATCTCTACAGTATTTGGAGGCATCTTGTTGTTTGACGTGTTCAGTTGGGGTATTTACGTAGAAGCACCCATCGGAGTACTCTACATTACATCATTGTTTAAACAAGCTCAAAGATGCAACATCGCGGCGATGGGACAGAGACCGGAACTTGTTAGATAGTGTGGGACCTATGGGATCAGAAACTCTTTTTGGGACCATATCCAAGAGAGGGGCGCTAGTGGTTAGTGCACCAACCAGGATATGAGAAAAATACTGAATGCATGGACGAATCGTGGTTTTGTAGAGATATAGGATACTGGCAGATGTGAGATATTTCTACCACGGTAGAGGGAGCCCACATTCCTTCCAGTAGCCTTGACAATGTATTTGTTCCAATTCATGTTATCACCGAATGTTAGACCGAATAGTTTAAATGGTGAGCTCTAAGCTAGGGTGCTATTACCCATGGCAATTAGTGGTTCAAAAGGTGTTTAATACTTGTTCAAAGCAATGTGTTTTGTCTTAGTAGCATTACATGTTACCAACGATGTATGCCCTTGTTTTTCTGTGGGTCGTTTTCCAAAGAAGACAACCATTCGTATAGATATGCATGTCTTCATTTTTCCTATATGTCGGAGATAAGGCGTGATGTAGTCAGCAAATATTGAGTGACAACAAGTATACCCATGTGTACAGTACTCTCTACCACTGTCCATAATTTTTGCATACCATTTTACGTTACCGCACCAACCGATTACCATAATGTTTTCGTTGACAATGACTATTGGTCTTCACTTAGATTTGGGTTGCAATAAGCCACCCAAAAGGCCCCAGTAGTTTCTTCACTCTTTCAGAGAAAGTGTGGTTAGTTCTTTTTCTCCTATTTAACCCTTCATGACGATAGTTGTTGTGTCATCAAGGGTGATGCGATCACGTTGTGTTTTATTTAGGGGAGGCACGGCAGTTTATAAAATGTCTTGAGGTTTCTGTTCCGTTAGGTTCATATGGTTGTATTCTTTCTATGTGTTTGTTTTAGGTCTATTGCACTTTCCATGTGCCTATTAAGCAGGCGTAGTTTATGTGCATTGGTTTCCACATTCTAGGATTCCTTGAGATTCTATCTACTTTCATCATTGCCGTCTGTTGTATAGTATCAGTCTTCCCTTTGATTCCAATTTCTCTAAGTCTTTTTTCCATGTTTTTCCAAACTGTCCCTGATTCTCTTATGATTATTGATATTATATTGAATTTCTTCATGTTCAATATTTATTTGAGTTCTATGGAAAGTTCCCTGTATTTGCTGGGTTTTCTGTGCCCTTGATATAAAACCTATGCACTTCTTGGAGTTTTCATTTTTTTTCGTTTTTTCTGACGACTAAGACATGCAGTCATTTTGCTCAGTGGACTTTGTCTGTTTTTACCTCCATGTCTTGGTGGATTTTGTAGCTTTCTTTTGCCCGTAATACCTTAGGTTTTTGTTAATGCATATGTTCGTTATGTTAAAAATACAGTTGTTTGTATAGTTGCCAGAGTACTGCCGTCTTAAACCAGTTGTGCTCGTTCGTATATAATTATTGGGCTAGGTCTTTGCATTCACGTAATATGTAATTAGTTGTTTCGTCTCTTTGCCCATATATTCTGTATTTACGGTTTTTCTAGATGTTGTCTATTGATATTGTTTTACTTGTTTCTGTCTTTGATATTATTATTGTTCGTGCAGTTGGCAGTAGTGATTTCGTTTCTCTGTGTCTGTGTCCTTTTTGTAGCCATGCCCAGGTATCTTCATAAATCTCTTCTTATGTCAGTCTTATGAATCGTCCACATAGACTTTTCTTTTCCCACTTTTATTTTATCATCTTTTTTTGCGTCTCCTTTCACTGCTCCCAGTATTGTCCATGCTAGCGGTGTCTCTGGCTGCAGTAAGCCTTTCTCTATTCTGTGTAATGTATTTTTCCAATATTTATATGCCATTCACAAGGTCTTCTCTATTTACTAGTCCTTTGCCATCTTTATCTCTTTTCACATAAAGTCAATCAATATAATACTTTAGGCATTCTTCTTGATAATTTAGCTCTTAGTTTTCATGGTCAAGGTGCATACGTGTTTCGTTTGTCAAGCCTATGAAGCGACCAGAGTATCTTACTAGTAATACTTCCAGGTTTGTATTCCTTTTACTAGACTTAGACAATATAATTTAGTTTCTAAGAAATTGTCTTGTTCTTGCCAGTTATTCTTTTCCAATTTTCACTTCTGTTTCTGTTAATCTAATGGGGTCTACTTCCAAAATTCTCAAATATTTATAGGTATAATGTGTGCAAAGTGATTTAATTTATTCTTGATTGGAAAGTTCCATTCTCTCTGCTGTCTACAGCTTTCCCCAGTGTATCTATAGCAGCGCACTCTTTTCTATTCTTAATTATATTCATTGGATGATGCCTCTGTATTTTGATCTCAGCCAGGTGTTATCATGCAGATGCCAGTTCAAGTCTCCATTTTCCTTTTGTTTTTTTACTGAGATTGATAATCCTGTATATTTTGTACATCCTTAAGTACTAAGTTAACTATTTTTTAAAGAGTATTCAATCGATCAATTTCATAGCTATGTTTTTTTTTGCTTTCTAGATGTTTAGTCTATGCATATAAGGTCATGCGTCCTTTTTTTAATATTTTCTCAATTTTTCTAAACCTCGACGAGTAGTTAATGATTATTAAGGTAGTAGCGAATCTCTTCTGTTAGTTGTCCCGTTAGAATTTTCGACATGGTCGGTAAACAGGTTAGTATATTTTAGTGGCCTGGTATGTCTGTTTCCTCGATATATCTTCTAACGTTTTGCGTTAGAATTGTATGTATGGTCGTTGGTCTTGTTAAACTAGTATGCATGCATTCCATAGTGGCTTGGTGTTTTCCAATTTGCAATTTTTCTTAGAGTTGTCTACAGCGTTGCATCAGTAATTTAGGTTTCTGTTGCTTCTTCAATTTCATAAAAAAATTCAGAATTTTTGCTTTGGGCTTGTCACTTTCCACATATCTTGCCCCAGAAGCGTATTGTTGTTTATCGGATCATGTTGTTCTGTTCTTGTTATTCTCTCGTGTCCGCTTAGATAAAACTGGCTTTCGTTGTTGTCAAAAGTCGTATTTTGTTCGTACTGTTCTGATTTGTACCTGTATCGTCTCAGCCTTTTCTTCTTTTGCTGCTTTATTTTGTTTTAGTTCTTCATGTTTTTCATTTAATCATTCTTCTTTGTGAATTTATGCCCCCTCTTCCATCTTTTTCTGTTCTTTTTATCATATTTATGGATGTAGTTTTTTTAAGTTCGTTGATCTGGGTTTAAAGTCTAATTTCTCATCCAATATTTGCCGGTCCATTCTTTTGTGTAATTCTCGATTATATTGTTTACTTACTGATTAGAGCCCTGCATAAATTAAGTTGTTTCAGTGATTTCTCTGATCTTGTAGTTATCGATTCTCTCAGTTTATGTGTTTTCACTTAAGTTGTTTTTGATCTGTTACACCACATATCTTTCGTTGGATGTCCGTTATTAACATAAAATAACAATACTAATTATTTTTATAAGTATTACTATAGTTTTTATTATTATTATTATTATTATTATTATGATTATTATTATTATTATTATTATTATTATTATTATTATTATCATGATTATTATTATGATTATTATTATGATTATCATTTGTATTATTATGAATATTAATGGTTATTATTATTATTATTGATTCACAACTTGGAAAGATGAAATTGTGTTTCAGAAGAATCGATGTCCTTCTAAACAAATGCAAAGCAGTTTTTAATAGAATGAGTAAGAAGATATAAAGTATTCTTTTGAATGACTTCGTAATTATTTTCGTAAAAAACATGTTCTTTGCCCGCTCATCAATCTTGCCTCGTCTATCTCGAACTGTCTTGATTTGTTTTGTACGACAGTGTTAGTCTCTCTAAGAATGACATTTACCTTTTTGTTTTAGGTGAGTTTTTTTTTCGATCATTTGAAGATTTCCGCTCATCTTTCTCATGTCAACAGCAATTACAACAATCGTGTTAATTAGTGGTTACTTTCATTCCTTTGATTGTGTTTATTTTCCGATCTTTGTTAGGTTTTCTTTCTGATTATGAATGAAAGGATTAATAAAACGATGAGAGCTAAAACACAGATGATGACAAATTACATCACTATTAAAACATCAAGTAAAAATAATAGAAACACATTCTTATTCTTAAAAGTTCTATCGAATGTGTGTTTACTCGCATATTTTACAGCTCTTAAATTCGGTCTGTATTCTTCTGATAAATGTTAGGAGTAAGCCGAATGATGTATATTAAACAAATTCGTCACTATTACAATTGCGGAATTACGGAATAACAACACATGATAATTAGGTGAGTGGGGTAGGTTGTTTACATGAGAAATTGAAATAATCCCTCGACCATCGTTCACACCTCGGAGTGTAGCCCATCTCAATATAAATCTCACCTTGCATAAATTAAAACAGACGGAGAATGATTCCCACGCGCTCTTGAGTTAAGCTCTAAACCTGATTCGTTTTTCTAAAAGTTGTAATCTCCAAAACAAGTGAGAGCTTAACTGATTTTTCAATGAGAAATGAGATAACATAATATCAAGCAAATTGAATTTCTTTACATTTTCACACAGTATAGACATGCTATTGTGAGGAGACAATTTGCAGCAAAGCTGGGATGTGATTCAAATCAACGTAGTGCGTCGTTTTCAACACCAACAGATGGTTGGATTTTTGTACCCGCAGTGGTGGGAACCCATTTTCTCTTTTTTCTATAGTTGTATTTTTCTAAATAAGAGTTTTTAGAAACGGGATTAATAAAGTAACAACAACAAGGGAAATCATGTTTTCAAAATCCCTTTAAGGTGTTATTATTTTTTATGGCGTACATGTATACGCATAAAATTGTCAACTCTCTCCCCTATGAGGGAGGCAGCAGCTATCCGAACCCGTTGCTTACTCTCTTTCTCTCTCTCTCTCTCTCTCTCTTTCTCTCTCTCTGTCTTTCTCTATCTCTCTTTCTCTCTATGCTGGTGTAGTTGAAAGAGAAAGACCCTTCATCGCCGTTTGCCACGTAAGGTTTGCACTCTCTGTGACGTTACTAACGGGGCACGTATCCTTTATGACTTTTTAGGTGATAATACACTATTCTAACCCGTGTTGGTTTTTAGTTTACCACTCAGGCAACGCTAAGTATGTCTTCTAGTATATAAATAAATGAATAAATAAATATATATGTATGTGTGTGTATATGTGCATGTGTGTGTGGAGAGAGAGGGGGAGGGAGGCAACTTACTGATTTTTCTTATTCCAGAATAATCCGGCAGTCTCGTTTGAGAGCGAACAGTTTACACTAGGAAGTTACCTTGTGTTTGCTGAATATCGTTTAGTTTCCTTTTTATAATATTTCAGGATGGCTTTACAAGCTACTTGCTGTTTGAGATCTCCCTATCTGTGATCACAGAAATGAAAAATAAAAATTTAGATAACCCATTGATTGTAAAAATCTGTAATAAGATCACTAATATTTACAACAAAAAGAAATGTAAAATTAAACTATGCTGGATACCGAGCCATGTCGGCATTCGTGACAATGAAAGAGCAAATAAAGCCGCAAAAGAATCCTTAAATATGACACCAATAAATACTAGGATCCCATACACCGATCTTCGACCTAATATTAACAAGATAACCAAACAAAAATGGCAAGAATGTTGGGATGAGTGTCAAAATAACAAATTGTATAAGATTTGGCCAACTATAGATGAGTGGCCCCTGGAATATAGAAAAGTAAGGAGAGAAGAGGTTATAATAACCAGACTTCGAATAGGACATATGCAGATCATTCATAAGCACTTATTGGAAGGAGAGGAGTCTCCAATGTCCATAGCGTGTCAACCAGTTTACACAGTAAAACATATATTAATAGAATGTCAAGATCTGCAGCAAACCCGTAACAAGTATTACGACTCCCCACATTTAACACACCTGTTTGGAAATATAAATGTGACATAAATGTTAGACTTCATCAAAGAAGTTGGACTATACCAAAGGATTTGATTGCAAGTTCATCTTTTCATCTTTCATTGTCTCTGAAGACAATGTGAAATAATTCGAATTGAATTGACAACGTTATTCGGCATTACATAACCCATAGTTGGTTTCTATGCCGTAAAACAAACCAAACCTGTTTGAGATAGCGTAGTTCGATTACATGTTTATTGTTTACTTATTTATTTGGCAAAGTGTTAATTTTATAAAAGCCTGTAGAAATGTTTACGCTCAGCTTTTGTAGCGTATATGAAATCATTCTCTGTCGTGGATCTTCATGAACGGTATAACTTGTTCATTTTATCAGTGCCTTTTTTAATAATATTGTTTCATGTTTGATAATAATATATGTTTATTTGCGAAAATGATGTAATTAAATGACTACTATGAAACACAGGTAACAACATTAGCAAGATAATCTCTTTCGCAAACACTATTATTCTGAAACCCGATAGTTACTTTTTAGGGCGGGGGACGATCGATATTCTCTCGAAACCTCATGTTTGACGAGAGTGGGAAACTGTATGGAGTGTCTGGTTACTTTAATAAGGAATGGAGGAATATTCATGTATGTAAGTAGCATGTGAAATCGCCTGTATTTGTTGTGGTAGTATTAAACTTGATATTTCAATTAGTATGTATTATGATGTAAACAACTGTAACATAATAATGCTGATTACAATATGTTTTAAACGATTTCTCCAAAAATATATGCCATTAAATCAGTACCGTTTGATATAGGAACGGGCCATTAATTATTAAACTTTTATTGCGAATATTCTATTGTTATTAAGATGGATTGTATGAGATCTAAGCAAGATGCTTCTGTATCGGGCTAATCTTTCATATATCGTTTTCTTTTGTATATTTTCATATATTTCTGGTAATATATCTTATTGCTTGGTATAATTTGTTACGGTAGGAACTTAAAATCATCAATAATAGGGAACATAATTAAGTAATTAACGATTATTAATACGTTGTATTTTATTAAATTAGCGATTTTTTTCATTTTAAGTGTTAGATAAGGGCATTGTGAGAGTTGGACGCATCTATTTGAGACGGGTTTGACTTACGCGATTTATAGCGGAGTCATTCCGTGCAATTAGGTTCGATGTGTTTCTCACGGGTGCGCGGAGACATTGACGTAACCTATAGGTTCACCGAAGGTCAAGGGTTTAATCCCACCTGCGTATTGATCACGAGATTGAGTGGCGAGAGTTTCCCGCGTGGGAAAGTTAAAGTACGATTTAATCAGTTCTCACTTGGAAGCGACGAGAACAAGTCACGATCATGTAGCTGTTACAAGAAGAGATTAAGAGTCCCAATATATAAGAGCCTTATTAGAATCTTTCATATTCTTCTCTCTGCAAGTAATTACGAAATAACTAGTGAATTTAGTTAGCGTAACCTCCCTCTCGATCCCAACGAACTACTCAGGTCGGCTAATTAAATAGTTAAATAAAAACGGCTCGGATTAATACAGAAAAAGACTTTGTTGTACTTGTTAAGAAGTTGATTTCAGCCCACGAAGAAGCGCCGGTACGATGAACGACCAACAAAGATTATGGCGACGGCGGCGGCGTCTGCGGTGACTGTGATGACAAAGACAACCATAGAAATCGCGGAAAATGACTGCAGGCAGACGACGAGAAAAGAAAGGAGAGAAGAGAAAATGTTAGTACGAGTAGCAGTATAGCGGCGACGGCGATCGAGAATCGGATCGAGTAGCTACGACATATCGCCCCATTTGAATCAACAGCAAAGGTTCTTCTAGACACGACGACTAAAGAGTTTGGTGAGGCAAATAACGGGTAAATGTAACATAAGGTGTTTAATAAGGTGTCACCTTAAAACACTTTCAGAACTTTAAACTATGCAGGTCAGTACAAAAAGTAAATTTTATTGCGTTTAGTATCACTTATTTGTTGTAACATCTAAAAAGAAGTGCAAACACAAAAAGTGAAGTTGACAGTTTTATCGACCAAAAAGTTTTGAAAATAATGCCTAAATCTACTTCACTCTGAATAATGTACGTGACTGAAATAGGAGTTGACAAAATGATTCTTTCTTAAACAAAAGAATCAAAATATTATCCCTGAAATGTTATGACGATGAACATTTATTTCATTCTCATTCATATTGAAAAGTTCGTGAGTGTTTGTTCTTGTCGTTAATGGAATTGTTCAAAAATGAAAATAAATAAATTCGCTCGAATTGGTAAACTGCAGTAGTGGCAAAGTTTTATAAGAGGTAATCTATGGCGGCTTGATAGTCAACATTTACTGTAAAGGTATTTAAATAAACGGTGTTTCAGTCTTTCGAAATATTTTGAATTATCATGGTATTTCAATTTTGTGTTGTTTTGTTTTGTTTAAGCAGGGTGCATTATTTCCGACAATTAAATGAACTGCGGAAACATTATTTATATTTTTTGTATGTTATGTTAACCATATTACACAACTCCGGGAGTGTTACCTGTCGGATTTAGGGTTAGTGGTAAGTCATTTTGTAACTGCACTTAAACATGAAACACTAATAGCAACTCACGGGTCGGCCATTTTGGATTGTTTACTCTTCCGTAAGAGTGGATATCGACGAAATCTTATATTGAAATAAAAGAACACTTGAAAATTATTTCAGAAATGTAAAACGATGCAAATCAGTAGGAATTGAAATTGTATTTCCTTTTGAAAAACTTATTTCTTATAACTTAAACAAGAAGTAAGCACACAAAAAATGCCGCTGACAGTTGTGTCGATTGAAAAAAGTATGGAAAATAATGTTGAAATGTACTTCACTCTGAATGATGTCCGTGACTGAAAAAGGATTACACAAAGCGATTCTTTCTTTGCTGATATACCAATGAAACACAGTAGTATTCTTTAGATACGATTAAAGATGGGCATTTTTATCCGCATCCATAATGGAAAGTACGTGAATGTATGCCTTTGTCGCAAATGCAATTGTACAAATATGAAAAAAAACAATTCCCACGAATTGCTAAACTGCAGTAGTGGCAAGGTGTTTACTGGGTTAACTATGACGGTATGCTAATAAAGACTTACTGTAGATGTATTCAAATAAATAGTATTTCAGTATTTCGAAATATTTTGAATGTTCACACGTAATCGCCTATATTAGCAGGATATTTGGTTTTAAGAAAATAAATACGCTGAAATCGGAAGAAAACAAAGACATTGATATTCCCCAGCTATTAGGCTGAATGCTCAATTGGTCTGAATAAAGTTTTTAGTATGAAAATATTTATTGCTTTTTTAAGAGCATTACTGATCAAACTTATCCAGGTCTATGTTTTAAAATCGGTCATGAAGTAAGTAGCCCCAAAACTTAAAAGGACAGGCGTGGGACGCTTTGACGAGTCGATACAGAAGTGGAGCCTCACGGATGGTGCCCGATGTAAATATGGGGACCCCTTGTAGATCGTGGACACGACGTTAAATGGCGATTTAAGCCTTGTTGACCTGGACGATGAAACTCTGGACTGGCTTTTTGCAACTGAGCTGAAGATCGTAAAAGACACACGCAAAAAGAAGAAGAAGAAGTAGAAGAAGAAGAAGACAAATAAAAAGAAGAAAAAGAAGAAAAAATAAATAAAAAGAATGAGAAAAAGAAGAAAAATAAAAAGAAGAAGAAAAAGAAGAAGAAGAAAAATAAAAAGAAGAATAAGAAGTAGAAGAAGAAGAAGAAAAATAAAAAGAAAAAGAAGAAGAAGAAAAAGAACCAGAAAAATAAAAAGAACCAGAAAAATAAAAAGAAGAAAAATAAAAAGAAGAAGAAGAAGAAGAAGAAGAAGAAGAAGAAGAAGAGGCCCTCAAACTAAAAAAGGCGTTTAAAAATTACACTGATATTTTGACATTACATGATTAGTATCCCATGTGCTGATATGACAGATTATGAAGTGATTATGTGCATGGATTGGAAAAAAAGAAATCTTATGTTTCGTATTTTCTGTACCGAAAAAATAAATAATTAGAATAAGTATTTGAACGACGTAAATAATCATTAGTTTGAAACGGTCATTTAAAAACGTGGAGAATACTTTACGATGTTCTGATTATTGTCGCCATTTTGTCCGAATATATCATACTTGTATGTGTGTTCGTTTCTAAACTATAGATGTGTATTGTAATCAGTGGCGGCTCGTGTATAGTAACTGTATAACTACAGCAATCTCAAGTCATCTCTGCTCAATAATATCAACAAAATTAAAAATAGTAGGTTCGTTTTCCTTTAATTCTTTCTTTTTACATGTACAGTATACATCCTTAAGTTTAATGTCGGTATGCGTCCAGAAATTCATGTCAAGAAAGCCGTCATGGAACTGTGAGATACACAGTTTGTCCTATTTGGTGTTTGCTTCTGGTGCGCATGCGCGAGTCAGGCTAGCTGCAAAAAGGTAACAGAAAACTGTTGCCCCAACAGCGACGAGTCTCCTATTCGTGTTATGCGCATGGGATGTAGTATTTGCTTTGGAATCTGCGTCCGCAGTGTTTATATACTATCAACATTCTTGACTGTGATGAAGTGTAGAATTCAGCACCACATCTTACTTTAAGAAAACCAAAACGAAAACTGGGAACGTTGTGTAAAATATAGATTTTGCTTACATCTTTTACCATTGAATAACATTATTAGTTGAGGAAAGTTCACAAGTTTAGCCGCATATAACATGAAGACGAACATTTAAAGACTGCAAAAAAACCTCTTCTTGACACTTCGCGCATAACCTGTTTGAGAGTAATGACATAAAAAATTTTCATTTCTTTTAATAATTAACGTGACTAAAATATAGTAAAACTATAATTCGTTAGTTGAAAAGATGTCTGAACAATAACAACAAAATGTTTAACAATTTTTTTAACAGAATTGATCAGTTGTATTATTCCGATAACTATTATGTAATAGGTTATTATTTCCACAACGTTTCGACCGATGTAACATCCGGCTTTCTTTAGGTGCATATTTAGGAATCTTTATGTTGAACTCGGGAACCTTTATGGAATTTCAAACTGAACCATTTAGTTAATTCACGAGGGTAGACTGTTTTCGTTCCGTCACCTATAACCGGGTAGTAGTGATGATTCATATCATGTTATTCTTTACTATTATAACATGGAGTATGGATTGAACCTTCCACCTCTCGATAAAAGCGTGTATTAACAATCAGTTCTAAGGGAGTGTCTTCTATGGGTTGATAGTTCAATTCTGTCTAAGAATTAATTATATTAACTAAGAATAGCATGATACTTTATTAATTAGAACTTCTACAGTGTCAGGGAGGACGGAACGAAAACAACAGTTTGGGTAGGAATTCCGTCCAGTTTCCAAAGTTCGAATCTTGGAAAAGATATTGTACATAAAAAAGGTCGGTATTATATAGGCCGTAACTTTGTGAAAATAAAAAGAAAGTTGAGAATAATAGTCCGAATAAACGAATTAATACAAAAATAAGTCATTTATTTTTTTCATTTTTATGTTTTATTAATGAGTAAAAAGTAACATCGGTAAATGTGTGGGTTGACATGTTCAGCTGAATTACGTCCCCCGCCAACCTACTAACATGAGTATCGAATATAAATTAAACGTAAAATAATATCCCATTTTCGGACTATTCTAACTTTTTAGGACACTTAACTCAATATTTTACCACTAAACCTAAGTCAGAGCCGACACTTTGTAAAACCATACGATATAACCAAAACAAAAAGTTCCATAAAAAAACGCACATGATGTATTTCTCATAAAAAAGGTTTACTGTCCTAATACATGCCCGGAAATGAGGTATCATTTGACGTTAAATTTATATATGAAACCGATCCCACTCTCTAAATTCTTAATTGATAGTTTGTTATTGCAATGTTTTTTGGAGTGTTCAAACGTACTGGCCTATAGAAAGTAGAATCTTACCTTGAGGATACTGTAATGATCGAATTTTAAAACAAACGTCTATACAAAACAACAAAAAACAAATTACGTTATTGTCTAATTTTAAAATAAATAACATTGTGAAAAAGTTAAAGGGAATACATTGAAATAATGTATTGCTCTATTTTCACCTCGTCTTATATTCGGAGCAGAATTTATTCAAAAACATTTGACGGCAGTTTTATGTATACATTATGCATAATGTGTTTTATATGTTTGTTTTACACAATATATAAACAAGGTATGAAATAAATCTTAGCAACGAGCCGTCACTGATCATAATGCGGTAATTCATGGATTGAGAATTACAGAATACTATTCTGTTATTCGTTAATTTACCGGTGTTATTTTTTTTTATTCTTTGTTTTTATATAAGAATAAAATTATCATCCCATTTTTTTACAAACATTCTTGTATCTTTGTTTCTTGATGATAGTTTATGATGCGATGTTACGTTTTGAATTCTTCATGCATGCCTCCATAAATGGAAAATGAAAAGGGAAAGCCAATAACTATATCATTAATTTACTCATCAACGTTTCGTCTTTATTGTAGACTGTTTTTAGGATTAAGAAAAAAACAGAAAAATTACGCAGTTATTTATTTTGAATTGCCAGAAATTGTCCAAGTTTAGGCGTGGCTTTGGATGACACCAAGCAAAAAATGAAAACCGCGATTTAAGCCGGTCCGTCATCAGCAGCAGTCTGTGCATTTCAAGGGAAGCGAGATTGAATCGGGTGACGGCTTGGGTTTATTAGTTCCAATATCTATATTTAGCAAGGAAGCCTGTCTGGGTCAAAATATGCCAAAGCCGAGCTTGGCCGATAGTTGATTTAGGGGCCGGGGCGTAAGTCTGAAATTATCGGCATGCTCGGAACAGTTTAAGTCAAAGAACTAAGAGAATTGCGATATTCTCAGGAGATTACATATTACACAATGTATGTATTAATACATCAGAAGACACATCATTTAGATACATTAAATAGTGTACATAAAAATAAGCGCAACCTTTTACATGTGGTGTCAATCAGAGCTTTAATAAAAGAATTTAGTAGCTTACAACATTTATGACATAATTAATATTTAAACAGTATTATCACGTTCTCAAAATCAAGATTTAAGAATGTACGCGCGTTTCAAAAAGTATCACTATTAAATCAAAGAAAGTATTGCAAAACATGTTGTAATTGATCAATTAGTCCTGAAATTGATTTGTGCTCAACTGATTTTGTATATATTCATCGGGAATTATCTAAATTTGAATTGATCAAGTCTATATGTTTATGTGGAAAATCATTAAAGTTAGTCATCATGTACTCTGATTAAATGGTTATAAAAAAATTATTTTTGAAACGCGTGTATATTAAATATACATAGTTAGATGTTCCATTTCGGAGCATAATTATGATATTTAAACTGATAAGTATGTCATAATTTTCTAATCTACGTAATTGTAATGTTATGTTCTACTAATCTTAAAAGCGTTGAGAGTACGAGATGAGAAGAATATAGTCAACAATACATTTTCATTATTTGATTTATTATTACATAATTTCTTAACAGGTGATGTGTCTTAAATAATCACGTTAAGCCAATTACGTTAATACAGATAAAATCAAATAAAATAAACAACAACAGTAGAAACATATGTCGATTGCCTTTTAGAATATGCCACCCGGTGTAAATGTAGGATTTGTGGTTGTGACTCGAAGAAGTTCATATTTAATTCCAAGAATGAGTTAGTCAGGCTATATATTACTGTAATTCTTATTTTTTTGTAAAGTTTCTTCTATATTTTATGGTGGTTGCGTGTTGTAATTATTTGAATGATCACCACATCTTTTTAATCTCTAGCTCAATAGAAATTCACAAATTTGTGCATACACAGTAATAGTAATTTCTCCATCTTTCCGTACATTTTATTCCATATTAAGAGTACTTAAAGAGTGTAATACTTCAGTTTAAATATATCAGATGGAAAAGGAAAAGATGTAATAACATACTAATTATGTATATTAGATAACGTAAGGTTACATTACAATTGTCACAGGTTTATCAACTTCAAGATTAGCACGGGTTACTTAAAGTTTTAGGTAACTAAAAATTAGTAAATCTTTTAACTTGAGTATCTGAATCCCAGCTTGCCCGCTACTTTCGTAAAGAGAATACACTTAAATAAAATCTTGTTTTTCTTCTGACGTCACAGTGGTTGGTGCTAAGAAGATAAACAAGACAATTCAGAGGGAAATGTTACACACAATGTGTAGACGTATGACGGTGGTAATTTCTTACTTAAATTATTTCATTTTTGGTGTATTACTTCATTGATATTTTAAATTAATATACTGTTAGTTACAGTTTTGTTCATGTCGTTTTTAAAGTAGAAATCTCATAGTGATATGTAGATAATACTATATATCATCTGGGTTAGACCAAAAATTCAAGATGGATGACAAACTTCTCTTGATAGCTAGATAATAAATAAAAACAAATATTTGCTTGGGAACCATTCAGTTTAAAATAGTGTTTACACACTAACAAGTATGTTTGTTCTGATGAAAAATTCTAATTGCATTTTGAACGAATATAAAATTGTACATTTATGTACACATTTAGACACCATTTTTAACCAATGTTTTACGAATAAAATACTATCGAATAGACATCCGGTAAAACTTGTTTATTTTTGTATTGAAAGAATGTTCAAAGTTTACTTTAGTGTAAAATAGTTATTTGTGATTAATAAAATAAAGAAACATATCAAATATGTGTGATTCTAGAAAAAAGATAACGATTTAAACATAAAATTAAAGTAACATTTTCAACATTTTAAAGAGAATTTTATCTTAAAAAAAAACTAAAAATTAAAAATGGGAAATGTTTATATATTTTATATGTATTTACAAATAGTTTTTCACTTTTATTGTACTTACTAAATTCATTAATTTATTTATTTATCGTTTTCATTTTTCAAATTATTTATCGTTTGTTCTTAATTACTTTGTTAATTTAATTACTGTATTTTTGTTCGCTAAATTCATAATTACTATTCATTTTCCTTGTAAATTAAAATAGTATTTTTGTATTTCTCACAAATAAATCATTTAAAATGTTATATCTGTTCTGATACCACACTTTGTTTTTGTTGTCGTCAGTAAGTGAAGGAGAAATCCTCTATAATTGAATCAAGTTAAATGTTTGTCCCAATTGAGTGGCCCCCTTCTTCTGGCATATGCCACATTAAAAATATGATTTGTCTCTAACTCCCTGTGTTTTTACAAGATATTTAATTGAATGTGTTCCAATAAATGTGCTGCACTGATGGCAGCTCTACATAAATACCCCAGATCAACCCGCCAATCAACACCATCGCACCACTGCATTGTTGAAGTCCCTAAATGTCGGAAAGATTTTTACTCTAAAAGCTACCTTCCTGCGACGAGTGTTTCCAAATCAGAAAAAAGAAGAAAACTGTGTTTTACTGTTATATTGTGAAACCACTACTTAACGGAAGTTGTTGAAGTAAACACAAATATAATTTTAGCATTTGCATGCTGTTCTGCACTTAGGAATTGTAGAAATAAACAAAAAAAAACGAAAAAAACGACAAAGCGTATCAGCAATAAAATGAACAACAAAAATTGGCCACACTTTATTTTTCCAACAATACGTTTCCGGATATATGAAAGTAAAGACTTGTGGAAACAATAAAAACACGTAATTTTCTACAGACATGATCGATAATAGTTGAAAGAAAAAAAAAGTCTGTAAAAAATGCCAAAGCAAGTTATGGGTAAATACTGAAAAAAAACGCCCTGAATTGTATAATAAATTCAGGCGCCATCCATGGGTTGACAAGAACCTGTTCTGGGTATATCATAAAAATGTGTCGGTTGTATACACACATACAACTAATTTAAAGATGAGTAACTAGCTTCTCATTACATAACTCTCAAAAAGGTGAATATGCTGTACAAAAGGTAAGTTCGTAAGAATCAGCTCGATTTAATTTTTGACCACATTAATGTCGCATACATAAAAAGTGCTGTTATGAAATATAGAGGTTGCCACTGGGCACGCCGAAGTAAAACAAACAAGTAAACATTTCTCCCTGGCAGAAAAAAAATGAAAATAGTTTTATATTATTCACAGGTCCGTTTGGTATTTTCTGTTACAAAAACATAAGAACATTTTGATACGCTTCAAATTGGATATTTACAATTCGAAGCTTTCTTACAGAGTATTTTGGAGTGCCATTTTCTCTAGACAAAATGTTATTCTATACTCCAGTTAAACCTTTGTGTCTATAATCGCAAATTCTGACGTCACAATGAAAGGTAGAAAAACTACTACTTCGATATTGAAACAGTCAAAATCAAAAATGTATATTCCAGCAAACTTCGGAACGAATGCAATTCTAATAACAGTTTTCTATATTCTAAAGAAAACAAAATGATCATACAAAAACAATGTTTTATAAAACATGTCTATTATACTCTTTAATTAAGTTTCATTCACGTGAATACCATTTTTACGTGTGTTTATAATTTTGTTTTCCATATTCTCTTTTCAATTTTCAAAATATTTTTTTTAGAGTTCGAAGGATAAACTAAAATATTTCAATTAATTAAGTAAAATGATCACAGAAATATTCTTTTTCTTGATGACATCTCGCTTTTTGTGTTTACATATGTCTGTTCTTTTCAACATGTTTGAAGATGTTGGCAATCTTTAACTGTAAATATATTCTTTAATCTTATTCAGCATTATTTCTGGAATAAATATTTGAAACTATCTATGAGTCATTTTTATTCAATTTTGCTATTTGTCTTTTGATGTTATCGATCGTTTCCTGTCATCTTAAATCAACGTCAATTAAAAGTATTGTGCTAATTAGCTGTCATTCTAATTCCTATGTTTGAAATTTTATTTTTTATTTCAAATCTTTATTAAACACGTTCTTTCAAACTGATATGTACACATTGTTAAAAAATGCGTATAACTCGTTTTAATAAAAAATATATATATGAAATAGTAAAACCAACATAAACTTGATTGCTTGCTTGTTTGCATATGCAATGTTTTGTAGATTGAGATGTAAATAAGTGCGAGAGGCAGAATAGAGATAGTATAAATAGTAGTAACAAAGCAGCGTAAGAAAAGAGAGCAAGAAGGTAATGTAAATAGATAAAGGTTAACACTAAGGAAAAAAGGAAAACAACAGATAGTGGAACGAAAACAAGGAATAAACAGAAAAAAGAGGACAATATACAAAGTGACGGAACGGGTAACGGGTCCTTTAGTAAGATCTTTAAAAAACACTGCTTCATCAAAGGCGTTTTCGAAGTTGGGCCATGTTTACAACGCCAGACTAACACACTGTTTCTAATTTCAAGTTATTTTTTTCATTTGAGCGTTATTCAGGTGAAATTGTAATTTTTATTTGACGTTGTTAATTTTTATTTAAAGTTCAACATCATCATTTGAAGTTAATATTTTTAATGATAAGTTTAAGTTGTTGAAATTTATTCATTTTTAGTTTAATTCATACGTTCGTAACTTGAAGGAGATCTTTTAAAATTTAATTTGAACTGTTTTAATTTTAAGTTTTAACCAGTTTTATTTTCAATATTTTGATATAAATCGATGTTAGTTTTATCTGGTTACACATGTAGTAGAGCTATTTCAATTTCAATTTGAATGATTTCATTTGTAGTTAAACTGTTTGAGTTGATGTTGATCATTCTTAATTTGAAGTTCAACTTTCTTACGTGTTTTTAAATTTGAAATTCAACAGTTAAAACTTTATTTTTTACCTTTAAAATTTGTGGCTGAGTATACTCTTGCAAATGTACATACTGAGTTGTTATCGGCCATTATACTCTCCAGCCTTCTTTAATGACCTCTTTATTTAGGCAGTAACCATCAGATAATTTCGAAGTAAAACAATTATTTAATATATGAAGAGTAGAAAGGAAGACGAGACCTTTCTTAATCTAGAAAACGTCACATTGTATAACGGGTACGAATGTTGTATATGACAACATCCATGAGTAAAACAGCCCGAAACATCTATTTATAATGGAGATTATTTATATGTATGTATGTCTTTCTGAAGACGAAACTATATTATTAGTTTTGATCGCTCTATTTTGATATCTACTCATCAGCTCCTATATATACCGATGCCAAAGCTTCTCTAAACATCACGCTTCTTTCAAATTTACATAATCAATTTGTTTAAAAGCATCTAATAATTTGATATTCGCAAATATACCTCATGATTGTTTTTTCAGATTTCCAGATGTATTAAAAATATTTTCGTCGGTGATAATAGTCTACATTTTTTATCTATATAATTGAGTTACATAATTTAATTATATTGTAATGGAATATGATGTAACAGCCGGCGGCCACTCCAACATTTGGTTACACACCCTCTGATTATCGAACGCACAGAAAGTTATATTTCAAAAAAGAATAAGAGATAAAAAGACAAAGAAAGAGAGAGAGCGAAAGAGAGAGAGAAAAATGAGAGATAAAGATAGAGCAAGAAATAAGAGAAGAAGATGTACACAACACAGGAACACGTTATTTCAGTAATAAAATGTAAACAACACATAATCCGAGAGTTATCGTACGAGTCGCTCAAAAATGATATATTTATTTTTGATACTTTTATTAAAACGTTTTTATTAATCATATTAGAAATTATGTTTTAAAGCCAACATTTATTGAATCAAGTAGTAGTAGTAGTAGTAGTTGTAGTAGTTGTGGCGATTGTGGTAGTAGTAATATCAGTACGAATAGTCAACACGTTGCTGGTAGAAGTTGTTGTTGATTTTCTTATAGCAGTACGAATAGTCGATCATCGAGGTGATAGTTGTTGTGGATGTAGTAATAATAGTACGAATAGTTGAATTGTTGATAGTAGAATTACTTAAAGACATTTTTTCAATGTATATACTTGAGTTACATAATTAAATTAGATTTTAATGGGATATGATAGAAAAGCCATCGGTCATTCCAATATTTGGTTACCCGGCCTCTGATTATTCGAACGCACAGAAAGTTACATTTCAATAAACATGGAGAAAGAGAGGGGGAAAGAGAGATAAACACGAAGAGAGTGAGAAAAGAGAGAGAGAGAAAGAGAGAGAGAAAAGAGAGAGGAATGGGCACAAGACAAGCGTGTGGTATTTCATTAATAACATGTAAACAACACATCATCTGAGATTTATTGTACGAGTTGCACAAAAATGATATATTTACTTTCATTTTTTATTAAAACCTTTTATTTTTTAATCTTATTAGAAATTATGTTCTAAAGCAAAACATTATTACATCACGTAGTAGTAGTAGCAGTAGTAGTAGTCGCGATGGTGATGGTATCAATACGAATAATCAACACGTTGCTGGTAGTTGTTGTTGGTGTTATCACAGCAGTACGAATAGTCGACTATCAGGGTAATAGCTGTTGTTGATGTAGTAATAATAGTACGAATAGGTGTATTGTTGATATTTGGTGTAAATGTTATAGTATGCGTAGAAACAGTTGTGTTGCGTGGTCGTATTCATTGATGGTAGTAGTTGAAAATGACACACTTTACTGAGCAATTAAATAAATAAAAACTAGACAAACATACAATAAGAAGAGATGAATCATGTTCTTTTATATAATGCAATATTGTAAAAGCTGAGCCGAAGATGCTGATAAAGAAAAACAAAATGTGTTAAATAGATAAAGAAGACTAAATTAGTGTGTTACTATGCTACTTAAGAAAGACTAAAAGGAAAGCTCAGTAACATAAGCTAGGAAATTAAGGATAACCACAGCAAAATGATGAACTTCGCACTTATTTAATCAAGGCTGGTGGGCAACCATTCCTAAATATTCTTTTAAAATTGTTCGACATGATATTTTGAACTGGTAATGTTTCGCAAACCTTCAACAAATACACTAATTGTTGTACTGCATGAGAATAACAGTCGCCTGCATTGCGGAAATTATCACCAAATCAGGCTTTCAAATCATTTTCTCTGAATTGGTTGTCACAGTAGTAGCAGAATAGAATCAAAATAGATATTTATGCACCATTCCCAGCTTCTCAAGCTGCATAAAAACAAAGGAGAGGTAATATAGAGCAAATTATCACGTTAGGGCAGCTAATAGAGAAGTTAATAACATTCAATAATTCTATGTTCATTGCCTTTATTGATTTTACTATCTTTGACAGCATCAAGTCTCCATCTCTTTGATAAAGTTTGGAGGAAACACATCTGAATGTAAATGATTTATGCTCACTCGACTGCTACAATTAAAACTGATAGAGGCATATCACGCTTAATCCAACTCCTTAAGTATTTGAAGCAAGTGTATGTTCTTACAGCGCTTCTATTCTCTGTCACTATCGCAGGGGCTCGAAAATACCCGACTAATACACGCAGGCTATTTTCCCCTCTTAGTGTGTTGGAACCGTAATACCTTGTCAGGTCATCCATCTAAGAGAATGAAACTCTGACAATAAAACCTTGCTACTAACTATTTACGCCTTGGCAGCAAACCGTTGGGAAGGAAGGCCTTCTTAGCCAGCCTTGATCAACAACCTTCCTAGAGCTGGAATCTCGAACAAAGTATCCGGGTTGCAAACCTATAATTACTTAAGGAGTAGATGGGTTATGCCTACGCCAGGAATTCGCCCTCCTTCTTTGTCTATTAGCCAGGTGTAGAGGTACAAGCACTAGGACGCCTCTCAAGACGCCTGGTACTTGGCCTTATTTCCTGACTTGGACAATAAACGCCGTCTCTCTTTCTCTCTATCCGGGCAACTTGGGGAAAGTTTTTTGTAACTAAGTCTTACATGGCTAGTCTGGGTCGATTTCGTTCCGACAGTTGTAGGGTACAGGTTAGACAGCTTGTCTGGCTTCTGTTTCCGACTGGTAGTTAGGAGCCGAAACTCTTAGGTTGTGCAAAGCACGGCGGTTCCGTCAACAGTTGCATTATATCGTGGGTAGCTCCACGGGCCATGTCGCGCATGAAAAGGGACTCTATGGTTATCCACGGTGGGCTTTCCCGGGGCCACAACCCCATGCACCAAGTCACGACTAATGGACTAGTTGTGTGAGCCTATTGCCACCTAACAAGCACCCACTTTGCCCTCCCTACCTTAACTCAAAACAAAATAAATTTGCAAAATAAGAAAACCAAACATATACCAGACACCCAACAAGAAACATCTTCGCCTCCGCCCTTGAGGCTCGCATTCACACATATCCGGGGACTTAGAACCAACATTAACGACGTAGAAAATTTTCTCTTGACAAACACCCCGGATATCCTAGCTCTAAGTGAAACGACCCTTCAATACTCAATTCCCTCTCACCACTTTAACATGACTGATTAACTTCCACTCTACCGTGAGGACTGACAAACATATGCATGGACTCTGAGTTAGTGTTCGGAAAACCCTCCCCTTGACTAAAGAGCTTACGTTTAAATCAGATGACCAAGCCTACATGTGCTTTAGATTGACCTTACATCACAGAGTTAGTTACTTATATTTCTTATATCGATTTCCTTCGACCCAGGACTGTTCACTATTTTACTCGGTCTCTGAAAGCATAGACAGAGCACTCTCACTAAACTAGAATGCCCGAATACATGTATTTGGGGATTTTAATGCACACCACCGTGACTGGGTTGGATTGTACAGCGTTCCTGATGCAGCCGCGAACTCTACCTTTAATTTCTCCTGAACTCACGACCTCTCACACGTAGTCACTTTTCCGACCCGTCTACAATCGGGCGAACTAGCAAGCCGCACTTCTCAACCTGTTCTTGACCTCAATACCTTAGGCTTGTGTGGCGAATGCCCATAGTCCGCTCGGAAACTTTGATCACATTGTGGTAATGATACGTATCACATAAAAAAACTCGTCCAAAAGCTGAAGAGCCGTTGCTTAAAACGACGAGAAACTATGAATAGGTTGATTTTGAATCACTCACGGATCACATCAGCGGCGCTTTATAGGGTGTAACCTTCCCATTCTCTGCTGATCAATGTGCAAATGAGCTAACCGAATGGGTCAAAGCGGGCATTGATTACATTCCCACGCGAACCATTTTCAGCAAACCCCACTCTCCTCAATGGTTCACCTCAGAATGTGCAGCTGCTATTGCTGTGAGGCAGAAATCAATTCGAAAATTCGGCTGCCACAAGTCAACCGCGAACAGACAAAAATGTGCAGAGGCAAGAATGATTGCAAAGTAGGGATAGATGAAGCAAAGAGGAGGTATACAGAGAAAAACAAAAAAACGCATTCAGTCACAGAAACTGGGTACTCGTGATTTCTTGGAAACTTTACAATAGTGTGAACAATGGACAATCGACAATTCCCCCGCTATCACATCACAACGATGTTGTCTGCATGGCAACTGATGAGGCTGAAATACTTGCTCAGTTTTTTGCCTTAAACTGTACTCTGGAGTCGGCAAACATACTGCTCCTTAAATTTCCATTGCGGACTGAAGCCACACTTGAGAACCTGGTCATCACCCCGTCTCAAGTAAGAGACATCGTAAAACACCTTGATACCTTTAAAGCCTATGGGCCTGATCTTATACCAGTAATAGTAATAAAGAAATGATCTGCTGAGCTGGCCCCTGCCCTCTCCAAACTATACAACAAATGCCTTACTGAATCTTGTTTCCCTTATAGTTGGAAAATTGCGTCTGTGGTACCAGTCTTCAAGAATTCTTGAGATAGAACTGATCCTCTAAACTACCGCCCAATGAGTCTACTCCCAATCTTTGCTAAAATCTTTGAATCATTAATCAATCTAACGAAATTCAGCCACCTAGTTAATGCTAAACTTATTTCTGATCATCAATACAGATTCAGACCAGCACGATCTACTGCAGATATCCTAACGGTTATGTCTGAACGCATATACCATACACTGGACAATGCAGGGTGAGCTAGGGCGGTAGCGCTCGATATATCCAATGTCTTTGACAAGGTCTGGCATGAACGGTTTCTAATGACACTGCACTTATATTTTATTGCTGGACAAATAGTCAATATAATCAAATCCTTCCTAACAAAACGAAAGATCGAGGTTGTACTCGATGGCCTTTCTTCTAAGCAACATTCCGTACACACTCCTCTACCCCAGGGATCTATTCTTCGATCACTATTGTTCCAGATTTTAATAAATTACCTCCCTGAAACGATCGAGACTGAGATAGGAATATTTGCTGACGACACTACGCTCTACCCTCGTCATATGGACAACAACGACGCGCACATATCTGAGACAATGGTCGAATCCTTAGGAAATGACCTGCAGTCTGTAGTGGAATGAGGTCAAAAATGGATGCTAAATTTTAATGCCGCAAAGACAAAGCTACTTTCCTTCAATAACTACAAGAAACCTCTTCAACCACCGATTGTCATGGCAAATAGCACCCTGCTTGAGGGTTCATCATTCACACTTCTTGGCCTAACTTTCACAGATAACATGAATTGGAATAAATACATTGAAAACATTGCCAGTGCGGCTGCAAAGAAGGTGGGCTCTACCGTGCCAGTAAACCTTTCACACCTGCCATTATCCTATATGTATACAAAGCCACCATCCACGCATGCATGGAGTATTGTTGCCACATCTAGGCTGGTGCATTATCCGCTAGTCTCTCCCTCTTAAACAAGGTCTAAAACAGAGTCGTCAACTGGATAGGTCCTTCACTATCCACCAAGCTTCAGTCTCTGCCCCATAGCCGTAATGTTGCTTTCTTGTGCCTGTTTTACAAGTAATTCAATAGATTGTGCCCTGATGAACTTGCTGCTTCAGTACCCCCACGACGTAAATTCACTAGATCAACCCGACAATCTCCTAAATCCCATCTATACACTATGGAGGTACCCAGATGCCGAAGAGTTTCCTACTTAGAAAGCTTCTTTCCTCGTGCAACTTTACTCTGGAACTCCCTACTTGCTCCCTGATTTCCTGAAATTACTGACATGCAGACATTTTAAACTAATGTAAACAGAAATCTCGCTGCGCAGCTCTTACATTAGATTAATGCCCCCCAAAATCTGCACCTTTTTATCTCATTAGCCCCTTACGTCTACAGAGGCAACCTGCCTTGTATGGTGTGAACTACTTTAAAAAAAAACAACAACAAAAATTCAAGTCCTTAATCTAAGACAACTACTAGACTCTTAATTATCTAATTGCTTTGATCGATATAAAAATAGGGATTCTAGACATTGGTTTTTTTATAATTATGTCTTAGTTTTAATTTTCATGAAAGGACATAAAAGTATTGCCAAACTGTTCTGTCCGAGGAACTTTATTAACACTACTCTGGGACGGGCATATTTATAATATATATTATAAGCTATTTTCACACCAGTCAATTGCCTGAATATCAGATCCCAAATTGTTTAAATGTGTGCATACCGCAATGCATATATTCTGTCTACTTTGTCATGAAAAGACTTGCGTCTATCATATTAGATCCATGTACACCACGGGACTTCTAGTTTATAGTACTCCAACAAATGGATATCCGTAGGTCTTGATAATTCTGTGAGAAGTTAGTTTGAAAAAAATGTTTCCTAGTTTGTCTACAGTGTTCAAGTGATACTGCACTAGTTTCTTGTCTGTATTTTCGTTGGAGTCAGATATAACGGCAGTTAATCGTAAGGTTTTTAGCAGACCTTTATGTTTATTTGGCCTGTTTCATTTATTTATATTGCTTTTTGATGAATGTGTTTCTGATGTCAGTGTCGAAACGTATTCGGGCCAGTATATACGTATGCCGTTCATAACTGGTCTTCATGATTTCATTTAGGTGAAGCAATACAAGCTGCCATCTAATATTATTCTGAACCATTCCACATGAATAACGTTCTGCAATAATCTCCTCTGATAGAAGTCAATATTGATTATAAGAGTTTTGGTAAGGTTCCACTTTTAAGAGTTGTATAGGAAATGCTAAATTATATATCCTGATCCGAAGAAATTATATGGTTACTATCAGAAATTACTTCACAAATGATAAATGATCAACTCATACAATATGTTTACTCAAAATGATTTTAATTTGATATTTAATTTAGAAATATTGAAGTAGTATTAATACAATCTATCCAAATAGTAACTTAACCAGATTTCTAAAAAGTATTACATCATATCGTCAAAAAGCAGAATTGCCTCGTAAACCCATACTCATAAAAGCTTGCTACCGCAAGAAATTTACTATGACGTCAGCGCTTAAGTTATAGATGGTGTGTAGTGCGATTTTTCATAGAGCGTTGAATAGGTATACCTTTCTAAGCCAAATCAGCTTCGTCACCGATTCAGGCCAATTTGAGGGACGTGCAAAAAGAAAAATTATCCGCACACACACACAATATATATATATATATATGTTTATATATATATGTATATATATATATATATATATATATATATATATATATATATATGTATAAAGTTATGAGGTTGAAAAAGACTAGATATACATTCGGATTGTACACATTATAAGTTATTTCGACCTTAACTAGGTCTCTTCGGATGTGTTTCCAACCACAAGTCAACCTAATAACTTATTCATGCTCTGTTTGATCGAACATATAGCTCTCTGATTCGAATTCCTATCGAAAATAATCGAACTTGGAAACTAATATATATATATATATATATATATATATATATATATATATATATATATATATATATATATATATATAAGTGGTGTACTAAAAGCGAACTTTTAGGAAAAGTAAAACCTATTGTGAAGAGTATACAGCTCAATATGCATGATAGAGCAGGTAGAATGAAGAAGAATGGAAAGGAATTAGAGAAGCAAAAGCCATTTAGCAATCGGGCATTTGTTTGAATTCGGGCAGAATTTTGCCTTGTGTTTTTTTCCCTCTACAACTTTTATTTTATTGTTTTCAAATTTTAAATCTTGGCCTTTGCCAACTTATCTATCCCAGCGACTTCCTCTGATGATAAGATTTTGATCTTTGAAAAGCCTGGCTTAAGGAAAATTTAACTTGAATAAATTGCCTTTTTTGCGTAATATACCTTGCTCTGAGCAATTGAATTGAATTATGATTTGGCTTTTGCTTCTCTAATTCCTTTCCATTCTTCTTCATTATATATATATATATATATATATATATATATATATATATATATATATATATATATATAATTCTTTTGAGGTACAACACTTATAAATGCATCTAACAACGTTTGCGCTTTCTTTCGACGATATTATTAATTAAAACTATCGATTTTCTCCTGACGAGATAATAGTCGAAAGGGCTTTTGAGAGATTGTCACGCATCCGTTTTAAATGCATATATATATATATATATATATATATATATATATATATTAGTACCGAAAGATTAGTAAAACATTACTACCGTCGCTAAACCCTCCGGCTCTCTTCAGCTTATTATTTTCACTCTGGGACGGGCATATTTATAATATATATTATAAGCAATTTTCACACCAGTCAATTGCCTGAATATCAGGTCCCAAATTGTTTAAATGTGTGCATACTGCAATGCATATATTCTGTCTACTTTGCCCTGAAAAGACTTGCGTCTATCATATTAGATCCATGTACACCACAGGACTTCTTGTTTATAGTAGTCCAACAAATTGATATCCGTAGGTCTTGATAATTCTGTGAGAAGTTAGTTTGAATAAAATGTTTTCTAGTTTGTCTACAGTGTTCAAGTTATACTGCACTAGTTTAATGTCTGTATTTTCGTTGGAGTCAGATATAACGGCAGTTAATCTTAAGGTTTTTAGCAGACCTTTATGTTTATTTGGCATGTTTCATTTATTTATATTGCTTTTTGATGAATGTGTTTCTGATGTCAGTGTAGAAACGTGATCGGGCCAGTATATACGTATGCCGTTCATAACTGGTCTTCATGATTTCATTTAGGTGAAGCAATACAAGCTGCCATCTAATATTATTCTGAACCATTCCACATGAATAACGTTCTACAATAATCTCCTCTGATAGAAGTCAATATTGATTATAAGAGTTTTGGTAAGGTTCCACTTTTCAGAGTTGTATAGGAAATGCTAAATTATATATCCTGATCCGAAGAAATTCTATGGTTACTATCAGAAATTACTTCACAAATGATAAATGATCAACTCATAAAATATATTTACTCAAAATGATTTTAATTTGATATTCAATTTAGAAATATTGAAGTAGTATTAATACAATTCATCGAAATAGTAACTTAACCAGATTTCTAAAAAGTATTACATCATATCGTCAAAAAGCAGAATTGCCTCGTAAACCCATACTCATAAAAGCTTGCTACCGCAAGAAATTTACTATGACGTCAGCGCTTAAGTTATATATAGTATGTAGTGCGATTTTTCATAGAGCGTTGAATAGGTATACCTTTCTAAGCCAAATCAGCTTCGTCACAGATTCAGGCCAATTTGAGGGACGTGCAAAAAGAAAAATTATCCGCACACACACACACACACAATATATATATATATATATATATATATATATATATATATATATATTTATATATATATATATATATATATATATATATATATATATATATATATATATATGTATGTATCAAGTTATGAGGTTGAAAAAGACTAGATATACATTCGGATTGTACACATTATAAGTTATTTCGACCGTAACTAGGTCTCTTCGGATGTGTTTCCAACCACAAGCCAACCTAATAACTTATTCATGCTCTGTTTGAACGAACATATAGCTCTCTGATTCGAATTCCTATCGAAAATAATCGAACTTGAAAACTAATATATATATATATATATATATATATATGTATATATATGTAATTTTTTTTAGGTACAAAACTTATAAATGCATCTAAAAACGTTTGCGCTTTCTTTCGACGATATTATTAATTAAAACTATCGATTTTCTCCTGACGAGATGATAGTCGAAAGGGCCTTTGAGAGATTGTCACGCATCCGTTTTAAATGCATATATATATATATATATATATATATATATATATATATATATATATATATATATATATATATATATATATATATATATTGGTATTGAAAAATTAGTACAACATTAGTACTGTCGCTAAACCCTCCGGCTCTCTTCAGCTTATTATTGTCACCTGTTTTAGAAATGTGAATCCACGTGTAACTCTCGTTTGGATACGCTGTTTACTTTAGAGTTTCATGTATATTTGTTTAAAAGTTGATTTAGAGGCGGAGAGGGAGGGAGATAGACTATAAAGTTTAATAATATTCGAAAAAGGAAGGGGAGTGGAATGTAACAGTTAAGATTTATAATAGTAAAAATATAGGGGAAAAATCGAGAAAAAAACCCTGAAAACAGGACATGTGATTGAATTTTTATTGGGAGCTTATATTAGGCCGTTAATGTATAAAAGAGTTGAACTTGGTGTCGTCTAGAAAGTGCTAAGTATAAGATATGGGGTCAAGGGTTTAACTTTCTAGAGAACAAAAAAGTTTACAGCCCATCAATTTTAGTTTCACGGCCAGGAATGTCGTATAAGAGGTAAATACTATAAAATATCAAGTGGCTTGTATTGAAGTGAAATGTCGAAGCAAAGAAGACATTTTTCAAAGTTTAAGGATGTGCTCCAAAATTAGAGGTATACAATTCAAACTCTGGAGAATATCGAAGCTGAATTTGATAGAGGTCTTTAGTAATCTGATAAGAGACATATAAATCAAATTAGGTAACGACTATCGGGAGACACCAACAGAAATATGTTTTGGTTATCAGATACGACAGGTTCGACATACAGCTACTTCAAGCAGCCTCAGAATAGCGTCAATCCAAAAAGGAAACGATACTATGACTCCTGAGGAGGTAAGGCTTGAGAAGGGGGCGGTGGTACTGTACCTATAATTGTCTACTAGAATTCTTCGACTCGCAATTAATACTTGGAACACCTGCTCCTTAGTCTGATACACCCAAGTCTATACTGGCAGTCGAGACTGACGTGGAACACCTGTTGTTCTATGTTGTATTATACTGCTCTTCAATATACTTATATTATCTAAATAATAAGGTGTGTCTTCTTTACAGCGTCAACAAAACATTTATAATGTGCATCCATTTGATAATAAGTAGTTTATTTTAAAATAATAAATGAAGACTAATGTATTAATCAGCGGTGGCGAATTAATAATATGTAAAAACTAAATTGTAAATAATGAAACTAACACCTTTTTATAGTTATTTTCAATAAATACTATTATAGTATTTATTGAAAATAATAATGGCGATGATAATTATAATAATTCAAATAATAATAAATATATATTTAATAAATTAAAAAAAAACGTATCAGTAATTATATATGATTTATACTAGACATTGTAATTTTAATATTTTGTGGAAAAAGTTTATAATAATGAAAATGAATGTATTTTATCAATAATTAATAATTAATGTAAATTTAAAAAAATAATTAATTACTTAAATCTTAAATATTGTAATATAATTGAAATAGTAATAATTAATGATACTAATTATAAAAATAAATGAATAAATATATTGGGTAGAAAGCTTGTATCAATATATTACTTAATTAGGACGTTGATTATTAAATGGTATATAGATGTTTACTTGAAATTTTTAACGTCAGTAAGTTTTATATTAAAACTAAAAGGGTGAATAGTGATGCCGAATAGTTATACATAATTATAATTATCATAAGTAAAAAAACTGACATTCAAAGCATGTTAAATTGATGATAGATGAGTTGAAAAAGTGACTGTTTTAGTTTATTAGAATAGCATCGAATTCTTAATTTTAGACTTAATAATGATAATATTTATGCTAATACTACTAACACTACTCATAATAATACTGATTATAATAATAATAATAATAATAATAATAATAATAATAATAATAATAATAATAATAATAATAATAATAATAATAATTATAATAATAATAATAAAATCAGACTGGAACAAACAGATAACCAAACTTCGAAAAGAAGCTTAAACTGTAAACATGATGAAAGAGAACAGTGAATGATGGAAACGCGGAAATCTGACTAACAATGGAAAGAATAAATAAAAAACATGACGAACTAAAACAACAGAAACCAGCAAGAGAAGGAGGAATGAGACGATACATATACAAATCGGAACAACATTAAAAGAGTAAGACTTAAAAAAACAATGAAAGCCAGTCTTATCAAAAATACACGAAGAGAGAACGAAAACGGAACATCCGAATGAGACAAAACACCTCTGGAGCAAGATATGATACAAATTCTAAAACACAGAACAAATATGTCAAATGGCTGAATAACCTGAAAAATTATCTATAGGAAATTGAAGTAGAACTGAAACAGAAATAAATGAAAAAACGACAATCCTGATACAAAATGGCAAACTGGAAAGCATCAAGTCACGATGGAATACATGCATATTAGTTTTTAAAAGAATCAGGACCCTAAATAAACAGCTAGCGCATAAACTGAGAGGATATATCCACAAAAAGACGTACTAAAGTTGATGACCAAACGAAGGACACCGTTAATACAGAAAGACGCCAAGAAGCGAACGATCCCAAGCAACTACGCACCAATAACCTGCTTACCAACAATGTGGAAAATCTTAACGCCACAACTGAGAGAACAACTCTACCACTCTCTGAACAATCGTGGACTGCTATCCCCGGACCAAACACGATACTGGAAAAAGGAAAAATTGACGAACTATCTGCTATACATAGATAAAAACAATCTTGAAGGATGTAAAACACACGAATAAACAGATATATCCATTGTATGTATTTATTACTATAGATCCTACGATAAAATATTTTAATCATAGATCATTGAATACTTACAAAATATACAAAATACAAGACAATAGTATTAATCTCATTAATATTGCAATGGGAACATATAGACTTGTGCTGACAGCTGGAAAAAACTATCTAACTGAGATAAAAATACAGAGAGACATCGTAAGATGAGACCCCTATCACCCTTACTTATTATCATAGCTATGATGTAACTCAACTGTATACCCAGAAAACGTGATGTTGGATACAAGTTTACAAACACAGAAGAAAGGACGCACCACCTCATGTTCATGTACGACCTGAAGCTATTTACAAAAAAAAAAAAACTGGAACAGCTGATGAATATGACTAGATCTATAGCCAGGGCATTCAAACATAATTATGAATTGAAGAGGGTACAGTGCTGGATATGAAAAAAGTCGATACAATAGAGGGCATGGAACTGCTTAACCAAGAGATGAACGCACTAGGCGAGCACGATAGCTATATATATATATATATATAATGCCCATGCGAAACACTGACTAAATAAACACAGTCCGAAACCAGAAATAAAAACACTAGAAAAGAAAAGTAAGAACAAAAAGCTAATGAGGCGTTTTTTAACAATGGCAAAAGAAGAGACTCACTAACTTACCTAGACATGGCTGAGAAAAGACCACCTTTACAGAGAAACGGAATCTCTTCTGACAGCCGCACAGTACAATACGATAAGGACTAACTACATTAAAGCTAAAGTCGATAACCCTTTTGAAAACATTCAATACATACTGTGTGGAATAAGAGACGAAACACTAAATCATATAGTAAGTGAATATAGCAAACTAGCCGAAAAAGAATACAAGAACACACACACTTCTGTAGTACACCAGGAACTATACAAACGACTGCATTTAAATAATACGGAAAATTCTTAAAAACATTAACCAATATATTTACTGGACATTAAATATACAAAACCATCCTTTGGGAGCAGGAGGTGCAAACAGATATGTAGGGAACATGAACATGAAGAGGGCTTACTTGCGAAACGTCCTCGGGTTTGCTTGTCCTGTGCGCTGCGAGTGAAAGAAAGAAAGAAGGAAAGAAATCCAACATGGCGTCCCTGAATGTTTATTACATACAGTTCACGCAAAATCTCGCAAAGTCTCGCTGCACGTATGGAAATTAGGTGTGACTGGATATTATAAAAAGCGAGTCTCGTACCGTCTCAGAGAAACGGAGTGTGCGAAGCGAGTGCACGTGTCGAGCAGTAAGAGCTGCTTTGGAGGTTAACAGTGACTTGCGACCTACGTTATTATTTCAAGCTATTTCGGCGATGGACAAGTTCGACTTGAGGTTGATACCCGAGTTCGACGGCTCCCCCTCCGGACCCTCTGTAGTCGAGTGGTGGGAGAAAGCCGAGCGCGTCTGCAGACTTTGCAATATAAAGGATCCTGCACTGGTCATCCCGCTGAGGCTGACCAAAGGAGCATATTCGGTGTATCAGCAGCTCGGAGACGAACCAGGCCTGGAGGAAATTAGGCAGGCGTTATACGCAGCCTTTGCTGTGGACCCTTTCGTCGCCTGGAGGCAGTTCACCGAACGGCGGCTTGGGCTAGATGAGACTGTGGACGTCTACCTGGCCGATTTGAGGAGGCTAGCCGCGCCGTTTGGTGGAACAAGCGAGCGAATACTGGGATGCGCTTTTCTGACTGGACTCCCAGACGGCGCCAGCAGACTGCTGCGAGCATCGTCCAGACTCAGTGAGATTGGGCTTGACGAGTTGTTGGCCAGAGCCCGAAACATTTTGAAAGAGGACACAGAGCCGGTTTCGGCAGCTGCGGAAGCGTCTTCACCACCAACAGAAGACGTGAGATGCTACAAATGTGGCAGGCCGAATCATTTTTCAAAAGACTGCCGTAGCCGAAGCGGTGCAAAGGACGCGCCCGATCGAGGAACGTTAAAACGCGTGCGTTGTTACCGGTGCAACAAGCTGGGTCACGTGGCAAGAGGTTGTACGGGAAACGGGCAAGGGGAGTAAGCTATAGCGCCAGTCTTCTCCCCAGATCGTCGCCAAATAAGGCGCTACCCACAGTGAGCGTGCGCGTAAACGGGCGTGAGCGCTTCGCGCTCGTAGACACCGGGTGCACGCAGACCCTCGTGCGCAAAGCATGCTGTGACGCATGGGATAAGGAAAGGATCCCGGTATTGACGGTTGGCGGTGGCTCGATTGCCTCTTGTGGCGTTAGCATCATTTGCGCAGGTGTCGGCGATGGGCCTACAGTAACCGCACGAGCCTTGGTTATAAACGGTGACCTGCTCGGTTACGACCTACTCCTGGGAATGGACGTCATCAAGGAATTGGGAGGTGTACGCATTGATGGTGAGGGTAGGGCACATTTTGCAAAAACGGGCCTTGCTCTGAGTGCAGCTATGAAGCTGGAACAGCCTGATTTTTGTGCGGAATTCGACCAGCGCACAAAATCCTGGACAGCCTCCTGGAAGTGGTCGGAGGAGCAGCCACCCGAGAAATTATGCAATAAGGTGCCAGAATACAAAATTCCCCCCGGAGCTCGTGCAGAATACGACAAGGAACTACAAACTTGGATTAGTAATGGATGGCTAGTTCCGTATTCAGAGAAGGAATTGGGTCCTCCAAAGTGCCTGATCCCGTTAATGGCGGTTATCCAACAGAATAAGCAGAAGGTGAGGCCGGTGCTCGACTATCGAGAATTGAATGAGCACGTGGACCCTTTTACAGCTCGCGCGGACGTATGCACTGAAAAGTTGAGGGAATGGCGGCAAGTGGGATCTAATGTATCTGTACTGGATCTTCACAAAGCATACCTTCAAGTGCGTGTACACAAATCACTATGGCCCTATCAAACGGTGCTCATCAAGGGGAAAAGGTATTGCCTAACCCGCATGGGATTTGGACTTAATGTTGCGCCATCAATTATGCAAATGATTGTTGACACCATTCTGACTAAAGATGAGCGCATTCAGCGGGCAACGTCTGCATATATTGATGACGTGTACGTGGACGAGGAAATTGTATCTGCGGCGCGCGTGAGGGAGCATCTCTACAACTTTGGCCTTCTCAGCAAGGAACCGGAAAGGCTACGAGATGGCGCACGGGTACTTGGTTTGCAGGTCTGGGAGGAAGATGACGTTCTGTACTGGAAACGAGGAAATGAAACCCCGGACATGCCTTGTATTGTTACACGACGAAACGTATTTTCCTTGTGCGGAAAGTTAGTTGGACACCTTCCTGTCGGCGGCTGGCTTCGTGTTGCGGTGGCATTTATTAAGCGAAGAGCCTCCGACGTCACCACTGGATGGGATGACGAAACTCATGACGTCCCTCTCAATACAATGCTCAAAGAAGTCCTCACCAGGGTGCACAAGGAAGACCCAACGCGAGGCAGATGGTGCGTCGACAGCCAGAACCTTAGTGTGTGGGTTGATGCAAGCTCTCTCGCCATTGGTGTATCGGTGGTCCATGATGGAATGGTGGTGGAAGACGCTTGCTGGTTACGCCCAGAAAAGGACTCCCAGCACATAAACCTGGCAGAACTTGATGCGGTTATCAAGGGGATAAACTTGGCAATCCTTTGGAAGACGACCACCCTGCGACTATTCACGGATTCTGCTTGCGTCCATAAGTGGATTTCAGATACTCTCACCGGGAGGGCCAGAATACGAACCAAAGCCACGAGCGAGATGCTCATCCGACGGCGGCTCGACACGATCATGAAGCTGGTGAACGAATATGCGCTGTCAATAGAGGTGTCCCTGGTCAAATCCAGCCTGAACAAAGCAGATTGTTTGACGAGAGTACCTCAAAGATGGCTTGATGCCATAAGAAAGACTATTGAACCCATGCAGCCCGCCTGCGCCGCTTCCATGAGCCCCGTTCGATCTAATACCATCAAAGAAGTCCACCAACAAACCGGGCACCCTGGGGTCAAGCGGACCCTATATTTCGCTAAGTTGGTTGAACCAGGAGTACAAAAGGCAGACGTCAGGAAAGTGGTCAAAGATTGTATAGCATGCCAATCCATTGATCCAGCACCCGTTCGCTGGGAGAAAGGAAAGCTGGTAGTGGAAAGCCATTGGAACCGGCTGGCGATGGATATTACTCACCACAACGGTAAGGATTTCTTGACTCTCATTGATTGCGGTCCATCCAGGTTTGCGATATGGCGCATGCTGCGCCGGCAGGATGCAGCCAGCATCATCCGTCAGTTAAACAATATTTTTCTTGAACGTGGCCCCCCTGACGGAGATATTAACCGACAATGGCGCTGCATTCACTAGTGAGCAGTTCAGAAAGTTTGCTGATGGCTGGGGAGTACACCTGAGGTTTCGATGCGCCCACGTACCGAGTGGAAATGGGGTCATCGAGCGGAATCACAGAACCGTCAAAACCATTGCGGCCAGGACGGGCTGCACGGTATTTGAGGCAGTCTACCTGTATAACGTAACCCCAAAGGATAATGTTTCACCCTCTACAGCGCCGGCCGACACCTTGCACAGGTATCACGTCAGGGTGAAAGGCATAGAGACTAACCCGCTGCCCGAACTGGAAGTAACCAAAGAGAAACTGAAAAAAGGGGATGTCGTCTGGACTAAGAACCCGCGCGGCAAGTGTACGACGAAATACGGAGTTGGACGCGTCACCGAGGTAATCAGCCCACAGGCGGTGCGAGTCGACGGTATGCCCCGTCACATTAGGGACCTACGGTTAGCAACGCAATCATCACTGAACGACAAGAGCGAGTCGGAGTCAGAGAGCAGTGAGGCATCGCTCTGGCTTGCAGCAGCCCCATCGGACAGTGACTCGGATATCAGCAGTATCCCAGCGGACGCGATGTTTCTCGACACTCAGACCGCGGACGAGAGCACAAGCGAAGATGAGGCTTGCGTTGTCCCCCTCCGAAGAAGCAACCGGCGAAGGCGATCTAGGCCTCCCTGCCATCTCTGTGATCATGAGATCAGGGGGGAGTGTAGGGAACATGAACATGAAGAGGGCTTACTTGCGAAACGTCCTCGGGTTTGCTTGTCCTGTGCGCTGCGAGTGAAAGAAAGAAAGAAGGAAAGAAATCCAACATGGCGTCCCTGAATGTTTATTACATACAGTTCACGCAAAATCTCGCAAAGTCTCGCTGCACGTATGGAAATTAGGTGTGACTGGATATTATAAAAAGCGAGTCTCGTACCGTCTCAGAGAAACGGAGTGTGCGAAGCGAGTGCACGTGTCGAGCAGTAAGAGCTGCTTTGGAGGTTAACAGTGACTTGCGACCTACGTTATTATTTCAAGATAAATTCATACAAGCAAGTAGAACGGATGTCATAATAGTCAACAAGAAGAACAAGTCTTGCAAACTCTGTCGTTCTAGCAGACCACAGAGTGATGATCAAAAAGACGTAAAAACGAAGCAAATACACAGAACTTGCAAGAGAATTGAAAGAGACATGGGACATGAAGAAACTAGAGATCATACTCATAATTCTCGGAGCACTAGACACAGTCACAAAAACATGGAATAACAGACTAGGAGAAATTGGAGTACAAGGATCACTGAGACAATACAAAGGACGACAATGGTGAAAACAGCTGCAATCTTAAATAAAATACTCGAATACAGAAACAAAAGCTACGAACGGTAGATAGTCACATAGAAGTTTCAATAGTGAGAAAACCAAACCACAGGTATAAAATCACAACATAAACCCAAAGAACAAACACGGCAAACCATTATATAAATTGTCCCCACACCGAAAAAAGTGATGACACCAACCTCGGCTGATACCACACAAAATAGTTGTGAAAGGTCAAAGAGGATAGTAATATAGAGGAGGGACAGCACGCCACAACCTTCCACTAGAAGAGTGCCGAGAGTACTTGGACATTAAGGAGGCTTATTACCACCCAAATCCCAGAGGAGACATATTGCCGTTACCAGCGAGAAATCAATAGTAAGTGGCTTTAATGATATTGCAAAAACAGATTAGGGACGACACTAACTAGATCTCAATTGGAAGAGTGCGGTGAGTACTGTGAATTAGAGGATGCTTATTTCTACCCAAATCTCCGAGGAGACCAATGGTCGTTAATAGTGAGAACTCTATTGTTAGCGGTGGTATCAATACCGCAAAGTCATTTGCAATGTATATCGAAAATAACTGGAGAGTACTGGAAATCTGACGGAGGCTTGTTGTTCATCAGACTCCAGAGAACATTAGCGGTTATTATCCGTGAAAAATCACTGACGATAACTTGTGTGAGAACTCCTAGTGAGTACAAATAATAATACAATATCTGAATGAACTATGCCAGGACAACCTCTATATTTATGATGGTGACACGGCAAAGCCGCTAATGTACTACACTGGAATATAGTAGAACACTATGAATTGGACCACAATGAAAAGCGGTATTAGCATAAGTCAGAAATGGCACAGAAAACTTTTTGGGGAGTGATAAGGTTCTCGAACATCCCAAACCCATCTTAATATTTAAAAAGAAAAACAAGAGAACCTCTTTAATCATTGATATAGTCGGCGTGTCCGATACTACAGTTTAGGGGTCAGAAGAGAAAATATATCAATATCTAAAATGGGAATTATTTACACTATGGATATGTAAAAAAATCAAGGTTATTCCTGTTGTAATTGGAACGCTTGACACCATAACAAAAAGCAACCATAAATCGATTAAACAGATTGACGAGAATATTTATATTTGAATTATTGAAAACACTTGACTGGTAGGAACGACGAAGGTGTTAAGGTACAGCTTCAATGTCTAAAGTCAACAGAAATAACCTGATTTTTACAAAATTAAAATAAAAAAGAAATACAACTAAGAATAACCATAAGTTGAAATAACAACAAAAATAATATAAATGGTACTAATAGGAAAATGAAATAGGGATGAATTTATGATCTAAGTTATTTCATAAAACCGGAAGTTCATTGAATAGAATGATCGGCAATACTTTTTTGAACTGTTTTGAAAAATAATACAAACAATACTACTAATAAGGAAGACTCATTTTAATAATAGATCGTGACTCATGGATGACAAATAAGGTGAGCAAATTTGACCGGAAGTAAAAAATGAGATAATTTTGGATTATATGTTTTTCTATTAAAACAATAGAAAAACATATATTGTAATAATTAGTGATTATCTAATTTGTAAGAATGATAGTTAAAATAAACATTAGTAAATAAATAATGAATTAATCAGATTAATGCACGTGGTATGTATATCATAACCGCAAGTGTTATATACGAGAAAATAGACAACGATATGGTGAAGTGTGCCCTGTTTTGGAAAGATAAATAAAATTAATAAAGAGAGAGTGAAAAAAAAGTACGAATAACACGAGTTAAAATGGATAAATATTGACTGTTCTGGTGAGCGTTAATTTGTTAGTGATTTATATATGCTTATGTTTTTTTTCTATTGTATGAACATTTTAAAAGAACCAGTAGAAAAGATACAATTGTCATAATATATTTTGAATTGTTGACATTAAGGGAATAATATTAAAGTACGAATTTCCCTTTGGTCTAAGTGACGAAGGCAAAAGAAAATGTAATATCAAAATTACATAAATAGGGTTGCATTTTAATTTTCCTCGGTCAAATTGTGTCGAATAGAGACTGATGACGTATTTTTAGTAATGTTTATGGTATGTTTTATATCATAAAATATGTATTTTCGAGATGAGCAAAACAATTTTCTGATAATAAAATGTGTTGGGATTACATCTAGAATATGTTCTGAATAATTATTCTTTCATATTACATAATGAACTCTAGTCTTATTGTAGACTAGAGTACTACTAGATAAATGTTGCTAGGAACTTAAAAATGTAATATTTATTCATAAATAGTATATATATATATATATATATATATATATATATATATATATATATATATATATATATATATATGTATATATATATATATATGTGTGGGTGTGTATGTGTGACGTTGAGGGGTAAATATATAGATGATCGAAGAGATAGATCTAAATAAATAACATCTAAAATGTTAACAAATAAATAAAAACATGGCAAAGTTGTTATTTTATGATGCCAAGTAAATTGATTCATAATCAAGTAGGAATTATTCTTTCATCGAAGAAATCATCATCCATGTTCGCCATGTAATACATATAATAGTACATTTTGATTAGTTCTTGAAGTTCGCATAATATGCAACCTAAAATAATCCAGTCGCTTTTAATTAACTTTGATCTTTCAATTATCAGTAAATATATTTCGCCTTTGGGGCAATGTTTAATGAGCTACGGATTTACAAGATTTTATAGCTGACAGGAGAATTAACTCAAACTTTATGTGGGATGTTTGCCTTCACAGACTAAAATTAGGTTGGTAAATTGGTTCGTCACTTCCACATTCTTTGAATACTAGTATGTGTACGTCATAGCATCTACGTAAAACTATAAGTATAATTTTCATTGAACATTTTTGTAATTTAGAGGAAATTTAAATGATGATTGTCGTAGTGTTATTTGATATATTCCAATATGGGGGAAATATACTGTGCTTGAAAATCGTCAATTTGTTTTTAGGAAAAAAGAACAAAAGTGTCAATTAATATGGTAGGTAAGACGTCGATAAATGTTATTTAGCTTCAGCATCAGCTGCTTCACACGAAAGAAGAAGAAGCATAAAAAATTAAATGAATTTCACATTAATACTGGATATATAATTAAATGAATAAACATAAGGGTTGAACTTGGTCAAATACTCAACTTTTATATTACTGAGTAATTCGAAATAGGTACTTTGTACTTTTTACCTTTTTTATAAAAGAAAGAAAAATACGTAAATATTAAAGAAAAACACATTTTTCTTTTAATTTTGAAATATTAGAAGAGTTTTCTGTTCTATGACAAACCATCATCATCATCATCATTACTACAAACATGTAAATTCTGGTCCTTTTGGCTAGGAGCAAAATGTAGTATGTGTACTGAATCTGCCCTTAGTTTTAATGTACTCTGTCAGTGAAGGAGAAATCTTTCTAGACCGAGGCAATTGAAATTATTGTTCTAATTCAGAGTGCCTATTTTGGGAGCTTGATTCTGTCAACGTTAAATATTGACATAGTGCCTAACTCTGCTTTCGTGGGAGGAAGCAAACAGGAATAGGAACAGCAACTACAACACCCACAATAACAACTGCAACACATGTATTACAAAAATAATAAACGCATGCATTTAATTATGAACGGATTAGAACATATTAATTAATTAGAAACTTAAAAATGAATAAATATGCAAATGAGAGATTGAGAGGATGATATTATGGTGAACAAACATATACTACACTACAGAGGATGAACGAGTCAACTTCCCTCCACCCAAAAGGAGGAAGTCATTCTTGCGTGGACGGTCTTATGAGAACAGAACCGATACTACACCACCCTCCCTCCCCTAAAGAAAGATATTCTGACTAAATCGAGTCTTGGGAATTGTTCATTATGGGAGAATCACTTCCTACACGGAAAAACGGAAAACGTTATTCCTGTGAGGACAGTCTTATGACAACAGAACAGATACTACACTACACCACCCAATAATTTTTTTTTCCAATTTAATAAAAAAAATATTCCAATTTAATAATTTTTTTTTTAATTTAAAAATGTTTTGTCACAAAAAATATTTGTTATGGTTCCGTTGCGTTTACATTTTTTTTTTCCAATTTAATAAATATATTTTTTAATTTTTTTAATTTAAAAATGCAATGTCACAACAATTATTTGTTATGGTTCCGTGGCGTTTTGGCACAGATCAAAGTGTAGTATTTGTTGGACATCTCAGCGATATTTGACACCTTACTACAGCCGAAAGTAAATTATCTACTTTGAAAATTAAATTTTAAATAAGTTCTTAGACGCTATATCATTTTTAAATACAATTTGTTATCTTATTTTATTTATAATTATAATAATAGTACTACCGATAAATCAATTGCATATATAGAAGAACGTTTGACAATACAAATACAAAGGTATATTACATAATATTAATTTATTTGAAACTTTAAAATAAATTAATATGCAAATAAGCAAAATCGAGATTTGTTTGAGTGAGAAGGAGATGTGTATATATATAGGCTATTACCATATATTCTCATATCATTAGAATTAGATAATCCTAACATGTTTTGATGTGAATATCGTTAGGATAGATGGAAAAAACTTTAGATAATAGGACATAGCTTCAACACCATTCCATGGAAATTACCGATTTCTGTTAAGCATTAAAGGTATTAGTTACCCTAAAATTATGTAAACGAAGAAAACAGATAACGTTATAAATTCGAGCTACTGCATGTGGTGTGTTAAGCACAGCACACACACACACACACATATATATATATATATATATATATATATATATATATATATATATATATGTGTGTGTGTGTACGAAATTAAGATCAGAAAATCAAACAACCAGAGAAAAGACATTTCACTCGAAATTTGAACTTTACGCAATCTGGTGATAACATGAGTGTCACTCAATGGTTATATTTTATTAAAAACATCACCATTCTTAAATAATATTGCTATATATATATATATATATATATATATATATATATATATATATATATATATGCACATACTTACTAGATCGGTAATGCTGATCAAAGACTGACAGTTGACTGCATTCCAGAAGAAACTGAGGCACAGAGAATTGCAGCTTAATAAGTACGCTAACAGGAGTTAGGGTTAGGGTTGGATACATTTGAAAAGGACCTTGTAAATCTGACTAAAAATTCTTATGTTAAGAAGCATAGAAACTATGAAACTGATACGATGCACTTAGACGTATAATCAAATTTGCTAAAAAATAATAGAAAAAAAATAACAACACCTAATAGTTCCGGCTGATAAGACGAAGCCTGTTTATTCCATGACATATGACCAATATAAAACAATTAAATTTTTAGAGCTCTACAAAAAGTATAATGTAACACTACTATTTATAACATTAATTTGGAGGATAAGTCCGTACTCTCGAAGCTTAGGATGGATGAATACACTGAAAAAAATGCTCCAGGCACACCGAGATTTATTTAAAGACCATACATCTAATTTTTATAAAAGCCCGTCAATTAGACGTATTTGACGATCCAGATCTGATATAGGTCTGGTAGGAAAAACTATATTAGATAGAATACTCCCTACAATCCGAAATAAAGTTAAATACCCACTTTTGTATTTCGTCTAATCAAATATATGTCGTGTTCAATAACCTGAAACGTTAACATGACAAAACTTGTTGACATTTGACATTTATATAGATCTAATTCTATTGGTCATGAAATCTATAGCACATTTTAATGGTAAATTGATAGTAAATTATCGGCTAGAATAGACACCCCTAACTACTCGAATATTTTGATGGGCTGTATATACTCTGCACATGTTACTGACACTGAAGTAATATATTTGCTAAAAGAGATATATCTACAGTTTAATGCTACTGCCACATTGGCGGGGAAGTCGTTATAGACATGATGCTCTCCACATCATACTATAAACTGATATATTATATGAAACAACAACATTTTGAGTTCGTAATCTCATAAGAAACTTTGGATTTAATATTACTTTCGACATCAACAAAAAAGTAGTAAACTACCTCGATTTATTTCGAAACCTTTTTAGTAAAACTATGAACCATACCACAAACGATACTAACTATTATAGTACGTCTATAAAAAATCCAACCATCGTAAACTTATTTTGATGTTATAGTACCTAAAGTAGCTAGAATAATCTCCCATATATACGCTAATTGACACATATTTAAAGTTAACCCTACATTCTATAACAATATATGAACGAATTCTGGTTATAAAAAAAAACATTTGATATTTTAGAGTTTCTGAAAACAACTCTCATAGTAAAAAAAACTCGAGCCTCTAATTCAAATATTATCACCTATAACATGTCAATAACTAGAAAACCGACACCAAACACACACACACACACACACACACATATATATATATATATATATATATATATATATATATATATATATATAATATTAATATAAATCAAACTACCACTAATAAGAATGCAAATATAAATAATGGAAGCCCATCTGTATCTAAAAATAATACTGCTAAAAATAGACGACGTCTCTGTCTATAGTTGTATTCGTCATTAAGTAAAATATACAAACGAATTTCCCATAACAATTATTTTAAATTATTTAAGACAATTTTAAAGCACCTCACACGTATAGTAAACTTTGCAATAGGAACACTATCAGAATTTCCTTCTCTACTATTCAAAACTTAGAACAAGGCTTAGTAGGTTCTAACTCTGTGAAAATTAAAATCCCCCAGAAAAAAGAAATAAACAATAGCACTGATCCATCTGACCTTCTTTGTAAATGTAATGGCAGAAATGCATGCACGTTTATGCCTCCTGTAAGCATGACAGGCTATACATTCACTGTAACACAATAATATTCGGAACACCGATCCTGATAGTAACCCTAATACAAATAAAGCGGTTCATAATAATAGTACTCTCATTATTATTAATAACCGCTTTATTAGTGTTAAGGTTCCTATCACCATTGATTTTCCGAATATTATTTTGTACTACAGTAGAAATTAAATAAGTTAGAACAACATACTAATCATTATTAAATCTCATGCTAAAAAGCTGTTTACATAGGTTCTACCTCCGGCCGATTGAAGGATAAGTGTATATGCATTGAATAGCAGTCAACTCTGCAAATACACTTCTGTAGCTACGTATATATAAGATCTTAGAAATTAAAATATTGGCTTCAAACTCAAATAGCAATTGATTAAAAAATAAATCCTATAAATGTTTAGACATATAGTGTTCTCTATGTATACATGAAACCCTAAAAGCAGAACATATAAGAGTCCTTTATTAAATAAAAATGAGATATTATCAAATTGCTTACATAAAACTGAGTACAAGTACAACAATTCTAAAGTCTTTTACTTATTCTCGGATCTATCTCTATATATAATATATATGAATATAATTTCTAAAATGTTTTCTTTTTCACCATGATTAGTTTAGGCATTTTAATATCTACCATAATTATTTCTTCCCAGCTTGGACTAAGACAACACTTAATTAAGCCTAATATAGATGATGTATGTGTACTCCTACATAGCTCTAATCTTGGGTGATCTGGTCCCTATGTATTAGTTAGTCTGTATCTATTATACATGTTAATTATTTTATTTATTTGAAGAGTTCGAATGCAAAACGCGATAAACGCCATTTTCAAAATTATGAAACTATCACTACCAAAAGGTTACATTTCCACATTCGACCAGATCCAAAAATTATGTTTTACATAATATGATGCAGGCTTAATTTCGTTTTGTTTTCAATAAAAGTAAGCTTTTAATCCCAGGCTAGATTTAATATATTGCTTCTTTTATAATTTCATATCTCAAGTTAAACGAATTGGATTTATCGCGTTTTGCATTCAGACTCTTCATTTATTTTATTAGTTTTTTCTATTTTAATATTTTATGTCACTTAGTTCAATATGTTGATGAATTTTATCAGATGTAAGTTCTACATTTAGAATAATTCTTAATAATCTGATGAATGAAATTCAATAAAACAACAAGTTAGTGATAACCTAATATTGGTCTAATTTAAATGTAAAATGTACAATTTAAATTATTCTGACTTCTAAACAATTAAATCGTTATATAGGGTGGGCAAAAATAAGGGTCCTATTTTTAAAAATTCATAACTTGTTTATTTATTGATTTAAAAAATTTTTTTTTTTAGAATAAGTAAATGACCCCTTCCGAAGCAAGCATAAGCCGTATTAGCCCTAAGGAACGTACCCTCATTTAGAAAACATTATTTTTGCTTAAAAAACTCAAAACAGTGTAAAAAACAATACTTTAGTTTTTGTAAGTTTTAAGAAGTGTTTTTCGGCTAAAATTTGTTTTGTTTATTTCAAAAAATCTCGGAAGGGTCAGTCTACACACACATAAAGTTTGGTGAGTTTAACTTTTATTTTGTGGAAGTTATTCAAATTCAAGTTATTCAAATTTAAAGATAGGACCCTTATTTTGGCCCACCCTGTATAGTATTTCTATAGATTTTCAAAACCTATCTTTATATACATTCGGTTTGATTTATTTAGTCTTCTAGAATTGTGTTCATAACCCCATAACTGCTAGCATATACCCTCTCAATTCCTATTTACCTACCTTAGATATTGTTGATTTTAACACACCAGACATGCTCTATGAATCCCCTATTTCTCTTTCTAAAAAGCAAATCGCGCATTAATTCATTTATAAGGTTTGTACATGAATTTGAATTCAATTTGAATTTTGATGTAATTATGAAAATTCAAATATTAGTCTGATTCTATACATTTTTTTAATACAATTAATTTCATTTTATAATAATATTTCTTTTGATTGTATGTTATAGATAAGCTTAAATACTTTTTTAATATTTAATTTTATATATTTCCTAATTACGATAATAATATTTTTATGTTTTTAACGTCGAAAGTCTTTTTTGTAAATATTTTGAGTATCATATGTAATATAATCGTTGAATCTTATATTTAAAATATAGTTTTGCATATATTTTATTTATTTAAATTTAAATTTAAAAATTAATTTAAAATATAATTTATTTTTTTATAATTTGGATTATTTTGACCACTTTTCTCTCCTTGAACTTTAGAATTTTTCGGGATGAGGATTTATAATTTATATAATTTGGATCATTCGGACTACTTTTCTCATCTTGAATAGTATTATCACAACGTCAGGTGTATCTTTTCGAACTCGGGAATATTTCTGTCGAACTCGGAAATCTGGACGGAATCTTCCAGTCATGGCTGACGGAACGAGAGCGTGCTACGTCGTGGATTAAATAAAAGTGTTCTGTTCGAAATTCCGTCCAGATTCCAGCGTCCGACAGAACTATTCCCGAGTTCGAAATTATACACCTGAAGAAGAAGAAGGCCGGAGATTACAGCGACTTAAATGTTTTGATAATAACATAGATGCTGAGAACAGTAGTGCAAATAATCCAAATAATATAAATTATTTATCCTCTTTAATTTTAATTTTTGCTTGTTGTTTAAGTAACATATTACATGCATTACATTTTAAAGCAAGTAAAAGGTAACCACTAGGAAAATGTTTAAAACACATGTTTAAATTCTTTTCAATAAATAAAATAAAGTTGCTACCTGGAAGTAATTTGATTGTTTCAGAAGACGACGTAAAACAATTTATATTTGGCGGACCTATAGATGACCGACCGTCCTTTCAAAAAACTTGAATTTAATTATACAAAAATGAATTAAAATGAATAATTATATATTAATCTGATCAATAACATTTTAAATTTTATTTTGGCTAAGAAAATAATATCCAGGATGGAACGACCATTTATTTTTCTGGAATTTATGTCATGTAAGTTCGCACTTTAGGGTAATTCTGCGAGCCGATTTTTACATTAGTTAGCATTTAAAACTAAACGCATTTTCGTATTAAACTCTTATATGAATTTGAAATTGTTTTAATTCATTATTTTTTAAATAAAACAATTTCATTCAATAAAGTTGTGCTTTAAAACATAATTGTTAATTAGATTTTAAAAGAAAACCCGAAATGGTATTAAAAAATCAAAGTAAATATATATTTTTAAGCGACTCGTATGATACATCTCAGAGAAGGGGTTGTTTACATGTTATTAATCAAATAACGCGCCATTGTCTTGTAACCATTTCTCTCTCTTTTATCTCTCTCTTTCTTTCTCTCTCTCCTTCTTTATCTCTCTCTGTTTCTCTTACTGTTTCTCTTTCCCTTTTTTCTCTCTCCTTCTCTATCTCTCTCTAATCTGACGTAGTATTACTACCTGTGGATTCTTGAAATAAATCTTTCTGTGCGTTCGAAACAGAATGTTTTACTTAATAATCAGAGGGCTGGTAACCAAATGTTGGAATATATGCCGGCTCTTTCATCATATTCTAATTTAATTACGTAATCAATTATATAGATATAAACAGTGTATTTAATTAATTCTATTCATAATTCTCATTTAGATTATAATCGAGAAACATGTTTAGATACATCTGGAAATCTGAAAAATACAATCATGAGTGTATATTTACCAAGATTAATTTATTGAAAGCTTTAAAACAAATTTATTATGTCAGTTTGAAAAACGCGTGATTTTTGGGGATGGTTTGCAATGGGTATATATAAAAGCTGATAGATACATATAAAAAGAGCAGCGATCGAAACTAATAATATTTATGTATATATAAAAATATTGGTCTCTATATGTCTCTATTTTTGTATAGGTATGTGCGTGTGTGGTCTTTAGTGTACGTGTGTATACATATATATGTCTGTCTATATGTATGTATATATAAATATATGTTTGTATATATATATAGTTGTATCTATATGTAGAATGCATATGAATATGTGTGATACTTAGCTGTTTATCTCCCTTCAATAATTATGTCAATTTTATTTAATTGCTTGTAATTGCTTCTCTTTCTGAATTTTACGTTATAATTTCTAATATTCTTCTCAGAAATTTTCTTTACTTTGAATAATTATCAACACTTAAATGCTAACTTGCTTTAATGTGATTTAAGCAATCTTTACAACTGAATTAACAATTTTCTTGATATGATAATTTAGGACTTGCCCTGCTTTTATAATCTTCACACTGATTTGATGACAATATTTTGATCTAAGATTTTGTTTATTAGTAATAACGTTATTCTATAATATTGACAGCTGGCCGCTTAATATTTGTAAGTTTTCTTAATGTATTCCTGTGGACGATTTTAATCTGTAGATAGATTTCATCTTCTAATTACTTTCAGATATTTTCTTTATTTTAATTTGTCTTTTTTATATATAAAAAAATTATTGTTTGTTTTCTATATCAAAGCGGTTTGGTTTTACACATCTATATATATATGTATGTGTAAGTATGTATGAAGATGTATATATGGATGCATATTTATATATATATATATATGTGTGTGTGTGTGTATTTGTGTATAAATGTGTATTAAGTGTTTTCATATGTATATGTGTTTATATTAAATTTGATATTTAGAATATTTTGTATAATTTTGTTTATTACTTTTCAATTATTTCATTCAATTTTTTAATTATTTTTCTAAGTATTTTTCTCACTAATATAATTATTTTCATTCTAATAAGGATTATTTTTTTCTATTATTATTATTATTATTACTTTCTTACGTATTACTTATCTTTTTCTATTTCTATTTCTCTTAATTTTACTCAAACACTATTTATTTCTATGTTGTATTTTTCTCTACTTTGTAATTTTGAATATTTTCTTTAATATTTGTCTCTATAATATATATATATATATATATATATATATATATATACAGACGTTTGGGGCATTTTTGGGGGTGGAATTAAATTAAAAAGTATAAAAACGAGAGGAAATAATTTTTTTAAAATCATCAATATACTGAGCCGGCTTTCCTCCACATTCATCAGAGTATCTACGTGAAAGTAATTCAATACGACTAAACACTTTAAAAAATATAATAAACACCAATGACATGTTTAGGAGAAAAACAATGAGGAGGGTCACATGTGGATCACAATAGCTGACCCGTATGTGGGAAAATATACGACATAATCCGACCAATAGGGTTTATAAGACCACGTTCTTACGGTCTACTAAAACACACATAAGGAAAATATACCCATAAGACCGATTCTCTCTAAGATCGGGTCGGTTCATCATAAGTTAGCTAAATGGTTGGCTGAATTGCTTCAACCTGTGCTTGAAGTATATTCGGCCAACTGTATTAATGATTCATTCACTTTTGCTGAATATACACGCAATTGTTCTTTTTTTCTGCTGATAATAAGTTTATGTGTTCTTTCGACATCAGCATTTTATTTACATGCGTTCCCTTAAAAGAAATCATCGATATTTGTGCTGATGTACTATATCGTGGTTTCTCAGTTGGTCCCACTATCTTGTAGGAGGTCTTCGTAGAACTGATGCGGTTTGCTACCATGTATGTCGAATTCAGTTTTGATAATATCATCTATCAGCAAATTGAAGGCATTTCTATGGGGTCACCCCTTGGTCCTGCGTTGGCTAATATCTTCGTAAGTTTTCACGAGCATAATCGTTTGGCCCGTATCAATACACCACTTACTTATTTCCGATACGTAGATTGCGTGTTTAACAATGAGCCAGATTCAATATCATTCCTTAATGCCCTCAATCAATTACACCCAACCTTACAGTTCATTTGTAAGAGGGAACACAACTTCACCCTTCCTTTTCTGGATGTACATGTGCATACATCTTATTCATTGTTTCTTAAATCTGTTTACCGCAACCTACATTTGCTGGTATATATTGTCACTGGGACTCTGTTTGTCCCATACAAAGAAAAATAAATCTGATTAAATGTTTGGTTCATCGTGCCTTAAAGTTTTGCTCTGAATCCCTGATTGATTCTGAGATTACATTTTTCGAAGAGGTGCTCGTTGAAAATGGTTACCCTCTCGATATTGTTAATTCTAATATCGTTACTGAGATCACTCACTTTTATAAGCCTAAATTTGTTGGTCTATTAAAATGTCCGGCGTACCTTAGATTACCTTGGTTTGGTAATATTAGCATAACATTTGCTTATCAAATTTCTGTAGCTGTGTTTCGGTGTTACCAGGCATCTAATCTTAGAATTGTTTTTTTCTGCTCGACCTTTGCTCAAATCTATTCATAAGGATGTTCTCCCACCCCAACATATCAATAATAATATTTATCAATTTAAATGTCGGTGCGATGCCGTATACGTGGGAAGAACAGTGCAAACGTTTGGATCCAGAATAAAACAACACACCCACTGCCATACGCCGGGCCCGACGAAATAATTTAAATAATTTAGTCAACACATCCGGGTCAGCTATTGCTGACCATCTTATGAATAGCGCCGAATGTGCGTCGACTTACACTAGTGACCGGTTTTTTGCCATAAGTATATCACATTCTTTATTCCATCTCAAAGTCTTGGAAGCTATATATATATTAAGTCAGTCAAACCCTCTCTTTGTAAACAAAAGGAGTGGCTTCTAGGACTCAATGTGATAAACTTGTGACTCTTACTCCCCATTTTGTTCTCCTAAACTTGTCACTGGTTTTCATTATACTTTTTTAAGTTTTTAGTCGTATTGAATTACTTCCACGTAGATACACTGATGAATGAGTATATTCATGAATTAAAAAAAAATATTACTTCTCGTTTTCATACTTTTTCAATGTCATTCCACCCCCCAAAATGACCCAAACATCTGTATTCATTGTCGTAAATATATATATATATATATATATATATATATATGTATGTTTATTCTTCTAATAATCACAGTTATTATTTTTAGTGTTTTTACTTATAATGCTCCATTCTTATTCTTATAATTATAATTATATTTTTCTGTGTATATTTCTATATTTCATATTAAATACCTTTAATCTACTAATAAAAAAAATCATTTCTCCTTAGTTTAACCTATGCTCACTCTTATTTTTATACATTCAATAACATGTTTTTTATTTGTATGTTTATTCATTATTTTATTTATACTTGTATTTATACCTATACTTATTCTCATATATTGGTCCCCCGATTTATAAAATCGGGAGACCTATGTTTTGAGGCATTTCCGTCCGTCCGTCCATCCATCCGTCCGTCCGTCCGTCCGTCCGTCCGTCCGTCCGGTTTTTTCTCCGCAACCATCCATTGAATTTCTCTGAAATTTTGCATGAAGTTGTAACTTTGGTCAGGTTAGAAAGGTATATTCTCTGATTTTTGAAAAGCCATCTGGTTAGCCCCAAAATGGCAAAAAATGACATTTTTTGCCCCATAACTTTTCATCCATCTATTCAATTTCTCTGAAACTTGGCCAAAATGTGGAGGCAATTGTTCCTAATAGAGAATAAGTATCGATGACCCTCGAAAAAGTCAATTTTTCTGACACTTGGCCAAAATGTAGAGGCAATTGTTCTGGATATAAAATGAGCACCCTTGACCTCAGAAACATTCTAGTTTGCACTCCCAGGAGGCCAAAGGAGGTCAAAAATGCCCCAAATTTTCCAAATTTATTGAATTTTACATTTTGAAATTTAAATTAAATGAACTCGAGAAAGCAACCAGTCATCGCCTGCTGATTGTTTAAAGAAATATACAGAAAAAGCAATATTAGTACAACGACTAACGCAACTTAGGGTGCATTGCTTTCCTTTTTCTATCGCATGTGCATCCGCAGCAATTTACGGAAGTGAGAACGAGTAAATAATTATGTATAAAATTATATGTACATAAAGAAATCATCACTGGAATTTACGCAAATCTACATATGGAACGTTTAGCCCATTTCATGGAGAGTGGCGCACATTCGAACACTTTTAACGTTCCGCAATTTGTTAAGCGTGCCCTTCTTTCTTATAATTTCGTATAACGGAAAAAAGAAGTTCGTTGAGAATCCTACTCTACATACGATGATTAGGTAACACTAACTTGTTATTTCGTTTGTGAATACTCCTAGTGTTTCCGGAAACATAAATACTTCACAGGTTGGTTTACAATTGAAGACTCCAGAAACACAAACTTATTTTTCGTCGTTAATTTTATCTGATTTTGCTGTATATACCACATCATTTTCTAACACATTTCAAGGTAATGCACCATGGGTTACCCAAGAGTAAACCCCAGAGAGAGAAAGTGCTGAGGATCTACTTGCTACTTAGTGACAAAATCTAGTCTTTTGCTTGAATTTGTGATAAACCAAGAAGTGATTAATCACTTTGGAAGAAACAGCCCACTCAGCGACAAGCAATATGGTTTTCCTCCTGCAAGATCAACAGTCGACGTTCTGACTGTAATATCACACAGGATCAGTGAATCTATTGACGGGGATTCGTTCCCAGAGAAATAGCTCTTGACAGGTTTGGTATAACGGTTTACTTCACAAGCTTCCTCGCTATGGAATACTTTGAAATGTACTCTTAACCATCACATCCTGTCTCTCTGATACATTTCTAAAAGTAATCGTTGATGAAGAAAAGTCTGAGCACACAGCATCAACGCCGGCGTGCCAAAGAGTTCCATTCTGGGCCTAACCCTCTTCCTGATCATCATAAATTATCTAGCAAGCCGTATTCTAAGATCATTTGTCGACATTTATGCTGATGACACAACGATCTATGGAAACACCTTGAAGAGCATTAATGATTAGACTCTATTTCTCTCTCTCTCCATCTCTCTCTTCCGACCTGGATCAAGTTGTGCAATGGGGGAAATGTAGCTGATTACTTTTAATACGTCAAAAACCAAACTCCTCTCCTTTCATCACAAACGCTCCGATCCTAAATTTGCCCCAGTTGAAATGAACGGCTCCTCCCTTGAGGAAGCCCACTGCTTTGATAAGCTCCTGGGATTGACTTTCTTATCAGACTTGAAATTGTAGACTCACATAAAATATGTTGCAAATACTACTGGAAAATACTTGGATAATTCTACCGTTCTAGAAAGTATCTCGCGCCCTACGCCATCATTTTATTTTAAAAGAGTCAAATACTTCCTAAGATGGAGTACTGCTGCCACATATGGGAAGTTTCGGCTCAGAGCACTGGGTCGTAGTCCAAAACCGACTTCGAAATCTAGTGGGGGATGTCGTCTTCTTATCCCTACAGTAACTCTCTCACAGAAAATATGTTGCTAGTCTTTCTTTGCTCTACCGTTATTTTCATGGTAGGTGCTCTACTGAGCTCAGATCTACAGTAACCTCTTGTAAAACATTCCCAACTAGAACTGCCCTATCTTCTATCACTGCAAATTATTTCCCTTTTCCCGCTCTACGTGCCCAAGACGAAACGAAACTTCTATCAGCAGAGATTCTTTCCGAGAACTGCCCGTCTGTGGAACACGGTCCTGCAAGCCAGCTTCCCAGCTGAATACAGTATTATCGTCTTCAAGTCAAATGTAAACAAGTTCTTGTTAAATCGTCCCCGTAAATAATCACTTTCTGTACTGCTACAACAATCTTGCCGGTGATCACGTTGTTTTCTTACCGTCCACAAGTCAAAATATTAAACCCTTATCCTCGAGTGGTAGTTGGGCGTTGGTAAGCGGTTACCTTTATTGTAACAATGTAGATTATCGAACATTTCTTTCCATATAAACATTAACAAACACACAAGAAACAACACACGAAAATCACACACACACACACACACACACACACACACACAAACACCAGAAATTGAGTTTTATATATACAGATAAGTGACATTTGAAGTTTCTAACAAACAAACAAAATATTTTAGAAGGTAGCCGATGTGTACTTAAAAATATAGTCAAAATCAATAAGAAAAACATGTTAATTTATCCATTTTCTGTATAATATCTGATAAACGAGATTAACTAAGATTTAATCAAATTTACATAATAATTTCGGGTTTCGCTAAAAAAATTACGAACCATCATTCTCAAAGTATTCTGTAATTTAAAAATATTTCAACAAATTACACCATGTTATTCGATTCGCAAATTTTACTTAAAGCTAGCTTTTTAAATTTCCGATTGCTATTTTACATTAATATCGTGTGGTTTACGTTCGCGCGAGACAACCATAAGTTGGAAATTATTCAATAGGTCAAGATTGGGATGAGGATTTCATTTACTTTAATTTCCTGGGCAACGCCAGAAACGGGCCACCTGGTGTACTTATTTTTTTTATTGTGATGACATTAACACATTAGAATCCTGTTAGGTATCATCCATCGTTATCGTCACCGTTGCCTCATCAAGTAAATGAGGTAATTATCTTTAGTTACTCTCCTCGTAGATGGAAAATGAATTGGAACTCATTGGATATTCATATTACAGTGATTTACTTTTGCAAGCCATTATCCCCGGCTGCAATTTCTAGGAACTTTCCTTTAACATTTCCTTATCCAGGTGACCGTGGGAGAGAAAACACGAACGGGCTTTTGTCTACAGATGTTGCTAAACCCAAGCTGAATACGTAAACACTTACTATTTAAAACAATCCCGCTTTCTTGCCACGTGATAATTGTCGACCCAAAAAAGTCAGTTGCTAGATTTATTTTACCATGTAACCTTGTTTGTAAAGTTAGAGAGATCTCATCATATTCTACGATACTAGAACGATGTCATTTTTCAGCATTCACGCTTTCTGGAAACATAAATATGTAATTTGACGTAAAATGAGAAAAATAACCATGCTTTTAAATATAAATCTGTAAAATGTTAATCAGTTCATGTGAAAATAGAAATAAAAATAGATAGCAGTAGTAAAATGTAATATTTCCGTATATATCAGGTAATGTTACATCGCTATTCAAGTAAGCCATAAGCGTGCAAATCAGGTTAGATAAAATCGCCTCCAAACATTATGAGTATATTTAGAAGTGTGTCTTCTAAATTTGAAGATCTGCTTAATTAGATTCGCTTATGAAATTCGTATCGTATATAGTTCGGACTCTCATGCATGAAACTAGTGCTTTGAAGAGTTTCAATGTAAAATGCGATAAACCCAATTACCTTAAATCGAGAGAGTGTACTATATAGGGTGTCCATGTCAGTACGCAGAGGATAATTATATGTTTCTCATTTAATCAAATTAAATACATAATTCAATCGTGTTAACCGATTGCAAAGGCACGAAATTACGTGAATAACAGGTTTCCATTATTGCAAGATAATATATATTTATATCCTTGTTCACTAGATCTTGGTTCGCTTGATTTTCTTTTCTAGGTTATGTTGAAAGATAAAGTGTCTTCATCAAGCATCAGAAATTCAATTAAGTTGCCTTAACAAAAAAGGCACTGTCGCTTTATTGCACTGTATTAACGACAGTTTCGTGAAACGCATTAATATTAGCGTTGTAAATGATGGGGATCTTTTATGCGATGTTATCTGAAAAACACTTGTATTTTTATTTCGATATCCAAATTTTACGGCCCCCCCCTATGCATTCAAAATATAGAATTTAACTGTGCAAACAGACTTTAAATTAAAGCAAGAAAAAATTACCGATCGGCCGACTGGCTGGGATCAAACTGTAGTATATATTCTGTTCTCAGTCAGTGAACGAAAAATATTTCTAGACCGAGGAAATTGATATTTCTGGCTAAATCCAGAGTGGCTCTTTAAAGGGGGCCTGAATGTTCTTCACATTTAAATTCGACCTTGTGTCTAACTTTGATCTCGTAAATAGGGGCAGACATGCATGTGAAAATCGTTGAGGACTGATTAAATGGAACACCTTAGGTAGATGGCACTTTATCGAGAATGGCGTTTATCGCGTTTTATATTTACACTATTCAAAATATATGCGTGTGCCACCATATTCCACAACGTACAGTTACTGAAAGTTTCTCGCTTTGCATATTCCATAGCACCTGATGATCGGTAAACGGTAAACCGCCAATCATCATGCGCTGTTGATCCTATGTATCAAAACGTAGATCTAAAACTTTGTGAAATTAACTATGAGTTAAACACATTAAAATTAGAGGTAAATACACATTCAGTGAGGTCTTCTATCCTAACTTGAGGATAATTATGTAAGAACAATATGCCTTCTTACGACACTCTGCATATGTAAAAAATGATATAGCAAATAGTCAAATTATGTATGTTGTATTGTTTAAATGTTTTTAGTGAAAACACACATCGACATGCAGACTGGAAGAGTGATGGAATGCCCACTGGATACCATACTCGAGTGTTTCGGCCTCTCTGGATAGATGTTTGTAAAGGCACACTTAAAAAAAAACAGCAAAAATGCATCAACTCTGATGCACCAGCAGTACACAATCACTGCCAATCAAGTTCCACATCAGTTGTTACTCAATGGGAAGTGCACTACCAAACAGAAAACACAAAACATAGACCGACTTCAAGATTCCCAGAGCACTGGACTGATTGAGTCGTTCTTATATAAAAATATGTCAGTCTATCCATCTATATGTCTATCAGTCTTTTCGTCTATATATTTATCTATAGTTATGTTAGGAATATTTCTGTCGCTCTTCTTTATAATTTAGTGTTACATGTATCTGTAACGATTTTAACATATTTCTCTCAATAAACCTCCGTTTCAGATCTCTGTGTTATTTTTTTCCATAACTCCAACGAAGTTATTCGAACAACGGGTCTTGTACACAAAGATGACACGGCGAGAAGAAAAACTTTAAAACACGCATATTAGGGAACAAGCGAGCACACAGCAACAAAGCAAAATTAACGAGAAAACAACGCATTCATATACCGATATCAAAAAGAAAAAAGGAACAACGCACAGCATATTCGAACCTGAAAAAAAGAAAAACAAACATGGTAATGCAACACCCGTTTTTCCTTCCTCACACATAAAAGCGTCCCAGATGAGATTCAAAGATAATAATTGAGACCGAGCAACTGCTAAGGGTTGATCTCAGCCCAAAGTCCGGATTTGTTTTAGTCCTTCACACAAAGGCAATATTAAACATCGGATCAGTGTGTACTAGTAATTCTGCTCCCTTAATTTGTATAAAATCGCTATAGTACATATAAATATGATGTTTAATTTTTTCAGAGTGAGTAGAATATAAACAAATGGAAGTGTTCGTGCGAATCAATAAAAGACGCTCACTTAAAAAGTAATTTCTCATTCCATAAAATAAATAGATATAAAAAAGCTTTCAAACATTCAGCAAATGAAAGACACCAGACAAATAAACAAGGTTAGAATATGAAGCATAACCTGGCGGTAAAGATATTGTCAAACTTTTGAAGGAAAAAATAACTCGAATTTCATTGGACCTGTTTATATTTAAAGTACACAAATATGCAATATCTGACAAAAGTGTGTACGCGCATGTAATCATATTTTCATCTACCTGATAAATTTTGATTTCATGTTCGCATGAGTTATCTCGACATAAGGTTATATAAACATCATACAGATGTTTATAAAAACACGGATGTTAAAATAGGCACTCATTATATCTATCTATCTATTTATATATCAATCCATATATCTATCTATCTATCTCTCTCTCTCTTTCTATATATATATATATATGTGTGTGTGTGTGTGTGTATGTGTGTGTGTGTTTGTGTGTGGGTGTGAGTACAGAGGTTAGACAATATAATGGAACTACTTTGAATATTGTGCATCAATTTAAAACACGTACAAAAATGGAAAAAGTTGCTGTCAATTTTGTTATTTATGGTTATTGTTGTTCAGAATGAATTTCGTAAATCTATTTCATATAGTGCATACTATTAAGAAAATTTAAATGACAGATTTATCAAATTTCCAAAGATGGCAGATTGTCGGTGAAGGTATGACACGTGCTACTGTTAAAGAAGTGGTTAATATATTTGGCGTATTGATAAGGACTTCCTCTAAGTTGATGGCAGCCTATAAAAAAAGGAGACACATCCTCCTCTACACGAGATTCTGGAAGAAAGAGATCGTAACCCATGTAAGGATTGTCAAGAAGCAGCAGAAAACGACGGCACCCAAAATTACCGCAGAGCTTAACAATCATCTGCATAAGCCCGTTTCAACAACAATTGTTCGTCGAGAGGTTCACATAACTGGATTTAATGGAAAGGTTTCAAAGTGTTTCCTTTATTTTGCCCACCCTATGTATATAAAATGAATACATATTGAATCCCTTCTCTCTCTCTCTCTCTCTCTCTCTCTCTCTCTCTCTCTCTCTCTCCCCCCTTTTTTATGTACTTATATTTTTTCATTTATTAATTTTCCAACGAATGTTAAGTCTGCAATATCTTGGATTTAGTTAGTTTTTCTGGGAATTTAAACTGCATTTTACATTTTTTTTAAATGACTCAAAGCTTCTTTAGACTATATAGTGTGCATTTAGATCTGTATGGCTAGGTTTCCTTCCTCTTATCTAATTACTTTTCTGGTACCTAAGGTACTTAAGCTTTATTTTTTATTTATTTTTTAATGCAACTTTAATTCCTATATAATTTTATTGCTAGCTACCCTATTGCAGAATGGTTCTTAAGTGTAGTGTTTAGATAGTATTATTTTTTTTTATTATTGTTATTGTTATAATTAATGTAATTTGATATGCAAATTACTATATCATACGGTAGTCTGAAGGGTAATATATTATTATTATTATTTAATTATTATTATTATTGATATATGTATATATTAGTGACATTTTAAGCTGAATTATTTCGACACTTGATTATTGGGGAAATGGTAGTATAATCAGTACCATTGGGGAGCCATGAATATTCTAACTGTCCTGTTTTTAAATCTCCGAAACAGTTACATGGTAAACAGCTGATGCTTCCCGTGTTAATATTAGACGCTTAAGGTCTCCTTATTTTGTTTCACTCTTAGATAATTAAGCCCCCCCTTATTATGTATATATATATATTTTCATTTATTAATTTTCCAACGAATATTTAGTCTGCAATATCTTGGATTTAGTTAGTTTTTCTGGGAATTTAAACTGCATTTTACTTCTTTTTTTTAAATGACTCAAAGCTTCTTAAGACTATATATATATATATATAATCAAGCGAGGAGCGAGAGCGCTCTATCCCTTAATAGACTTCAAAAACAGCCTATGCTAGAAATCTCATTTCTTTGATCAATCATAACTCAAAAACCAATAAACCAAATTAGTTAAAACTTTGCACACATTTTTAATAGGTTCTATAAGTGTGTAGAATTTCAGCATCATTAGTCAAGACAACTTAGAGATACAAAAAAGTCAGGCATGATTTTGTGTTGTCCGTGTGTACGTACGTAAATATGTGCCACCCTGTATCGTATGAACTATCTGATGGATTGACCTCATTTTTGGCAGAGATAGAGGTTTTAGAGTCTAGTTGATGGCATTTTAATTTCACTTTACCATATACCTTAGTTTTCCAGAAAATTAAAAAAAAAACATTAAAATGACCATTGTATTGAGGCAGAGCCTTCACAAAAGTAGTGCCATTTAATGATAAATGCAAGTATACTAAAATCATATGCCTTTAATAGGATTAAGATGATATCCATATACACTAAATGTATAAAAGCAAAGAAATTCCCAAATTTTTAAACTTCTATTGTCATTAAGGGTATGCGAGCACAACAGGGCTATGTATTTTACTGGTAGGAATTTTTCTTCAGCTCAACTCACACACTTCATCCACTCATGCATACAGATTTATAATGTAGTGATGTGATAATGAAATGGTGTGGTGGATATCTAGTCATACCATGTATTAATTACAATAAAAGTGTAAACATTTGGGGATTTCCTTGCTTTTGTACATTTAGTGTATATGAATGTTCATCTTAATCTTATTAAGGGCATATGATTTCAGTATACTGGCATTTATCATGGAATATATATATATATATATATATATATATATATATATAAATGATAAAATATATTTTGCTTCAAACTTATTACAGTTCAACGATATCAGCGAGCATAACACTGTCAATATACGAAATAAAAACCGGAAGAATTTATAAACGTGACGTTTCGCATAAGGGTTGTATCGTGTGCGCTAGTGCAAGGAAATGCATATTTTAAAGACCTAGCCAATATAATCTATTAAGCATATAAATAGTTTAGATTAATCGAGAATTAAAACAAATATACTTAACATTAATCAACGTGTTGTTTCCATAAATATTTTCATCACAAATATACATCTTCAAATAATCGTCAGTTTTGGGATTGCGATGTATTTGAAAAACAATGGCATGTTCTAATTTACTTACTGACTAGCTAATCTCGTAGTAAGTCTATGTCTATCATGTTCACTATTTCTCGCGGTCTGTTGTTTTGCAATCCCTTTCCTTATTGTTCTATTAATCTCGCTCAAACACTCGTCTATCTTTATCTCGGTCACTCTCTTTCTCTGTTCACTAACAGTCGAGGATAGTAAAAACTAGGAAAGAATAAAAGTATAAGAATTGTCGAAAATAGTCAAACGGCATTATCGTCACACGTACTAATATTATGTAATCCATATATGTAGACAGATAGGGAGACTAAGACAGCGGACAAGATCTATATATATATATATATATATATATATATATATATATATTTGGCTGATGAAAACAATCCAAGCAAAGCTTAATCGATAACGCGAAACAGAGCCCCCTCTTTTCCTTTATCTATCATATATCTGCATTTAGATGTCAATTATTTTTCATTTAATAATCAAGTATTTTTAAGTAAATTCGTTAGTATCTTTTTTCTACATATGTTTTAAAGTTTAAAGAATGTATAGGGCAATAAGAGGAAAATTGTATTTATATGCCAATAACTATTAGCGATATTCTTTTTTCAGTTATCTTTCTTTCTATCTCTGCCCCTCTTTCTCCTTCTGTCTTTCTCTCTCTCTCTCTCTCTCTCTCTCTCTCTCTATATATATATATATATATATATATATATATATACCAATATATATATGGTACTATTTTTTTATGGAAATCGCCTCAGACAAAGCAGAACGCCACTTGATGTAAGGCGGTAATAAAGAACGAAACATGATTATAGCAGAAACAGGATATTTCTATTGGCCTTAGTCATGAGAAGACCAACGCTGTACGTAGGAGGAAAACAGTCGTCGGAAAGAGAGTTCAACAAGCCTGCAGTTCTTCGAAATACGCTACTGGAATAGGAAGCTGTTTTACAATGAGCGAATTGATGAAGACCACTATAAAAACGAGTTAAACGAGCTGGAACAAAAGAAGCAGGGATTAGTCACATAACTCTGAAAGACACATTCCATAATAGAATTTATAGGAAAGTGTGTGAGGAGCTACATAACGTTTGGGAGAGAGAGAGAGAGAGTGTGCCGTGAAGAAGAAAGTGTCAATGAAATTGCAGATATGTTTCTGTACCTTATAAAGAACACCCAAATTGGCTAATATACAGCAGCCATAATATGATAACTGTACGCAATACATGGTCTGATATTAAATTTGTAGAAATAAGGAATAATCTTAGGTGTGTTTGGAGCAGTATAGAGAACCGACTTTACGAGAAGTAGTATTACAGCTGCTAAAATCAGTGCTTTAATGCATGCTCCTTCATAAGTTGAACCCTGTTATAGCTGAGCAGATTAAGGAAAAGTTGGCACGATTGCTCACATAGGTCTACTCTTCCGAAAAAACTTTTGGGCCACTCAAAAAATCCAAGATGGCCGCCATTTTCAAGATGGCCGCCATTCTGAAATCCAATATTGCTAGTTTACAAAGTATCTAACCGATTTTCACAATTTTTGAGTCAAATTATATGTTTTAGGGGATGCGAAAGCAGTAAATGACACAAAAATAACCGATAAATGAGTCCTAC
>OY744515.1:28702393-28727393 GCA_963556195.1 Sepiola atlantica | reverse complement strand
AGAAGATTGTGTAGAAGACACAGAAAAGAGCTGATGAAATAGATACCTCAGAAAACAGAAAAGCTGATCACCGCAGCAAGAGACAGTATCCCAATGAAAAACTCGGGAAACATCGAAACCAGAAACGAAAAGACAGGAAGATAAAAGTGGAAAGAAAAACAGCTACATGGACCTTTTACAAGAATGCCAATAGAAGAGACCCACCAAAATTCCTGGGTACGATTAAGAAAAGTACACTTTACCAGAGAAAATGGAAACTCTACTGACAGATCCATATAACAATTACATTAAAGCTACAATAGATAAAACCCATAAAAACAGTAAATGCAGACCGTGTGCACAAAAAGACGAAAAACTAAATCACATAATAAGTGAATGCAGTAAACTAGCCTAAACAGTATACAATAACAGACACGACGACGTGGGCAAAGCTGTACACTAGAAACTCTACCAACGATTGAATTTCGAAGACTCGGAAAAATGGTAAAAATATAAATTAGAGACAGTACTGGAAAATAAAAATTACAAAATCCTTGTTCACATGTAGGTGCAAACAAATACACTCATACTAGAAAGTACACCGGATGTTATAATAGTCAACAAGAAAAAAAAATCCGGCCAAGTCGTGGATTTTACCGTCCCAGCAGACAACAGAGTGAAGCAAATACACATAAGTTACCAGAGAATTGAAAGAGATGTGGAGCATGAAGAAAGTAAATATAATACCAATAAATGTACAAACACTAGAAACAGTCTACAAAAACTGGAAAATAGACTGGGAGAAATTGGAACTACTGAAACAATACAAAAGACAGTTGCAATTTTAAGAAAAACCTCGAATGCGGAAACCAACAATAATAAGCGACGAACGGTAACCAATCACATGGAAGTTACTATAGGAAGAAAACAAAACCATAGGAAGGAGATTCCCACATGAACCCAAGAAAAAAAAACGGCAAGAAATTATACTAATCGGCGTGAAACCAATGGTAAACGTGGTTATAATAGTAAGCGGCTTGTGCGATACCGCACATTTACTTGGAATGCTTACTGATAAGAGTACTGGAAATCTGTGCTGGCTTGTTGTTCACTCAGACTTCAGTGGGCACTAGCGATTATTTTCAGTGAGCAATCGCTGGTGATGGCATGTGTTAGAACTGTTAGTGAGTACATAATAATAATAATAATAATAATAATAATAATAATAATAATAATAATAATGATGATGATGATGATGATGATGATGATAGTAGTAGTAGTAGTAGTAGTAGTAGTAGTAGTAGTAGTAGTAAGAATAATAATATCTCCGTAGTTAGTAAACATAGGAAAGTAAGAATGAACGAAACAACACACCAAAAAGCCATAGAAACTAATGAAATGCTAATAACGAAACATGAACAACTTAACCAAAATATGGCATAGAAAGGAGAAAACTGAAACGATACAGATATTAATCAGAACAGTTCAAACAAAGTATGAGTTTTGAAAACAATGAACATCAGTTTTATCAGAACATAAACGGGGTAATATAAGTACAGAGCAACAGAGAGAAAAACAACACTTCTGGTGAAAGCAATAGGACCACAACGAACAATGCTGAATGACTGTAATAACATGAACAACTAACTTCAGTAAATGTGAAAATGGAACAGAAACCGAAAAGTGCTGAAGAAACGTTGAAAAACCCCATGATAAAAATGGCAAACTGGAAAGCACCAGGTTACAATGAAAAATGGACAAAACCCAGGAAACCAGCAAATTGAGACTGTGTGGACAAAAGGACTAAACGTTAAATCACATAATAAGTGAGTGCTATAACATTGCCCCAAAATAAAAAAAGAACACACAATAGTGTGTGGGTAAGGTAACACACTATGAACTAGACAAACAACTGCATTTCAAACAGACATATGGTTCACGCACAAACTGAAGCCAGTACTTTAAAATATATATCCAAAAATCGTCTTGAACATGGTGGAAGAAACAGATAAACTCGTCCAAGCATGTCATAATAGTCAACAAAAAGCAATAATCTTGCCAAATCGTCGATTGTGCCGTCCAAGAAGTCACAGAGTGAAGATAAATTAAATAGAAAAACGAAACAAAAACACGGAAAATGCCCTAAAACTGAAAGGGGTATGGAACATGAAGAAAGTCAATCTAATACAAATAACTGTTGGAGCACTAAGTGTGAATCTGCATAGGTGCGTTTACTGAACTGGCCGCGATCATCCCACACGCTGCGCTGGTTCAAAGCTTTTGTTCAGCTCAGTCAGTGCTGCAAAAATAAAGTCTCATTCCAATTTAGGCATCAAGTCCAGGTTTTAAACAAGTAGCAAGTTTATTTGCTTGAGGTTATAAATTATACTAATATTTGCAGGTTAAACAGCAGGCTTGTGAAATGAGATTTTTGCTCGAACAAAACGATCAGTCCAATCAGCACAATCCTTTGGGGAACTGCTCTAATAAGCCCATCTTGCATGAAGAAACACGCCGCTCTAACTGATCGTCAGTCATTTGAAAAACAAACCCGCTCTGTCATTTTCAGAGAGCCAGCATATCTAAAATTCCAGTCTTTCTCACTTGTCACCATTTGACCGCCCCGAAGTAGACCGCTGGAGATACTCACTAGGGATAACTGCTAGACTCAAGGGGGCTTTTCATGGAGCCAATCTACGAACATTACTTTTTTTGTTTCAATATGTTTCCCTGTTTTCATGCGGCACTTATTTCATTTCAAAGAGAAATAAAAGTATGTTTGGCCTAAGATACAAAATCAGAAATATTTTCAAATCCCAATGTCCTCTACCGTTTACTTTTACCGAAAATCTAACATTTTCAACGTCTGTCATTTGCATGCACTGCTGGAACATGCAGCTTACTGTGCTTAACATAGTTCTAAAAAAAATTAAAAACCTGGAGAAATTGGAATCGAAGAGAAGACAGAGATTATACAACAGATAGCCGTGATGAAAACAGTAGAAATTCTTAGAAACATTTTCAAATGCGGAACCCAACCCACATAAACGGAGAGCGCAAACTATTCACATGGAAGTTGTAATAGAAATTAAACCCTAACATGCGAAGGAAACGACACCATGAAGCAAAGGTAATTGAAATTGCAAGACATTTTATAAACTGCCCGCCTCCATAATACTAGAGGACACCAGATTAGGATGATAACACACAAAATATTCGTGAAGAGTCAAGGAGTATAGAAATACTAAAGAGGGAAAGATATGAACTAGACCTCCGCTGTAAACGTGCGAAGAATACTGAGACTTTAAGCACAGTGATTGCAACCTAGAGCCCGGAGAAGGCCAATGGTTGTTACCAGCGAGAAATCAACTGTGACCAGCTGTTGCTATAACGCACAATAACTTCCAATAGTTATCGAAAGAGACGGAGGGTAGTGAAAGTATGGAGATTCGTGTTGTCACTCAAACTCCAGAGAAAACAACTAGTTATTAGCAATCAGCAATCACTGATAATGATCTGTGTTGGTAATCATAATAATCTGTTGGTAATCATAATGATCTGTGTTGGTAATCATAATGATCTGTGTTGGTAATCATAATAATCTGTTGGTAATCATAATGATCTGTGTTGGTAATCATAATGATCTGTGTTGGTAATCATAATAATCTGTTGGTAATCATAATGATCTGTGTTGGTAATCATAATAATAACGGTAGATAAATAGTATGTGTCTATGCGCTCTACAGTAATTACTATAGAAACGTGTTCATTTGTTTGAGCAGCGAAAAGACCGAGACACGCGCGAGTGCGCGCCAACGCTGTCTTTAGTGATTTAGCCGACGAAGTAATCCCACTCAGAAAACAAGTCTAGCGGTAAAAAATCACGGGGAAACGAGTTTCAAATGTTTATTTAATATGAGTTAAAAGCAAAGAATAGTATGGATCGTTTGTTCATATATAAGATAAACGCGCCAGAGCAAAGAATGGCCAGTTTGGTTCTGCATTGATTTCAATAGAAACTGTAACGTTTCATAGTTTTTGTATTTGTCGTACAATCGATTGCAGGCGTATTAATTACATCGAAGTGATCTACGGCACATTGTAACACAAATAAGTGAACCCAATCAGATATATTGCGTATTTGACTGACAGTGAATCAGTGGAGCGATTAAAGCTTATTACGTTTTTGTGTTATTCACTTCAAAAGAGACAAGGTCTTTGTTTAATTTAGGAACAATCAATCTTCGTCAAAATGTCTCCCTACAAACGGACAATAACAAGCCGCGCATGCGGGAGCCCCCTCTGTATGTGACTCGATGTGGCGAGTGTAAAATGCAATAAATTTGGGCAATTTGGGGCATTTTGTCCCCCCTTTTACCTTCTGGGGGCGCAAACAAGAATTTTTTCTGAGGTCAATGGTACTCATTTCATATCCAGAACAACTGCCTCTACATTTTGGCTAAGTTTCAGAACAATTGAATGGATGGATCAAACGTTATGGAAGAAAAGGGTCATTTTTTGCCATTTTGGGGGCTTTTAACCCCCTGGAGGCGCGAACCAGATTTCGTCCGAGGTCAGCGATACTTATTTTCTATTAGGAAAAATTGCCTCCACATTTTGGCCAAGTGTCAGAGAAATTGAATAGATGGATGAAAAGTTATGGGGCAAAAAATGTCATTTTTGCTATTTCGGGGCATTTTGACCCCCTAGGGGATAACCAGATTTTTTTTCAAAAGTCGGAGAATGTCACTTTCTAACCTGACCAAAGTTACAACTTCATGCAAAATTTCAAGGAAATTCAATGGATGGTTACGGAGAAAAATCCGGACGGACGAAAGGAGGGACGGCCGGCCGGAAGTGCCTCAGAACATAGGTCACACTATTTTATAAATCGAGGGACCAATTAAAATTGTTCTCCTTTACTGAACGAGGCCAGCAAATATGAAATGTAGTATCAGAACAGATACTACACTTTGTTCCAAGTAAAATTACACATTCTTATTGAACATTTGCATTCCCCGGTATTATACTTATTTTACATACGCCAAACTAAATGGATATTTGCACGTAAGCAAAACACACAGACGGTGTTTTCCTAATGTCTACAGTCACGTATTGTGGAATAAACTATGCTGACTTCAAATCATTGCACATATATATTAGTAATCGTCACAGTAATAATATTGGTAAATACGAATATGCAATACCGTACTTGCTCTAGCATGGCTATTGCAAAAATCGCGATTTGCGCCCAGGAACGTGTTTACATACGTCATTGTGTAATACATAAACTAAAAAGGGTTAATATACAGTAGAACAGAGGGAAAAAAACGACAAAACATCTCCAAGGGAATAAATAAAACTATTGCAGATTTATTTTGCATTCTTCTCGTGAGAAATAATTTAATAACCTGGGAACGAGACGCCTCTGGGAATCTATGCTCATTCGTTAACGATTGGGCTGTGCATACAATCACAGGCGTACTTTAAGTGCTCCCCTTCACATTAATGCTTCTTGACACGCCGAGCCAATTTTAAAGGCTGCTAAAAGCAACATCTTTTTCCCGACTTAGTGCAACATGACGTCATATTCCACACTATTATTTGCTCTTTTTTGTTTACCTTTCTTATTAACTCTTCCTGGCACATCTCTCGTTTAGATTCATTTAAAACAACTGACGTGTATGAAGAGGTTATCATAATTTTATTTTTATCAACCTGACAGTGCAGCTTGTCACATCATATTAGACGACTTTGTCTTAGTTCTGATTGTGTTGTCGCTTTTTAACGGCAAATCAACCTATTTTTAAGTTATCAAATGCCGAAACAATACCAATTTAAAATAATTCACTATATACTATTTATTGATCGGAACTGTTATTGTATTGATTGTTTCAGGTAATAGTGTTTCAGGGTATCTGACATACAAAACTAAAGCTTGATATATGCATGAAAAAAATTAATTAAGTCTGTGTGTTTCGACTATATGATACCAAGTAGGTTGCGAGATGAAGGAGAATAACTGTACTGAAAATAACACGATTATGAGCGAAATTATATGGATTACAGCATTGGTCATAGCAAAGAGAGTCTCAACAAACAATATCACAGATAACTTTTCTGTAGAGCCAAAAATACAGTCTTGACAACATAATTCAGTTTACCGATGACACACGACCACAGAGATGAATGAATAAACATTACGAATATTATCAAAATTGATATAGAACAGGAAAGTATTCATAAAAAGGTAACAATCAGGAAAAATAATCTTTGAAATATGCATCTCAAAATTGGATATTATGCTTATAATGCACCAGATACCATTAATTTGGACATGAATAATTTAATATCTATTCAACTTATAGAACACACAATGCTAGATGGTGGTGTTTAACGTAAACATAAGTAATATCTTTTTGTTTTACTTCTTATAACTACCAAAAAATAACATTGTTATATTCGATTATCAAAGTAAAAGTAATAAATTCGGCCGGTTTTCATCTGATATTTTTTATCATTCGGAACTTTTTCCGGAACACATTATATAGTTTCTAAATATCTAACCTCAGGTTGTGTATACCTGCAAGGAATACATAACATAAAACGGTTATATATATATATATATATATATATATATATATATATATATATATATATATATATATATATATATATATATATATATACATATATATATATATATACATATATATATATATATACATATATATATAAATATATACATATATACATATATATATATATGTATATATATATATGTATATATACATATATATATATATATATATATATATATATATATATGTATATATATATATATACATATTAACAAGTAAAAGCTGTGGATAAAGATTCTATAAAATACAATATATATTACGTTATCTTTTTTTAAAACAAGTGGTTTCAGTTAAAAAATAGTATTTCTTCCTTAAGCCATGTGTTTTTCAAGAATGAAATCTTATCGTCTGACGAGATAAGTTGGCAAAAGTAAATTACTAAAAGTCATGATTTGAAAAAAATATAAAGGTAATAACCAATTTAAAAAAAATGTCCTCTGCAAAAGAAAACGTTAAAAATATAGGAAAATGTTCACTGTTTAAGGTCATATAATAATGGGCCGTAGCAAGTTCGAAGAACGGTAAAACGATGGAAAAAATTGGCATCATTAATTGTAAAATCTAATCAATTTTTTGAAAAGCATAAACCATTACATTGTCTAAATAATCTAGTTTTGAGAAGTGGCCGTGTAAAAATGTTGCATGATAGTGATGTATTAAACGCTATTACGAAAACTTTCATGGCTATTTAAGAAATAGCTTTCATGCAGTTTAATTTAAAGTGAAATAAAAAAAAAGTTAGCTTCAATCAAAACAGCAAGCTAAAAGAAAAGCTAGCATTGAGATAAAATTTGAAAACAAAAATGAGTTACCCGTTTTAAAAGTAGAATTTGAAATTATACAGGCTAAAGTTGCTTAAATAGGGCGTAGATAAGTGGGAGTGGTAGGAGAGTGTAATCGGGTAAATTAAAAATGGGTACGAGATGGGAGAACTGCATGTGTGCACACAAGAGTCAAATATCAAAACTATATTTTAAAGCAAAACGTGAGTAAGTAGGACACTAACGTATAAGTGGTAGGGGCAGATAGATCAATGACGAAGTTATAATAGGTGATTGGAAGGCAACAGACGTTGTATCTAAAATCAGGGGGTGGAAGTATTAGGTTTATATTAAAGAATCAATGTTATGAGTTGCAATGGTAAGGACTGGGTTCAGAGGTTAGGGAAAATAAACTGAAAACCAAAGTGGCAAATAAAAATATAAATATAATTAAAGTTAGAAAATTAAAATTAAACCTGGGAAATAAAAATAAAAATATTGTCAAACGTTTTTGAATAGATGAAAAAGAAGAAAAAGAAATAATATTTCTCATGAGAGGGAATCGTTAGAAAGAACAGGACAAAAACAAGCATATGAAAATAGTATTGATATTTAGGTAGAGATTATTAGCCTGACGATGCTAGAAAGATCGATATACAGGGCTCGGTGTCAGGTTCGGGGTTAAGATAATCGGAAGTAAGTACATAAAAGGTAACGATTAATTTACAAATTAATAAACTGAACTTAATTAGAGTGATTAAATTAGATCAGAAAAATATAATGGAGAATATGGCTATAAAAAGTTGACAGTTGGTTACAAATAAAATCACTGCAACATATGTAGACTATATTTTTAAGAACAAAGATTAGCGCAACATTTAATAGTAAGAGTAATATACATAGATTCCCCCCCCCCCAAAAAAAACAATACATAAATGGAGATAGAGAAGCTATAAGTATGTCGCAACATTTAAAATTATTAAAGGGTGGCTTACTTAAAGGATACATGATTGTTAAATTTTTTAAAAAATCAGAGGAGTGCTTAGCTGCAGTGTAATAAAAAGAAGGTAGTAAAGGTAATGGGTTAAAGTTAAAATGTCAACGATTGAAGTTAAAAACACCAATATTTAATTGGAAGATAACAGGAGAGGAATATGTACTGAGTATCTATTACTGATATCGGAGTGTTTTTGCTTGATAAGTTTTTTTGATGTTTTCGGAATAGTATTTCGGTCCAATTGATGCATGCGATTCCATGGTGTTTTTGTTCTATTCTTTTACCTTTTTCGAGAGTACTTTCGATTTAATTTGCCAACTCATTATCAGGCCGTGTTAGTCTTGATGTCTTTACAGATATGTATTACTTGTTGATTTTTTTTTAAAACGGCTCCTAATTTACAACTTTAAACGGAGCGTCGGTAATGTTGAGATGTTACATGCAAACGTGATTACGTTCTCAGCGGTACTTGGCTACACCGATTTTAAAGTAAATACTTAATGGAGTATTCGGAAAATGAAAATATAAAAATCGTCTTATCAAGCAAAAACACACCGTGTTATTTAATAATTTATATATATATATATATATATATATATATATATATATATATATATATATCACTTTTTAAACGTAATATTAAACAAAAACGAACTGTGATATTGATCACTTAGAGAAGACTTGTAGGTTGAAAACTAATCAGACCAAAACTATATCTACTGGATATTCTTCAGTCACATAACTAGAAAAAGAGAAACGAAGTCTTTTCTCCGGGATAGGCTCTATAGAAAACAGAGGAGATCATCCCCCACTAAATTACAATCAATCTTTTACTCTGTCAACGTAATAAATAATGCCCTGATCAGCAACACACTAGATGCAATAACAGTACTTTATCTTAATGCGTATTAGACTCATATATAATTGGTCCTATAACTTGAGCTTTGCAATCACAATTTTCAACAATTTCCCACTACAATCTATTTCAAGAGTTTTGGGGCTAATTGAGAAAAATCGGATGTTAAATTAATTGCTTGTCTCACAAATGAAAATATAGTGCTCAGTGTCGTTGATTCTTAGCTTGTGTGTTCACATTATTCACAATATGTTTCATGCGATTATAAATAGAATATTGCCTTCGATGATTATTGATATACTGTAGTCGGCAGTAACAATCACAATATGTTGGGAGATGACGCCTATTTCGACTCAAATGAAATGGATTTTAAAAAGCCGTTAGATTTTTAATTAGATTACAATCAATATTCCTTAAGGGAAAACCTATATTGATATAAGTTGAAAGCTAATCAGAATGTGTACTTACTGAATTTTATTAGCACACAGGTAGAGTAATACTTCATTGTATTTGTTATAAATGTATATATATATATATATATATATATATATATATATATATGATAATTTTGACGATTCAAACCATTTAAAATCGTGTTCTATTTAAAAAATATAGGCAACCTATTAAATTGTGTAGTGTCGCTTTAAACCATATTTATTTGAAGTCATATAATGGAGCGTGAACTTCTTTTGAAACATCGAATGCCTTCATAACAAAATTTTTGTAAGTACCCATAAAATCACACGAACAACAATGTCCACAGAAGTTCGTTTTCTGTTAAAAACAAAGTAAAATCACAAGATTATATGCATAGAAATATGTATTTATATGAGTAATATAAAGATAATTATTTTATATTCGATACAATCGTGGTCAATCTTTTGGATAGACCATTATTATAGGAAATACTGAAATGATAAAAAAGGTAAAGTTTCATACATTACAAATTTATTATAATCATTATGTTTTTAAACCAGAAATTTAATGAATAACTTTGAATTTATTTTCAAAAAATTACGCTCATCCTCAGAACTACCAGCCAATACATTGCTAATCATTTGAAAATATTAATTTAAAAATTTGCGACAACATTTTAAGATAATACTTGAATAATTTTTCTAAAATACGTTTTAAGCAAAACATAGTTTAAGAAGAGTTTCAATAACAGGCAGAGAGTCGTGATTGAAAATATCCAAATTAAATGGGCACATTATTTTTCTTGTAAACTTTACTATTCATGCGTTGTGCCCACCCTAACCGGCACCTGACAGCAAAACACTTTTAATCTCTTAAACTAATTAACGGATCATTATGAATCTTGTAATATATAAAATCGAATGTATGTGTGTATGTGCGTATGTTTGTGTTTTCTCTATAGAGAGAAAGATAAGAGAATCTACACACACTCTATAAGTGGATTCTTATGCACGATTAAATGCTTACAATAAACGTGTACCCGCCCTGAATAAAAATTAAAATTAGTTAGATACATACAATCTATTACAGAAAAAATAGCTCGACATCAAATTCTGAATAATATTAAGTAATACATTTTTAAAATGATTTGTGCGACGCGTTAGCGTCAATACTATTTACGTGCTTGCTAAAATCCTAAACTATTTTACTTATAATTATGAATTAGGGAATATTTATTCAAGGCAACAGTGTGTGTAACGTATCACATTTCTTTTAAAACTATCTCATTTAGGGAGTATCACCAAAACAGTAGCATATCCACAAAGAAAGATAAAAGTAATAGTTAAAGCTAATATGTTGCTAAAATGAACGTATACTTATATTTTTAAGTACTAATTTGTAAATAAGATCTTGATAAACAACATGTATATTAACATTAAAACAATATACATTAATTAATGTGTGTTTCTGTACTAATCATATATACTTCAGAGCTGGCTGCTTCGACAATAGTTAAAAGTGTCCCCAAATAAATGTCAGATGCCGAGTTGTAGACGAGCAATTTATTTTGTATAAACATAAAAAATAAAATATAAAAAATAGGAGGTTCACCTTATATTTATTAAATCTATCAATTAAATACGCATTATTAAGCTAAGCTCATAAACGTAGACATATGTATTTTTTATCCTGAATTAGACTATTTTTAAAACATATATTTACCTATCTATCATGATCTATCTGCTACAGTTAACAGTATTCTTCGACCAGCCAATTAGAACGGTTGACCTATACATTCAATATTTTTTTTATTTATTAAAACAGAAATATAGTTGTTATAGTTCATATAGTAATTAAGAGACCAACATAAACACATTTCAGTAGAAAAAAAACTACAAAACCATATGGTGAATACTAAAACCTGGTAAAAACCTGTCAAAGCTACTTTAACAATTACATGCATGAACATCTACATAAAACAATAATTTATTTTAAAATCATGAATTCATCCTTATCAGCGTAAAAAAATAGTGGGAGTGAGGCAGGTATTGTTATACAAAATTACCAAAGGTCTTATATAGTATATTATTTTTTAACAATTAGATAAAATCTGCCTTTCTAATAAACTAACGAACGCAGCGGCATTCACCCTAGGCTGGTAGAACCGGCTTTCATCGGAAAGAGGAAGTTTCCGAGGAATATTAAATTCGCCAGCGGTCCTCCGTCACATGTATATTACAAGTGAGGGGAGATGACAACGTAAGTTTTTTACAGTTCTTGCAGAGAGGTGTCGACGTTTTCCTACGTAGAGTACGTGTATTCCCCGATACCCACCAATCTGGTATTGGCAAAGATAAACGTTGCTTAACGTTGGTGATTTATCGAGTACTAGTGTGTCAACGTGATTATGCCGAATCTTCCCACTTCTATATATCGACTAGGCAAAATCGAAGTGCCTGAACAGACTCCGCTCAGGTGTCGGTCGTTACAAATTGGCACTTAGTAGATGTGGCTATCTTAGTGGTCCAATCACATGCGAGTGTTGCACAGAACCCTATACAACGGAACACCTCATTTGATGCCCTCAGTTAGGCGGACCATGAACAGCAAAGGACCTAGCACTCTACCAAACTAAGGGGCAGCAATGTACCAAGAACTGACTGAACGTTATATATGCTAAATTGCTTTGTATATAGACACGAGAGGAACACGAAAAGAAAACGAAGAACGTGATTATGCCATTATAATTAAATGGTATGAGTATAAATTAATTTATTGACTACCAGTTAACTACAGTAGATAGATAAATCTAATTGAGTAAATAGGCTTTAAAAATTGTACGATTCGGAATCAGATTAGTATTTTTCCTTTTTTTAATTATATTACCCATATCAAGGTATGTGTAATTTGTCAGTTCAGAAGTATTAGTGCAAAGAAAAAATGAGTTGGTGCGTAAGATATTATAATGTGTCCTTCTATGTAAATATTTGGTAATAAGTTATATGGTTGTGTTTGCAGATATTCCATTTAGTCATTTCAAGACAGTAGTAATGTGTATGTATATCAAAGCGGACCTCCCGTGTTTATGTGTCAATTCTTATGTGTTTGAGTATACGTTATGCATTTCTGTGTTTGTCTAAGCGGTAAGCAATGATAGTGCGAATATACAGATTTATCATGACACTTATAATTATACAATGCGTAAAACTGGAGGGGGATTGAGCAGCTTATATGTTTTACGTTTATAAAAAAATCTTTAACCCATCCCTTACCTTCAGCATTCATAAACATTTTAAATAACGTATTTTAAAAACTGTTTCTTACTTTTTATATTCTATTTCTTTTTATTATCGATGCAGACATCCCTAAATGGTGTATGGATACTACAGACACACGAATAAATTAGTGTACGCTATTGTAATGTTTATATAAAGTTATACACACACACACACACACACACACACATATATATATATATATATATATATATGTATGTATATATAGGTATATATATATATATACATATGTATGTATAGGTATATATATATATATACATATATATATATATATAGCTATACATATATATATATTTATATATGTATATATAGGTATATATATACATATATATATATATATATATAGGTATACATATATATATATATATAAACATATATACAGAAAGAGAGAGAGAGAGAGAGAGAGAGAGAGTAAGGTAATACTTTAAACACATAAATAATAAGTCAGTAGACTATCAGGATAAAAACAAAGCTCAATATAGTGTATAGAGCAATAATATTAATCGAATGACATTCCAGATGAGTAATTAATCAGATTTTATTAAAATTCAGAAACAAAGAGTGATACTGCGTCCTTTACCCATGAGTTTTCAAAGAAAATCTTCTCCTCAGAGGACCATTAACGCAATGATATTACTGCAGGTAATTATAATTAAGCTTTAAAAATATATACAAATATATAGAACAATACATGAAGATACATATAAAACATCAAATATAATGGCCAAAATACACCTTTTTTTAAAACTTATACTGTACATAGAAGTGAGAAAGTTTACAACAATTTCAAGAAACATGTGAAAAAGTCGATTGAAAACGATCCAGGTGGTGATTGGTAGTCCAAAATAAAAATGAAAAAGTTATCCAAGCGGGAAATTTGCTTGCTATCGATGCAATATATGACAGTAAAGATTCTATTCATGGTGTATGCAAATTAATAAAAACACCATGGAAAAAAAAAATCACACAAAAAATATTCAACACCGGATAAGTCTTATGAACTTTTTGTGTTCTTTTGCTTTTTCGATGGTTTTATTATTACTGATGTGCGGTCATTTTTTAATCGGTTGAGCCACTCCTTAATTTGTGTTACACATTGCATCGTCTTTAAACGCATTCTGAATCTCACACAACAACTAAGATCGACACCATTCCATAAAAAGACTTTCAGAGGTGTTTTTGGCAGTGGATGGATCAGTGCCTAGGTGTTTGCAAGCACAAGGGGCCTACTTCGAAGAGAAATAAGGGTCCCAACCCCGTCACGTATTTGGAATATTTTTTCTGGTCTAGAGTCCGATACCTTTTAGACAGGCCTCGTATGTATATATATATATATATATATATATATATATATATATATATATATAGTCTCGGAAGTTTCTCAACCATAAAAAACTATAAGAAAAAAACAAAAAAAACCCTTAAGTCCCAAGTCGTTCAGTGGAAAATCTCTCATGTAAGTCAATTTAATTTTTACAGTTATTATATTAGTTTGCTTCTAACATTATTAAAGGGATCATCAGTTGTTTACCATGAAAAACTGTTTCGGAAATTTAATCAAGGGAGGCGCGATAGCGCTCTACCCCTTAATAGACTTCAAAAACGACCTATGCTAGAAATTTCATTTCTTTAATCAGTCATAACTCAAAAACCAATAAACAAAATTATTTAAAACTTTGCACAACATTTTCATTTGATAGGTTGTATAAGTGTGTCGAATTTCAGCATCATTAGTCAAGGGAACCCACAGATCCAGAAAGGTCAGGAGTGATTTTGTGTTATCCGTGTGTACGTACGTACGTGTATGCCACCCTGTATCTCATCAACTATTTGATGGATTCAACTGATTTTTGACAGAGATAGAGGTTCTAGAGTCTAGTTGATGGCATTTTAATTTCAGTTTGCCATATACCTTAGTTTTCCAGAGAATTAAAAAAAAAACTTTAAAATTACCATTGTCTTGAGGCATAGCCTTTACAAAAGTAGTGACATTCCATGAAAAATGCCAGTATACTGAAATCATATGCCCTTAATAGGGTTAAGATGAAAATTCATATACACTAAATGTACAAAAGAAAGGAAATTCATAAATGTTTTAACTTTTATTGTCATTAAGGGTATGACTACATATCAACCAAACTATTTCATTATCACATCACTACAGTATAAATATCTATGCATGAGTGGATGAAGTGTGTGAGGTGCGCTGAAGAAAAATTCCTACCAGTAAAATACATAGCCCTGTTGTGCTCGCATACTCTCAATGACAATAAAAGTGTAAACATTTGGGAATTTCCTTGCTTTTGTATATTTAGTGTATATGAATTTTCAACTTAACCCTATTAAGGGCATATGATTTCAGTATACTGGAATTTTTCATGGAATATATATATATATATATATATATATATATATATATATATATATATATATATATATATATATATATATATATATACATTATGTTTGTGTTCATTTAAAAAAAGAAAGCCTGACAGGTGTGTCATACTAGATGCAGAGTTTTCATATTAAAACGCTTTTTTGGCATTCTACTGAAGATAGGAATGTGGAATAACAAGATACTATTTTAAAAATATATGGAAACATAGAAAATTAAGTCGGATCTGTTTCATTTACCTATTTAGTATGGCTTTTGATAAAGAAATAAACTCCGAAATTAACTTTATGCTATGAGTAAAATTGAAAGATTAGTTCAATTACTCGTTTCGTAATGTGTATTATCACCCACTATTAAATAACTCAAAACGTTAACATATAAGAAGATAACGAAAACCAAACCTGGCCATGAGCCACAAGTTAACGATGAAAACCACTTCACGAGCACATGATATTTTCCGCGTGTTAGATACAAGATTTCCAGATGATAGAACTTACTTTCCAGTATTAATAATTAATTAACTTTATAAAACATATGGAAATCGTTTCCAAACCAAACTCATTTCTGCAGAGTAAACTTCTCAGCTTAGTGTTTAATAATTTCGCTAATATTATGTATCTTGTAAAACACAGATGTTATATAGAGTAATAACATCCTGTCTGAATATTTTTTTTTTTAATTCAAGGTTAAATATACAAATTATGAATTTGGATTCTACTTGGAAAGCAGACATCTGAGATAATATAAAGTTTGTCTTATCGAGAACTTATAATACTATTAGTTGTCATATTCGTTGCAGGAAGGGTTCGTACTAATGATACCCGTTTGGGATTTGAACTAAATTAAATAGGCTAGATCGAAACGTTAAAGCAATCAGACAATGATTTATATATCAGACGAATTAAACAGCTGAAATTAGTGAAACTGAATAGATTAGAATTAAAACTATTTTTGATATCATCCTTTCTAACTACATACCACCAAACAAACAAAAAAGAAGTGAATTACACAGTTGAACTTATTAGTTTATTATACAAAGGGCAGTTGTATGTATGTATGTATGTATGTATGTATGTATGTATGTATGTGAAGCTTCTCCTCAAATATTACGCAGTGACATGTCAAAAGCTGATATCTCCAGGACCGGACAACGCCTGCAATCATAACATCTCAAAATCACAAGAAAAAAATGTTAATGGGTGTCAACGGGGCCAGTTTTCGGAAACGGGTCTGCTTTTTTCACGCTTTTTCAATGTTATTTAGTATTTAATCCAATGTATTTATGTAATAACTTTAAAAAAGTGATGACTCACTGAACATGTCCCATAATCCTTTGCCGGATGTACCCGGTCTTGCTCTAAATTATGTCCGGTTATATCAGGTCATCCCATAACTTCTGTCCGGATGCATCAATAACATCATAGTAAGGCTACGTTAAGAGTGTGTAGTGAATAAAGGGTTGCTCAATCACATCCACACCTGCTCACCGGTAAGAGTGATTTCAGTAGTGCTCAAGAGGCCTCCTTGATTTTCAAAGTACTCGGTGTTGTCCGGGAGTAAAAGTTATAAATGTCCTAGATAGAGCTGCTGTAGTGATAGACTTGTATAGGACCCAGAACCGGGGGCGCTTCTACAATATAGGACCCGGAGGCTTCTGCAGAATAGGAACCATTGAAAATTATGAAGAATACCATGAACTGATTGAAAATGATGAAGAATAGCACGGTTGATTTGCAAATGTTGAAGTATATCTTGAGGGGATTGAAAATGATGAAAAATAGCATGATACATATCAATGATACATGATACATATCCATGATACATATCCATGATACATGATACATATAAATGATACATATCAGTGATAAATATCCACGATACATATACATATCCATGATACATATCCATGATACATGATACATATCCATGATACATGATACATGATACATATCCATGATACATGAAACATTATACATATCTATAATACATGATACTTATCTATGATACATATACATGATACATAATACATAATACACATCCATGATACATATCCATGATATATGATACATATCAATGATACATATACATGATATCCATGATACATGATACATATCCATGATACATGATACATATCCATGATAAATATCATGATTCATATCCATGATACTTGATACATATCTATGATACATATACATGATACATGCAACATATCCCTGATACATGATACATATCCATGATACATAGACATGATACATAGCCATGATACATATACCTATCCTTCATACATATCCATGACACATGATACATGACTCATGATACATGATACATATCAATGATACATATCTATGATACATGATACATGATACATACCCATGATACATATACATGATACATATACATGATACATATCATTGATACATGATACATGATACATACCTATGATACATAATACATATCTATGAAACATATACATGATGCATATCTATCATACATCCATTATACATATTCATAATACATGATACGTTATACATGATAAGATCAATAATACATGATACATATCCATGATACAAGACACATGATACATATCAATGATACATAGCTATAATACATTTCTATGATACATGATACATATCTATGATACATATACATGATACATAAAACATATCCATGATACATATCTATGATACATATCCATGATACATATACATATCAGTCAGACATATCCATGACACATGATACATATCGATGATACATGATACATGATACATACCCATGATACATGATACCTATCCATGATACATATCTATGATACATATCCATGATACATATACATGATACATGATACACGATACGTATCCATGATACATATACATGATACATGACACATATTCCTGAGACTTGATACATGATACATATCCATGACACATGATACATGAGACATATGTATGATACATGATACATATCTATGGAACATATACATGATTCATATCTATGGTACATAACATATATGATACATGATACATATCTATGATACATGATACATAATACATGACACATATACACGATACATGATACATGCAGATATAAGTAAGTATATAGTATGTGCACAAGGGCGCCGATAGGTACGAATATAGTATGCACACCGGGCCGGCGATAGGTATGTACTAAGGATGTGCACTGGGGTTGAAATAGGCACGTATATAGAAGTGCATAGGGGTGGTGATAGTTACGTATTTAGCATTTGCACCGTGGCGGCGATATGTACATACTTAGTATTCACACAGAGGCAGCGATATGTACATATGTAGTATATCATGAGGGGATTGAAAATGATGAAGAATAGCATGATAAATATCTATGATACATGACACATATCTATGATACATATACATGATACATATCTATGATACATATAAACGATACATATATATGATTCATAATACATATATATGATAAATATACACGATACATATATATGATACATGATACATATCCATGATACATAATACATATCCATAATACATATCAATGATACGTATCCATGATACATATCCATCATACATATCCATCATACATTATACATAGTACCTATCTATGATACATGATACGTATCCATGATACATGATACATGATACATATATATGATACATGATACATATCCATGATACATGATACACAATACATGATACATATCGATGATACATGATACACATCCATGATAAATATCTATAATACATATCCATGATACATGATACATATCCATGATACATAGCCATCATACATGATACATGACACATATCTATGATACATGATACATGGTACATACCCATGCTAAATGATACATATACATATCCATGATACATATCTGTGATACATGATACATATCTATGATACATATACATGATATATATCTATGATACATATACATGATACATAACACATATCTATGATACATATACATGATACATATCTATGATACTTAACACATATATATAATACATATACATGATACATATTCATGATACATGATTCCCATCCATGATACATGGTACATATCCATGATACCTATCCATGATATCTGATACATATCCATGATAGCTGATACATATCCATAATACATATCCATGATAAATGATACATATCCATGATACATATCCATGTTACATATCCATGATACATGATACATACCCATGATACATATCCATGATACATATATATATAGATGATACATATACATGATACATATCTATGATACATAACAGATGATACATGATACGTGATACATATCCATGATTCATGATACACATCCATGATACATGATACAAAACCATGATACATATACATGATACATGATAAACATCCATGATACATGATACATATCCATCATACAGGAGACATACTACATATCTATGATAAATTTACATAATACATATCTATGATACATAACACATGATACATATCCATGATACATGATACATAATACATGATACCTATCCATAATAAATATCCATGAAACATGATACATAGTCATGATACATATCTATGACACATTATACATGATACATATCCATGATCCATGATACATATCCATGATACACGATACATAATACATGATACATATCCATGACACACATCCATGATACATGATACATATCAATGACACATATATATGATACATGATGCATGATGCATTATACAATATACATGATACATACCCATTATACATATCCATAATACATGATACATGATACATATCCATGATACATGATACATATCCATGATACATGATACATATCCATGATACCTATCCATGATACATGATACATATCTATGATACATATCCATGATACATGATACATATCCATGATACATTATACATATCCATGATACATGTCTATGATACATATCCATGATACATTTACATATCCACTATACATATCCATGATACATGATACATAATACATATTGATGATACATGATACATGATACTTATCTATAATACATGATACATATCCATGATACATATACATGATACATGATACATATCCATGATACATATCCATGATACATGATACATATCCATGATACATTATACATATCCATGATACATGTCTATGATACATATCCATGATACATTTACATATCCACTATACATATCCATGATACATGATACATAATACATATTGATGATACATGATACATGATACTTATCTATAATACATGATACATATCCATGATACATATACATGATACATGATACATATCCATGATACATATACATGATACATGATACATATCCATGATACATATCTATGTGCAACACTTGCAGAGATAGGTAAGTATATAGTATGCGCACCAGGGCACCGATAGGTACGAATATAGTATGCACACCGGGCCGGCGATAGGTATATACATAGTATGTTCACTGGGGTTGAAATAGGTACGTATATAGTAGTGCATAGGGGTGGCGATAGGTACGTATTTAGCATTCACACCAGTGTTGCGATAGGTATGTATTTAGCATTCACACCGGGGCGGCGATATGTACATACTTAGTATTCGCACTGAGGCAGCGATAGGTACATATGTAGTATGCACTAATGGTCGTCGATAGGTACGTATATAGTATGTGCACATGGGCGGCAATAAGTACGTATACAGCATGTGCATCGGGCCGGTGATAGGTATGTATTTAGCAGGCACTCTGGGTGGCGATCGGTACACATATATAGCACGCACAGCGGGGCGGCGATAGGTACATATATAGCATGCACACCGGGTCAGCGAAAGGTACGTAGTCAGCATTCGCATGGGGTCGGCGATAGGTATGTATCTAGCATTCGCACCGGGGCAGCGATGGGCACGTATTTTGCATTTGCACCGGGGCGGTGATAGGTGATGATATAGCATGTGCACATGGGCGGCAAAAAGTACGTATATAGCATGTGCACCGAGCTTGTGTTAGGTATGTATGTAGCATGCGCTCCGGGGCGGCGATCGGTACGTATACAGCACACGCACCTGAGTGGTGAAAGGTACGTATTTAGCATTTGCACCGGGGCGGTGATAAGTACGTATTTAGCATTCAAAACGGGGTGGTGATAGGTACGTATCTAGCATTCGCACTGGGGCGGCGATAGATACGTATTTAGCATTCGCACCAGGGCGGCGATATGTACATATTTAGTATTTGCATTGGGGCAGCGATAGGTACTCATGCAGTATGCACACCGGGGTTGCAATAGATACGTATTTACCATTCGCACCGCGGCGGCGATATGTACGTATTTAGCATTCGCACCAGGGCGTCGATAGGTACTTATATAGTATCTGAACTAAGGCGGCGATAAGTACCTATATAGAAGGCGCAGACAGAGGTTGTACTTTTTATAGAAATAAGGCATACTATTGTCCTGGGAAACGTAGGATGAAATGGTGGGGAAGAAACAGCTTTCGCAAAAGGAAAAATAAAAAAGTAGCGATGAAATGGGGCGACCAGGTAAGAGAAAAGAAGAATGATAAAGAGACAACTATAGAGAGAGGGAGAGAAATAGAAGTTATAATATAAAGATGTTACACACGCGATTTTTCTCCAATTATATGTTTTTATGACCCCGAGCAACGCCGGGTAGCCCCGCTAGTTAGTTTATAAAAGTTAAATTTTCTGTAATGTTACTCCTTACAGGGCACTCTTTTATGAGCGAAATGTACTTCTTTTTAGAACCGAAATAATTTCATTTTGATTACTTATGGTTTAAATCACATTAAAATCGAAGGGTACAACACCCAGTTAAAAGATTGTCCTACTCTTTAGAGCATTATTTTCCAAGAGTGTTTATTACAGTCCTACAAATACTTGATACCAATCGAACATATGATGAGAACTATGTCGGAATATGGCTTGGATAACTCAAGTAGTGTTTATTAAGACGTTTTATTTGAGTTAAGTCCCAGTAAAAGGTACGCAACGAATCTATTCAATTACGTTTCATATTACTACATTCTTAATCGGATTACAATAATCGGTTAAAGTGGTCTTATGTGCTCATTCGCGGACCTGTTTTCAGTAAAAATATTCAATATTGACACGTGAATAGAATCTAGTTAAGTCCTGAAAATTAAATTACGTACATCCAATAACATCGAAGCATTGGATTGAATTACATCCGTTTTCCCATTTTATATAGATGTAATGAGTGCGTCTAAGACAATGTATGTATGTTTGGCCAGCAAACATGGGAACGTTTGTTGTGATAGTAATTGTACTTATGGATTTGTTGTCTGTACAACGCTTTTAAATCGTTGCTTTAAAGCGGAACGTCGTCCATATGATGGCCTTATATTGAAAAATAAATCTCAGTATAAACCGATCAATCTTCCGTGCGTCATGAGTACATTCTCTTACTAAATAATGATGCTGCCAGTCATCTCAATAAAACCAATCTATTGAATGAAAAGAAATATGTATGTTTCTTGTAAATCTCACAGCTGGCGAGCGGATTGTAAAATAGCATGAGATTAGTGAATCCATCGACGAGAACTCCGTTTTTCAACGTGATGGCTCATTAGATATCAAAGGCGTTTGCTAGATGTTGGCACAAAGGTTTGCTTTAAAAGCTTTTCATATATTCTAAACTACGACCTCTTTTCTCATTTATAGATCTATAAAAGTTTGAGATGATGCCTTATTTTCATCAATGATCTTTCGAATCATATTTTAAGATCATTCGTTAACATATATGCAGACGAAACAAATGTATATCGCAGAATATCAGAGAATTATGGGTGATAAAAATCTGTTTTCCTATCTCATGCATGTGGCATGATAAAGAAGAAATTGCTTGTTACTTTAAACACCCCTAAAAAGCTTTCCTGCTTTGACCATCAACGCTAGGATCCTTGCTTTTTGCTGAAATAAATATGAGGAAGCACATTGCCTTGATAATCTTATATTACGGACTTTTACTTCATATTTTAAATGAAATACTTACATCAAACTTCTTTCTAAAATCGCTGGAAATATGGTTACCCAATTCACCCGCTGCCGAAAGTATCTAACTCTTCATTCAATTATTTACCTGTGCATGAGTATGATCGTCCTATGATAAACACATACCACCACATCTAGGGAGCTGCCCTGCAGATAACATTTTCCTGTTTTGACCGACCATAAAATCGCCTTGTCACTCCAGTAGGCGATCATCTCTTCTGTTTTCTACAGCTGACTATTTCTCACTGAAAAGACGTTGATGATCTCTCTTTTCTTTATCAGTATTTCCATGGAAAATGCTCGACTGAGCCGTACTCCCTTATTCTTTTCTGTGTAATATTATCAGCGAGGAATCGTCTTTCTACCACCATTCACAATATCTATCCTCTATGTACGTAAATCTGAACGGAATTTCTATAAACCGTGTTTCTTTCCAAAGACTTCAAAACTTACTATGGAAATGCCCCTATGAAATTCAAAATAGTCTTATTCGATACAATCGTCTTAAAGTAATCTATTGTTGGCTATGCTATTCATCGTTTTCAATCCTCTCATAGAAGTTTTCATAATCTAGCTGACAATCACATGAACCCTTATCATCAAAATAAATCTAATTTTTAGAATTGAGATTTTCCGGCTTTTAAGATTCTCAAATAGCGAGAGTAGAGTGTCCAGAAAATGAGAGCTAGTAAACCCAATACATTTTATGTAAAATATATTTTCATTTTAATTATAACAGTAGCTGTTCGATTATTTTTTCGACTAAATAATATTTTCAGATCCATAAAGTTTATTGACGTGAAATAGTCTGTACTTCGATGGATTTGAAAATACAAGGTTGTGTTAGCAAGTATCACACACAGGTATATAAATGTTTTGCCAGGGAAAGACTAACATCCTGTTACAGGGATGTTTCGCCACATCATATCAGACTTTCAGACTGTGAAATATAACTTTACTCATATTTGTGATTGATTTAAAGCATACTAACTCCGAGTACTGACAAATTAAATGGGATCATTGAAGGTATATACGCTCACTAATGATTCTGAATTAATGTGATTTCATAAATTCGTATAAAGCATGCAACTATACTTAATAGTTGAGAAAACTGTTAAATACAACATAATTATGAGCCCCTAACTTTAGTGATGTAATCGTTATTTTGACACAGTTTTCCCCATTGCAGTATGTCTGTGAAGGTTTTGAAATATTTTGGGGGTGATCATTTTCATTTATTAAAACGCTTCCTTAATATTTAATATTTGAAATACATGTTTCCCAAGAGTTCTAAAAAATGTATTAATAATAGAAATATTACTTATATAATTTCTTTATAATTTTTTCACAAGTATTATACAAAAATAATTTGTAAACAACAAAAACAAGGGAATCAGACATCCGCAAGTAATTACAACCTGTATTAACAAAAAGGCATGTTAGGTAATTCTTTCTCACCCTCTCTGTCTTTCATCCACACACACACTCTCTCTTTGTCTCTCTTTATTTCTCTCTCTTTTTATCTCTCTCTCCTTCTTTATCACTCTGTCTCTCACTCTCTCTCTTTTACTCTATCTCTCTCTCTATATATATATATATATATATACATACACACACACACACACACATATATATATATATATATATATATATATATATATATAT
>OY744515.1:28649893-28697393 GCA_963556195.1 Sepiola atlantica | reverse complement strand
TGGAAGTTAGTAAATGTAACAAAAATAACACATAATTGCAAGTTGCATTTATTTCATTTAGCAGGGCGATCCTGCGTTGCCCGGGTCCTTAAAACAAGTAAAATAAGTTAAATAGAGTTTATAACATCTTCATTTTAAAACGTCAATCAATCTCTCTCTCTCTCTCTCTCTCTCTATGTGTATCTCTAGTCGTCTCTTTATATGTATATCTGTCCTCGTCCCTCTTATTTTTCTGTCCCTCTTCCAACATTCTCTTCTTAACCTTTTCTTTCTCCTTCGCCCAGCCCATTCCGTTCTCCTCTTCTAATTTGTTGAAAACAATAATGATGTTAGAATTCATTTACCGGAGCTATCTCTTAAAAATGTAAGACTGTAAACCCACATTTATTGTTCCTTGGCGACGCCTAGTAAAACAAAACACCATAACATTTTTGATGCCAACTAATTATGCCCTCTCCCATTCGCTTTCGCAATAATGAAGAGAAATTGTGCTGATAATGAAAATAGTCCAAGGAGATGTAAATGTAATACTGTAATTTACATTCATTGCCCCGGACAACCCCAAGTGAAATAACAGATTTTGTTACCCCCCTGTTTATCAAATATAATACATTAATATCAATAATGACAATTTGAAGATGTTATGATATTTTCTCATCCCGAACAACGCCATGTAGAACAACTAGTCTCGGTCAATTCCTTATTACTCCTCACGCCCCTTCATACAAATTTAAAAATTCATAACTTTTTTATTATTGATTTTTTTTTTTTTTTTAGAATAAGTAAAGGACCCCTTCCCAAGCAAGCATGAGCCGTATTAGCCCTAAGGAACGTACCCTCATTTAGAAAACATTATTTTTGCTTAAAAAACTCAAAACAGTGTAAAAAACAATACTTTAGTTTTTGTAAGTTTTAAGAAGTGTTTTTCGGCTAAAATTTGTTTTGTTTATTTCAAAATATCTCGGAAGGGTCAGTCTACACCCACATAAAGTTTGGTGAGTTTAACTTTTATTTTGTGGAAGTTATTCAAATTCAAGTTATTCAAATTTAAAGATAGGACCCTTATTTTGGCCCACCCTGTATTTACATATTAAGAAGGAGCGTGATGTTGATGAAGTCATTAGTCAGAAGAGATTAATATATATCCTTTACCAAAAGTAATACTTTGATCTTACAATTATTTCCCGGCCAACACCGAGTAGAACTAATGGTTTGGGTCAATTCCTAATTTAAGGCCCACTCCTCATTTCAACAGATAAGTAATGCTGCTTACGTTAATACTCCGAACAGAGTTTTTTATATACCAGATAACAAAAGTAATACTGAAAGCTTATAATTATTGAACCCGGACAACGCTGAAAAGAATAAATGGTCAATGTCAATTCTTAATTTCTTCCACCCCTCCATTTAAACACAATAAGAAGGTACACGCTGTTGATGAATTCAATAGTCCGAAGAGATTTACTGCATACCCCTCATCAAAAGTAATACTGTAATGTTACAATTTTGGATCCTGCCAATACCGAGTAGAACAAATGGTTCTGGTAAATAACTAATGTCCTGTTCCACTCCCAATTGTACAATAATATAAAGATAAATGATTTAAGCACCTTTGATTATGGCTCTTGAGGTATACAACCTCATAAAACAGACAGATGATTCCTTATTCAGACAACACTGCGTTTAAATACACCTGGTATCTCGATGATATTGACCACCGTTATTATCACTTTTGGGTTACTACTTGCTCTAAACAGGATATAGAGAACTTTAAATTATAGCTCCTGAGGTATACAACATTATGAAAATAGACAGAAAACCCGTATAACTCGGGCAATACTGCGTTTAAACAAATATTGTTAAACCAATACAAATTATAGTTTTGGATTAATTCATCATGGTCTATGAAATGAAAATATAAGATATATATGCACTTGATCCTGTAATACAACTTCATGGAGATTAAAATTTGAAACATTTCCGATATTATGAGAACTATACTTTTTAAAATATATATTTTTTGTAAACGCATATACATATATATATATATATATATATATATATATATATATATATATATATATATATATATTATTATTATTATTATTACCGGGGAGTGTTAATTACCTACTAGACACCATCCTCAAGTGTTTTCCGTCTCTCTGTATAAGGGTTTGTCAGTATCACCTGCCAGTAAGATACTACCACTAACTAGTACCCCTTACTAAATATTAAGAAATACATAGTATTCAAAGTCCAAATAATATTCCCTATATACGGTTATACATTGGCTCATAGGAAGAAAGGGATAATCTTCTTTTAGTAATGTTACGTCAAATAACAGCACTTTGCTGGATACTCCACCAGACTAGATGAATTCTTGTCCTGGAATCCGGTAATACAAATAGAGCACAATAAATATATACTTGAAAATAATTAGGTAATAAATTGCGGAGAGGAAATGAATGTACTTAATTATTTACTAACTCAACATTTGACAGGTACAGGAGGGTATTAATAAAATATTCGAATAGCTATGTATATCATATAGAGATCAAGAGTTAGCCCCAGTAAGGAGCCCTTTAATTTCTGAGAAGTTCGAATGAAGTATAATGATACAAAAGTTATATATATATATATATATATATATATATATATATATATATATATATATACATATATATATATATATGTATGTATGTATATATATATATATATATACATATATATATATATGTATGTATATATATATATATATATATATATATATATATATATATATATATATATATATATAGAGAGAGAGAGAGAGAGAGAGAGAGAGAGAGAGAGAGAGAAAGAAAGTCATGGCAATTAAGCTACACGGAGGGTTCCGCGTTTCGTCCTTAAATGGAATCGTCATTTTAGTCTGACGATTCCTCCCAGGGATGACACGCGGAAGCCTACGTTTAGCTTAATTGCCATGAATATATTTCATAACTTACTATTTAGCTCTACTCACGTATCCAGCACTGTTGAAATAAATACTGAAAATTGATACGTACAAATGATATCCCCTTATAACATTTTATATGGATACATGAAATAATAATAATAATAATAATAATAATAATAATAATAATAATAATAATAATAATAATAATAATAATAATAATAATAATAATAATAATTATGAAAATAATAATAATAATAATAATACTAATAATTATTATTATTATTATTATTATTATTATTATTATTATTATTATTATATATATATATATATATATATATATATATATATATATAACTTTTGGTGCAATCGCTATTCGAAATTACAAGTTGCATACCACACATTGCTAAGATTCAAAATCATTTGCTGGGACTAGAAAACTCACACATCATTATTAAGAGATTAATAGTCGGCCCATTAAAACCATTGCCAATTTGAATCAATCAGATTACATTTCTAACGTATTTGCTCGTCTAGGATCTTCTGGCTATTTATGACAGTTGGAAATTATACTTATGTATTTGCATACCAATAATTTTCACTATCTCTTCATGAATATGAGTTTTCCCGGTGCTTTTTGTCTGGCTTTTATCTTTAAACTCATAAGATTGTCATCGAAATATGAAGTTCTTTTAGACCGACCAATAAAAAAATGCTTATCTATTATTACAGTAAATCTAAGCTTATTAACTGTTATTACCCTAAAGCATTTGTCCTATATATTTTACGCTATTTGAATTTGTTTAAATATTCCTCTTTTTCTGTATCGAGATATGTTTAGATTAACTAATTAAATAATTCTAATTAGATGTGATTTGAAATTGTGTTAATTTCAAATCACATCTAATCAGAATTATTATCAACTAATATTTTGCTCCGTTTTATCAACTAATATCTTTCTGTTTTCGTCTATTACTTTTACCCCTTCTCACTGGATGCTGTTTAAATCCCCGCTCCTCTTTTGTACGCTGTCTATACCTCACTAATCCCTATATCTCTCTGTTTCTTAAGTAAAAAGGTAAACAACTAATTATAAGACAATACATAGGAATGATTCATTATAAATAAAAGGACATATCACCACAATAGTTTACTATATAATATATTTTAGTTTACGAGTGAAAGAGAATTATGGTGATAAATAGAAAGAACGAGAATTATAGTAAACAATAATACATATCTTTTGAATTTTATTTTTATTGTTTTGTTAATTGAACAGGCTTTACAAACTTAGTTTTGCTTAATCAAACAATATAACTAAGTTTAATGGATTACCCTACGGGTTACATTTTTTTAAAGTAACATTATATAGTTTACCTGTTCGGAAGCTATTTTGTGGGGGACGAATTTAAGACCGATATCTTGGCGCCTTTATTGGTTACACTGTATTTATAAAAAGAAGTGTAATAGATCAAGCTGAAATGACACATTCAAAAGGAATCAAAGAAACACCAGTAAATTATACTAAACGACCTGTGACTCTTTTCTTTTTTATTCTTTATTTACGTTATTCATTTAATTACGTCATCTTTTACTCAGTTTCTCATACGCTACTGCTACTACTCCTACTACCGGTTCTCGCCTCATCGATTTTTCTCTGACCGTCTTATATATTCTCTGTACAAACGACCAATACACCGAACAATGTTTTCATACTATTTTTGTAGTTTGTTCATGAATTTTAAAGCGTTAATATTATGCATCTAAAGACACAACTGTTGATCTCCCTCATAATTTTATGTTAGATGCATACATATTCAAACATGATGAAAATTGTACGTAACATCTGTAATTATGAGAATGGTATTGGCATATACTCGCTATTCCTGTTTTAACATTAAATCAAAACCTGAGTTCGTAATCCATGTAGTTATATCGACAGTGCACGTTCACAGACTCAAAAGAAAGAAAACAATAGCTCATATAAATAGACGATCTGAAGCTATTTATACATTTTAAGACATGCCATTTGAATTGAATTCGATATGGAACAGTGTGGACTACTAGAGATGAAAATGAGTTAACTCAAGGCATTTGAGGGCACCAAACTACCTATCTAAGAGGAGAAAAGTGAACACTTGGCTAACATTATAAGTATAACTATCTGGGACTTCTGAAAGCAGATAACATTGAATCAACAGAAATGAAATCTGAGAAATAAAAAGGGTAAGAGAAATAGCTACATGGCGATTTATAAGACTTACCTGAGAAGCAACGAACGAAACAACTTTTACATGACTTCGAAAAGAAAACTTAAACAGAGAAACGAAATTGCCACTGACAGTCGATCGGAACAACGAGATCATAAAGCACAATACCAAAGCTAATACCCAGGAACACAGTGAAAGTAGACAAAAATAGAGAATGATAAATCACATAAGAATGGTATGGAGTAAACTAGTCCACAAGGAATACGAATAAAGATACGACTACGTAAGAAATGCAGTCATCAGTAAACTATGCAAACTTGCAGTTTCAGCATGCAGACAAATGGTACACACACACATCGGAAACATTGTTCGAAAATGAATATGGCAAGATCTTCTGGGAGATGAAGGTACATAAAAGCAAGGAAACCAGCTGAGATAATTGTCAATAAGAAGGAAAAGGAACTGCCAAATTTTAGATTTCACCGTCAACAATTTACATGATGAATATCAACGGATGTACAAAATGAAACAAACGCCTACAACTTACCAGTGAAGTACAAATAACATGGACTTTGAATAATGCCATAAATTGCAGGAGCACTTGGAGAAATCAGGATTTTATGGAAAATGACACACCTTACGAGACAGCAGTGACCCCAGCCGGTTTCTTAAGGAACACTCCTCGAATGCGGACTTCGATTACTATCACGAAATAACGCTAACCAGCGACAGGGAAGTTAAAAGATGAATAGAACCAAAAGATATAGGAAGTCCATCACACGAGCCAACGGGAATTGAAACTGCAGAGAGTTCCATAACCCCTAACAACAAAAACATATAATTAAATACAATACACACCCATGCTGTTGTCCACGCCTCCCATGATACATCATCAAATATTGGGGAAGGCTCAAAGAAGATTTAATGGTATAGTGAGTACTGAAACTTTGGATAGGCGTATTGCTGGTCACAAAAAAGTGCTGGATATCTTGTGAGACTTGTTGCTACCAACAGCATTGAGTATTGTCTGTCAGCCAACACAGATAATTGCATGTGCGTAAAATCGTAGTGAATAGATAATAATAATTTCAAAGCCAAATTGCAATAGATGCGGAAGCAGCAAAATCGCAATAGATACCACAGAAAATAAGGAAAGTAGCATCAATACCTCAAGTGGGAAAACACAGAAAATACTGGAAGACTGTAGATGCTCATTATAACTCATACTTGATAGACAAAAATATGCCGCTTTCAGCTAGCTCTAAATGGTAAACGTTCAGTGCGTACTACTGATGCAAAGGTAAACCACTTGTTTTTATCAGCAAATTAGCTCTGAATATCATTTATCTAAGGCATCATCATTTCTTCGAAATAGTAAGGGTTTCAAATTGTACGCCTCTTATCAGTCAGGATGCATCTGCTCTCTAGTTACTTTTTCCACAAGGTGTATTTTCGTGAAAAACAGATGACGATGATGATCTGCAGTTAAAAGTTACCTTAGTCATCGCATGAACCGTACATTGTATTGTGTTTGATATTACACATCATCCTATATTGCGGTTGCACTTATGGAAATCTGTGGAGCATTGGACAATTTCCTAGTTTCCATTGCACCCAAGGCAACTCTAACTCTGAGTGGTATTAGTACAGGTTTGCTTCTTATTAAGGCGTTAAAAAGAATACGTATTTTGTTTTAGTGCGTGTCCGGTTCATATTTATGGGTTAAATAGAATACGCCCCTGGTGTTAGTATCTGTCTGGTTCCTATTTGTAGGTTAAATAGATTACGTAATTTGTAGTAGTTCATGTCCGGTTCCTATTTATGCGTTAAATAGAATGTTTATTTTGTTTTAGTACCTGTCCTGTTCTTATTTATGGGTTGAATAGAATACGCCCTTGTAATTAGTACTTGACCGGCTTCTAGAAATGGTATGCGCACCTGTCCGGTTCCTATTTATGGACTTTATAGAATACGTCCGTGGTATTAGTGCTTGTCTGGGTGCTTTTCATGCGTTTAATAGAATACACCATGTGTATTAGTACCTATCCGCTTTGTATTTATGGGTTAAATAGACTACATTTTAGATATGAGGTGAAAAGGAATCTGGTTGTATGCACACACATTTGAATAAAAAATAACGTTTGTAAGCTTTAACGAGGTGAAATAATACAATGGTACTAATACAACGACACAATCTGCATTCCATGATAGAAATGGGTTGATCTGCCGTAAAAATACCCCGCAGAAAATTTGCACCAATAATAAATATCTGAAAACGTTAATGACTTAAATCATATACAGTGTTAATAGAATGACTGGATTCGACATTAAATAACTTTAACTATTGATATACTGTAAAAAAACAACGATCAGCCGACGATCGTGTAGAAAGAGTAAGCGCTCCTATTATCCAGGATCGTATATAACATACATGTTTCCTCATTAAAGTATACATTTTAACTAAAACACTAGTACACGTTGTTTTATTTTGCACAAATCTGGGTCCAAAGCTGACCCAAAGGTCGCGTCAATCATATCTCACAGCTGTATTATCTAACAGATCGTATGTAAAATAAACGTAAATAGTAAAGTAACCTTAATAATAGTGTACAGTTATGGTCAAAGGGGTTCAAACCATTCGCCAAATATATTAGTGAATCAGGGAACATAAAAGACCCGACTAGAATTAAACACAACTTTCCCATCTGATTATCTACATTACCAATTATCTACATTACCACGTTCCAGTAAATAATAGGGAGTTATCTTTAACTAAAACGATATTAATGATAATAAAACTAGTAATATTTAACGTCTACACCGTTTTAAATACGGAATGACATTGTGCCAGAACAACTGATTTTAAGAATGAATAACACGCCAGGAAAACACTCGCAATCAGTGCTAGAATAAGTAATATATCAGTAGACACCAGGTTGAATAACGTTTTGTGACTATTAAAACTGAATAAAGAAAACGTATGCACGCACGTCTGATAACAGAACGGGAATGGGAAAATAAATTCACTGTAGTTCATAATCTGTTCTACCCAACTTACGCTATTAACATCCTTCCCATTATCTTTAAGAGTATTTATATTGACGATGTTTCGCTAGGAAGTTGCTAGAAACATTCCCACTGGCATTTTTTTTTGCTGGAAGAAAAATTTGAATTTGAGCTGGTCAAGAGCTGGCAAAGTGATTTCTTCATATTTCTGTCTTATATTATTTAGTGATCTGAATTTTCTGAAATATGTTCATTGTTTATTTCTTCATTATAGAATCAAATTAAAAAGAAAGAGCTGAGGATAGCTACAATGGGGGAATCCCTCTCAATCCTTTAAGAAGCAAGGGAACTCTCTGCTGAGGTAACTTATGTTAAGGCACTAGCAGCTAAACTGCCCCAGCTCTATCTTGAAATCGACCCTTATCAATTCAGAAAATTCAGAATTGATTGGGAAGTATTCACCAAAATGACAAGTATGCCGACATCTCAGGCCAACATACAGCTATACAACTCCTCCGATCAGTCCGTCCAGAATGCCATAGTCAACACCAACCTTGAATTCCCCCATCCCCTATGCAAGCTTGAAAGTTATTATCTCGTTTGGCGAAGGTGCCGATACGAACATGACATTTATTAGCTCGAACACTTAAAAGTCTCGAACAAAATGCCCGCCATTCTGAGACGTTCGAATCGGAATTAAGAGATAACACTTCAATGACTGACACTTCCGACATGGCTATTGCACGGACATCTACGTACTGCAAGCAAAAACAGTCCTTGAGCTAATAAAGTTCATAGTCGAATCGGCACATCCGCCAAAAGAGATAATAAATTTCAAATTTGCATGGGTTTGGTAGCTATTATCATGGTATCCCAGGAACATGCTCCTGCCAATTTAAATTTTCTTTGTGGTTTCAAATATGCAGCACTTGTAGGACACCTAACCACCTTACAAGAGTGTGCCGAGGAAAGTAACCCTGTATTGGGATTGACGAGGCTACCATGAATTCTCTTATAGCTCACATCACATTAAACCAAACAAGGGATACATATACGACCACAAGTGAAGATCAAATAGCAGAAATAGATGCGTATGCTATCCTATTGTCACTAAATGCAGATCTCAGATAAGCGAAGAACATCCCTGGTGACTACTAAACAAAGCTGAATATTTCCCTGATAGTGGGGACATTACATGTATAGGGGAATCAAAGCATCTGTTTAACATAAGGCTCACAATGAATAAGTTAGTCCCATGAAAAAATCCACTTGTGTGTCAGGGATGGTTACCGTTAAAATTCGAGGTTCGTGGAAAAACAACCAAGCAAGCCCTTTACATATGTGATGGGATCCAGCGACTTTATTTCAGCAAGGCAACATGCATTGATGTGGGAATGCTACCTGAACATATCCCAAACGCAACGGCAACATTTTCAACGCAGGCAAATATCGCAATACAACACATCGAGTACCTGAATCAATTGCCAAGTCGACCCAAAAGGCTTCTTTTTTCCCCCGACAGGAAAAACATTAGTAGACTTAAGGATTGGCTTCTAAAGCATTTTGGCAATACACTATTAAAAGACGATGGGGTGTTGGCATCTAGGTCCGACCCCGCCACTCATATCTACTTTAAAGGGGTAGCGGTTCCAAATACCAGACACAACCGAATTCCTGTGCTTTATCACTTCAAGGAGCCAGTACGACTCACACTTTGGGATGATGTTAAAAGAGGCATTTCTACCCCAGAGCCCGTTGGTACCCCTTCAGATTGGTGCAGCACTATGGTAATCACTTCTAAAAAAGGCAGAAAACCAAGAAGAACGGCGGACTATCAGCATTTAGACGCAGTGCAAACGAGAGATACACCACACTAGCTCGACATTCCAACTAGCATTACAGGTACAACCCAACAAGAAAACCCTTTTAGATGCAATGGATAGTAATCATTAAATCCCTCTAGAAGAGAAATCTCAGCCACTTACAACTTTCATTACTTAGTGCGACCGTTTCATGTATCTCCGGATACCTCAGGGATACTTAGCCTCCGGTAGTGCTTATACGCATAAATATGATTACAACATTAAGAACACTCCTCGGAAAGTATAAGTCGTAGATATTCCGCTACTTTTTGACAACAGTATAGAACATGCCTTTGACTATCTTTCAGTGCATGCAGAAAACGGAATTGTCTCTAACAAAAATAAATTCTAATTTTGTCAAGATGTGGTTCAGTTTGGAGGTCCTCAAATAACATCAGGAGTATCCCGTTCCTAGAATTTACTCAATGCAATGGCCAGCTTTCCTATCCCAAAGAATATAACTGATGCAAAGGCTTGATTAGGATTAGTTAACTAAGTAGCATGGGCACATTCCCTAAGCCCAATAATATCTCCCTTTCAAGAACTTGTCAAACAAACATCATGCTTCATTTGGAATCAGGATATCGAGAATGCATCTACGTAGATCATTGTGAATTAGGTAAAAAAAAGGTGTAACGACCTTTGATATTAATAGAGAAACCTGCCTTGCCCCAGACTGGAGTAGAGAAGGCATGGGTTTCTTGCTATTAGAAAGACACTGTGTATGTTCCTCTAAGCAATCACTGGTATGTTGTCCTGAGGGCTGGCACAGGCAGCAGATTTTGCACAGATACAGAGCGCTGATATCACCCATTGAAGACGAAGCAGCAGCAATCGCCTGGGCATAAGACAAATGCCGTATATTCATTATGGACTGCCCTAACGTAATTGTAGTAACAGATCACCAGCCGTTAATAGGAGTATTTAGCGACAGGATCCTGAGCAAAACACATAACCCACACCTCTTTAAGCTTCAAGAGAAATCACTCAGCCATTTTGTACGATCCAACACTGCCCAGGAAAGTTGCATGCAAATTCTGATGCCGTTACACGCACGCCAGTCTCTACAATGAGTGCCCATATATGCATATCTTCCACACCCCTTCCTCTGAAGACATTGATCGGATAGAATAGATGCCATGGTAGAAGTAGCAACCCAGCAAGTCATGAATAATTTTAAAAAACGATACAATCATGTCAGCTGATCTCGTACGTGTATCAGACCGAAATGATTCGTGTTACACGACTCTTATCACCACAATACAACTAGGTATTTCATCCAAACGTTCACTTACTGAACCGGAAATCCGTAAGTTCTGGGATGTACGCAATCGACTATGTACATACAGGGATTTTACACTGATAGATGGGAGAATCGTAGTATCCAAATCTCTCAGAGGAAAAGTACTACGTTATCTGTACTCAGCTTACCAGAGCGTGGTTGGCATGAAAGCCCGTGCCAATGAATCGGTGTGTTTACCCGGTATGAATGCATCGATACGTAACTTTAGAACCAATAGCCTAATACGCACAAATATTTCCCTAAGTCAGCTACTTGAACACGTCATATTGACCTGAGTTCCAGATGTGCCCTTCCAGCAGATAGTGATAGAACATTTTTTACGTCGGATACATTGCAACTCCTTGTCTGTGCAGACAGACTCACTGGCTAGATTATTTTGTATCATCTTAAACCAGTTCATGCCATATCTCAAAACTGATATATATATATATATATATATATATATATATATATATATATATATATATATATATATATATATATATATATATATATACAGGGTGTTTCAAAAGTCTTGGGAACATAACGATTTTTAATAACTCAAAAACTATTAGGAGTTGAAAAATGAAATTGGTACCGTTGGAAAGGTTAAAGTTTCAAGTTTTGTGGGGAATCTTCAAATTTGCTCACACGGCAGACATCTAGTCGATAGTCCATTTCCTGCCAAACGCGTTCCAGCATCTTGACGTCAATGGTTCCCACAACTGCCGTTACTCGAGCCTTTAGTTCGTCAATATCTCTTGGAAGGCGCGGCACATAGACTTGTTGCTTGACAAAGCCCCAAAGGAAAAAGTCACACGGGGTAAGATCTGGAGACCTAGGAGGCCAGGGCATGAGAACGTCATCACCTCGCCCAGATCTCCCAATCCATCTACCAGGCAGCTTTGTGTTAAGAAACTGCCTTACTCTAAGACTCCAGTGTGGTGGTGCACCATCTTGTTGAAAAATGAAGTCATCAGATTCTGCTTGTTCCAACTGAGCCATTAACCAGTCTTCCAGCATGTTGAAATAGGATTCACCAGTGATAGTTGCCTCTTCAAAGAAGAACGGTCCATAGACACCTTTCTTGGAAATTACACAAAACACGTTCACTTTTGGTGAATCTCGCTTGTGCTCAAGAAGTTCATGAGGATTCTCAGTACCCCATATGCGAGTGTTATGCTTGTTAACTTTGCCATTCAGATGGAAGGTCGCCTCATCGCTAAAAACAAGCTGGTCATCAAAGCCGTTATCTTCCAACTTCTCTTGCATTGCAATGCAAAAGTCACGGCGAAGTGGCTTATCAGTGTCCTTCAACTTTTGGACCAACTTGAGCTTGTAAGGTACCATTTGCAGTCGTTTCCTTAAGACACGCCAGACAGTTGCTGGAGCAAGCTGAAGTTCCCTGCTGGCTCCTCTCACTGATTTACGGGGGCTCCGCTGAAAGGCTGTCCGAACTTGCTCAACTGCATCTTCTGAAGTTGAAGGGCGACCTGTTCGCTTACTTAGGCACAAACACCCATCTTTCACAAATTTAGCATGCCATCTGACAATGGATTTCCTTTCAGGGGCTTCTTTTTTAAATTTCCTGCGAAATGCACGCTGAACACATGTCCACGATTCAGTCTTTGCAAATTGGAGGACGCAAAATGCCTTGTCTTGTTTAGAGAACGCCATTACTGCACCTGGAAAGATAACACGAACATCATTAGTATGACCAAAAACTTGATTAAGCAAGCTTTAAAATGGCACCAGTTTCATTTTTCTACCTGGAATAGTTCATGAGATATACGCATTTGTAATGTTCCCAAGACTTTTGAAACACCCTGTATATATATATATTTGTCGGAAACTATTCCACACCCCGGAAGAACTAAGTTGCGATGTTGGCCCACCTTTTAATTCCCTGTTTCAACAGTTCCTCAAGACATGGTGTTTGAAGCACATACAGTCCTCAGTAGCATACTGTGAGTCTAATTGTCGAGCAGAGATTGCTGTAAAAACAGCGAAGCGGATAATTCATGGAAATACAGGTCCCCAGGGCTTATTGAATAATGACAGTGTTGCCAGAGCTATCCTGCAATACCGCAACACCCCTATCCAAAGCATTGGCATATCATTAACACAACTAATGCTTCACCGCCGACTTTGTGACTTCATACCATCCAAAACTGCACCATAGAAACCACATGCAAAATGGATAGTTGTAGCTAGGAACCGTGAGATAAGCTTATCCCAACGCAATGCTCACCTTGCCGAGCGGTACAATCACACAGCGCATACTCTATACCCAATAAGAAGGATAAAGAGTAGCAATACAACGTGCAAACAATCGTCGATGTAAAATAACAGGTCGTGTTGTCGAAACCCTCTTTAACCGTCAGTATCAAATCAGGATCGATGGGTCAGGCAGAATTACTTTGCGAAACCGCAGATTCCTCAGAAAACTTTCAACACCTCTAATTCCAGTCCCTATTCCCAGTGCTTTCCCATAGTCTCCTGATACACCGCTTTGGGATTCGCATATACCTGGTACACCATTGCCGCATAACAGAGGAGACGTGATCACATTGTCGAGGCACCCAACATCAACTAGCATTGCTAAACCAATGCCAACTAAATCAGCCCGGGCATTATCCAGGTTACTCCCTCACAATGAACGAGGCCTGAAGGTTCTCATTCTTTCCCAAATACCATTGCGTTCGCGTACTGGTGGAGGGAGGGGATATATAATCAAATTAACACATACCGGCTCCAATATCTTATACTCTATAGGCAAATATTTCTGTAATGAAGCAATATTTATATATAGAAGTATTCACTCTCAGACTGGCAGCCAATAAGAATTCATATAATGGACTTGCCCAACTTGACATATTGGAGCAGTCCAGCTATCTTATGTACTGGCTTTTTGATTACTTGAGGTATTACTTACCTTGCTGCTCAACTGGTGGTGCAGTTGCGCCTTAAGTATCAATTCTCGATATACATATTTCTATATTCATAATATTTCGGCCGTTATATTTCCTGGTCTTCGTGAGTTGTCTTTCCTCGTAGTCATCCATCTTGTGGACATTTCCAACTCATCTCTTTATATCATTCTTTATTTGTTGAATCGTACATCTTCATTATTATTCCCAATTCTTGTGACGTTTTTCCTTATGTTTACTGTAGTAATCACAACGTTTCAGCTGACATAGTTCAAATAACGTTTCGTGATACTGGGCACCGTCACAGAATATTACACCCATGTTCTCTTTTATATTGTTCGAAACTTTTCGCAGTCATGAGAATGTCTTAGCAAGTTAGCTGAAAGACTGTCACAAGGTTCAGAGCATAGAATGCGAACAGTGATCGGGAAATAATGAGAACATTGTGTACATGTTCACTCAGTTCTGAACAATATATTTTAGTTTTAATCAAACGTTTTACTTTCTAAAATAAAGTAAGCACTCGTCTTTACTTTTTTTATAGACGAACGCAGATTGCACATAAAATTATTAGAAAAAAAGCTGGTGAAAACTTAACCCTTAAATGCTGTATTTGTAATATTGGTTAAAAAATGGGGAACGTTCCATAGGGATAATATAAAATAGTATAAATTATTATTGGAATAAAATATTTATTAAATAAAAATTAATGATGTTGTAAATGTGCAACAAATGGCAGATCATTTTACATGTACAACAAAACACTATAATATATGCCTATAAATGATCATGATACGCTATAGAATTATACAATAATAATAATGACAAGATTCAAAAGTTTAAGCTCTTGAATTAGGCAGATAACACACCGATGACACTCGCCCGAGACATGAGAGATACCGATTACTTATTTAGCGGGTGTGCTGATGTAACATCATACTAATACCTACTCACCCTTGCCAACAGGAACGTTGCAAATTTGAAACAAGTTGCAGTAATGCATATTATTGTTGACTATTATATTAAATAGGCATTTTTCGGAATGTATTTGAAACAAAAAGCATTTAAGAGTTTGTAGATTCTACATAAAATTTTAGTCGAGAAAAGTTCTTTGATTTTAACATAGGTTTTCATTATCAATTATATCCTCAATAAGCGATAATTGAAATCAATAACCGGATCATACTGAAGCCAAATAGAATCGGAGCATGGTTTACATTGATAGCATGAAATTCCGCGGAAAAAAGGAGCTTTATTGCACTTAATTTGAATGTTGTAAATGTTAACATATCGATAACTATAACGATCATAAGGACAAAGAAACTTTTACTTTCATAGACATAGATAAAATGTCACACATATATATGCGCGATACAACTAAATGTAAAAGCATTCTCGTCGAGAGGTTTTAATCTAAACGTCTTTCTCTGAGAATGATAGACACTTCAGAACACTTTAATGCTATGACACACACCTGCCAAGTTTGAAAGACAGGTAAACCCAGTCTTCTAATTAAGACAAAGCGAAACATTTTCTGTTTGCGTCAAGTAAATTGTATCGACACGAACGTTGTTAAAAAGTAAATAATATACAAGGGTTGTCAATAGTTTCTTTGATTTTATTATAGAATCATGGATACATTGACGGGACTCCATGAAAGTTCGAAATCTTATAGTGAAAGTATAGCAATACGACATGTAAACCCCACAGTTCGCATCGCAAAAATAAATAAAAAAGCTGTATCTGGGTATTATTTACTTCTTTTTTATTTCTTACAATTGCAACTTCCAGTTTCTTGAAAAGACAATATACAAGAGTAACCAACAATAATTGTAGGTTTGCATCGAAATCGAGTAAATACAGAGACGCGTCGTTTGTAGGCAGACCACTCTTCATTTTGTCTGCAGAAATCACATCGGAATAATCAAACGACAGTTTGGACTCCTAATAGCAGGGCAGTAACTGGTATGTCTTCTCAGAAACCACATTAGTAGGCAAATAGAAATAATCGAATGGAATGACGGCTTGGACTCATAATAATAAGACGGTAACTTGTATGCCTTCACAGAAACCCCATCAGCAGACCCCACTTTATAGGGTAAGCATACTAAACATCTAACAAACTATCTTATTATCTATAACTGAAAACTGGCTTATTAATTTGACTGACTTGGGTATCCTTCTAATTTTAAAATTGTGTTAATACCTTTCTCTCAGGTAAGTGTTAGTACTTAACCTGTCTTCTATTAATCATCTTGGAAAAATTGTATTAACCCAATAAGTAAGATAACAACTGCAATCTAATGGTTACACTGTGTTAATAACAAGGTTGAGTTTCATCGTAAAGAGATTTCTTTCATAAAATTGCATATTTGATAATGTTTACATATCACCGTAAAACAACTTAGCGAACGAGAGTAAAGTCGATGTAGACAAACACAGAGAGAATGATCTCTCTCAATTACAAAACATAGGCATATTATTTTAGGACAATTAATAACATCGATATTTGATCTTGTTACTAGACAGTCTCTCGATATGAATGTACTTTTGTTTAAGATGACGCGTAAGGAACTCTTATATGCAAGGAATAGTAACTGTTGGTATAATGAAAATTAGTATTTTAATTAGTAACTTACGCTATAGCGTGACCATATATTTAGTGAACCATGCATCTAATATAAGCTTACAATTAAACAAACACACTATGACATTATAGTACTATTTCACAATAGTATTTTATTTAAAAAATATTTTACCATTAAAATGTCCACGTAGAATAAAAGAGGAGGTAAAGGACATCTTTAAATACACATCTAAAATAGATAATTCACGTGGTCTAATATGGATTATATGGACAACTATGATCATCAACTTGTTATTCTTATAACGTTTCGACCGATGTAACCTCTGACCTTATTCGTTATATCTTTTAGAACTCAGCAATTGTTATATAGAAGTAAGAAATATATACGAACATTCTAACTAAGAAAATTTAAACCACGGGGTTTATTATTCTCGTTTCATCAGCTATGACCACGTAGAATTGTATATTATTTTTTTTATAAATGTTATACTTAGTTTGAATCAGCTGTAGGGAGGATTGAACCTTCAATCTAGATAATACTGTTACTTAGAACTGACAGTTTGAACGCCTTTTTATGTTGTGACACAGACCCATGGTAAGCAAAAGCAAAAATACTTAAGAGTTTAACCGGCTCGAAGAAGCCCTTCCCCTCCACCGCAAAGTGAGTAATTGTGTCGATATTTAAATTCTAAAATGTTGAATTCTAAACACGTACGTTTTACAAAATAAAGGAAATTAAAATGTGGACAGAAAACACGCCCTTCATATTTACAAAGACAGAAGAAAAAAGTCTTCACACAAATATTTCACTGATTTTGATTTTTGTTAGAAACTTGGCAAACATAATCAATAATCTATCAATAATTCATGCATTAACCTTTAACTACAACAGCGTTCCACATTTGTGACAATTCCGATGAAGTCGATACAAAAAAAAATAGGAAAGATTTGAGAAAAAATAATCTATTTTAATTTTATAATTGCTTCTTAAATGTAGCAGCACGGTTAAATGTTCTATGTTGTCGGCTTCCAGATATAATGCCATTATGACGTTATGTATTATAATATATATATATATATATATATATATATATATATATATGCGTATATATATGCGTATATATATGCGTATATATATGTATATATATATGTATGTATATATATGTATATATATATATGTATGTATGTATATATATATATATATATGTATGTATATATATATATATATATATATATATATATATATATATATAGAGAGAGAGAGAGAGAGAGAGAGAGAGAGAGAGAGAGTGAGAGAGAGATAGATAGTTGGATTCCATGCCATGAATATTGTATTACAACTCCATGACGCTTGCAATTGGAAATCTTCCGGAAATTATAAGGAGTATATATATATATATATATATATATATATATATATATATATATATATATATTTTAATATATGTGCAAAAGTAGTAAATGTTAATTTACATTAAATTTTCCGATGGGTTTGGCGAATTGTGTTATCTTTAAAGAAAATGATTTTGTTAGATCATCCATCAGGAGATGGAAAACTCTGAGATAAAACCTGCGCCCGATATCGTGTCGCGGTTATGTTGCTTCGGCTTATCATTGAAACAAGTCTTTGTAGAATGTAGGCATGCTTTGTCATCTACATGTGCAGATATCTCTATAAGAACCACGGCGATAAATAAATTACGACGTGGGCGGCTGTTCATAAAATACAAGACTTATAAAAAAATAAGTCGGGCTTACAGAGTCATCTGCGGGCCCACAACCAGATATTGGACATATAAGTATTGAAGAGATCGCTTTATTTATGTAAAGAACTAACAATTATATATATATATATATATATATATATATATATATATATATATATATATATATATATATATATATATATATATATATATATATAATTCACTTGTTACAAATATCCAGGGGGTATAAATCCAAAGGAAGTTGAAACCGGGTTTATGACAGTGCTCAATGAAAATTCAGAGCAAAATATGTGTTTTTGTTGGTGATTTTATTATTCCATTATTGCGACAATATATATGTGGTTTTGTTAGCATTCATAATGAAAGCCAACTCTTCAAGCGTTAACGGAATCACTGCCTAAAATTTTAAATTCAACCACAACCGGAAATTGAAGATGCATAAGAGGGAGGAGGGCGAAGATGGGGCTCAGCCTATAGCGAGGATAGGAAAGGGGGAGGGGGAGACCCCTAACAGGTGATATTTCAGAAAGTTGAGTGGGGTGATATCTAGTGTCTGGGCCATCGTGACCTCAATTTCAACCGGGACAGAGGGCCGGGTTGGTTTAATTTAATAATGAGAATAAAATTATTAAATTATAACTGTCATTTCTGTTGTAATAGGTGATTATCGTGTAGAAAAAATGTTTGATGATTTTTATTTAGGGTATTAATTGCTACTTTTGCATTCTATTTCAATATAATTATTTATGGATTTTACAATGAGCTCAGTAACGGTAGTGAATTTTGTTGTGATAATATTTGTTAATTGTAATTATATTATACTAAAATTAATACTAGTGGAATTACTATATAAAAGAAATTTGATGGTGTTACTCTCTTTAGTATTAATAAAATCAATTACAATAAGAATAATAATAATAAAACCAATAGTACCTACGATAGTCGCAGTGACAATAGTATCAACAGTAATAATAATAATAATAATAATAATAATAATAATAATAATAATAGTAGTAGTAGTAGTAATAATAATGACAATTATTATAATCCTGTTATTTGTGAAGTCATTAGGCGAAATTAGTCTACAAGTGATGGTAAGCTTTTATAGTTCTACTACCAATAATCAAGACTAGACACCAGTTAATAATTAAGTGTTCAAGATAATATTCGAAGGATTAAGTAATTGAGATTAGATTAATCTAATTGGTATCAGAGTTAATAGCTATCACAGTTATGGGTTTAGGAGGGAGATGATTTTTGTAGAATTGGTAGTATGACTGAGAGGCTTTTGAGGCTGAGAATTTAAGGTAATACTTAGAGATTTGATGTTATTGATGGTTTAGTGGGGTTGTTATATATCTATAGATTCATCGAGACTTGTTGGGGGTGGGGTGGGGTGGTAAATTCGAGTGTGTGAGTAGGGGTTGTGATGTGTTTTGAAGTAGTGTATAATGGGGGAAATGTAATTATTTATTTCTAAATTTTTTCATTTTTAAATATGTGGGGGGTTGGTGTGGGGTTAGGGTGGGGTATGTGGGTTGCTAAGGAGGTAGAGTCTACTATGTTTACAGTTGATAGACGTCTCTTGTTTTCTATTTAGGAGTGTATGTCTGTCTTTAAAACGGATAATTTCTAGTTTTTCATTCAAACATAATCTACATGGTGAGTTCATTGATTTGCAGGAGCTAGATTTTTTTAAGATGTTCTACTTTATTATGGGAGTTTCTTTTTTGTTTTTAGTTTGTGGTAGTGTAGTGATAGTCCAGCTCTTAATTTCCGGTTGAGGTTGAATTTAAAATTTTAGGCGGTGATTCCGTTAACGCTTGAAGAGTTGGTTTTCATTATGAATGCTAACTAAACAACATATATATTGTCGCAATAATGAAATAATAAAATCACCAACAAAAAACATATATATATATATGTGTGTGTGTATGTATGTATGTATGTATGTATGTATATATGTTTATATATGTATGTATGCATGTTCATATATGTATATATATATATGTGTATATATATATATATATATATATATATATACTTCAGAGAATGATTGATACAAAAAAAGTTGGACAAATACAATATTTATTGAAACATCAGTAGTTCAAAAGAAAAGAGGGGTCTCGTTATCTTTAATTCATGGATGTTTAACTTTTGATGTGTTAATAAACATAGTATTATTACACTAATTTCATTAATGTATTGCAGTATCCAATACATGTAGCTTTCTATTATCACAATAGATTATTATTTAAAGATGCATACTTTTTCGTTAAATTATAATTCAACGTTATATGTGGGTGTTTACGTGTCTGATGAAATCTATCAAGTTTCAAATAATCAATACTATTGACAGTACTAATGTGTGTTTAGTTTATTACCTTTAACATTTATTCATGCTTTGGTTAAAAGTACATTGAGCTTTTCTACACAGATTTCCATCGAAACAATTCAGCTCTGCACACACACTAATATATATATATATATATATATATATATATATATATATATATATATATATATATATATATTCATGTGCTCCCTATCTAGACGCAGGGTTATCTGGTATAGACCGTAACGGTTTCGTATTAATGTAAAAATAATCTTCTGTGATGAAGAGATTTCTCGGGGTTGCCGACAGGGGTAATAATAATAATAATAATAATAATAATAATAATAATAATATATATAGATATATATATATATATATAATATATATATACATGTGTGTGTGTGTGTGTGTGGGTGTGTGTGTGTGTGTGTAAACATAGACTATATATATATATTAATAATTTCCTATTGTCAGTGGTAATATATGTATGGTTCTTAGACTGCTTGGTCACATTGTATGTGTCACTGTTCTGTTTTCAAATCTAGGCGTTAATGTATTTTCTTCGTTTAGTTACACTGATGAGTCATATACGACATAACAGTTGTCTGTTAGTGACTATATTACATATATATATATATATATATTTATATATATATATAGGTATATTTCTATATGCATATATGTATATATAGTTAAATGCGAAGCTAGTTATTGTAAGTAAGTTTCATTTGACTATATGTGTTACTTTCGAAGTAGCTTCATAAGCTCTTTGGAGCGAAACCCCTCAATTACTGTGTAGCTTCCTTTATGCAAGTATCTTTTATAATAAAAGAAAGTTACACTTATACACTACTTAATACTAAACCAACAATCAGTATACTAAAGTAATGTTGATTTTCCCCGTGTGTTCTAGGCAAAAAAAACGTGTAAATATAAGCGCTATATAGACTACCAATATATTCCGGCGTTATGCCAATAATTTATTCGTGTTTCTAGTAATTATCAGTTCGCATTAATCTATTTCATTATTTACATACATTAATTCCAGTGTTCTTGACACTCGCAAAATTGGCACACATGCAGTAAGTCGGAGTAACTTTTACTACCACGCAGTAATCTACTACCACCACCAACAACTTACACCGACACTTATTCTTCATTGGATATTTTTTAAAGCTAAGAACAGTTTTTTGCAGTAGGGTGAGCTAGACAATTTTTGTGATGGAAATTTCACAAGAAAGACCCAGAAATGTAAGCACGGTTGAACACTTCACATAGACAGGGATATAGATATGAAACAGCCTAAAACCATTGTTTTGTCATGAAAGGTGATATCGAGAACAGATGATAGGATGTTCTACTAGATCGCCAAGTCGGTATCAAGAAGGGAATTGCCTAACATTATATGGTAGTAATCCTCTATTTTAGCACCTTTCTGACACTTACATAGATAGACGATTGCACCAGGGGTCAGATTAGTTCTAGAGTGGTAGAATGGAACCCTTACTATCGGGGTGGGTAGTATATACGTAGTGCCGGTACTTTTTATGTGTATGCTTAATTATTTTCTTACTGCCTAATGGAACACTTACACACGGTTATTACCCTATTGTTAACTTTTACCTAGGTTCAGATAAAGCCTATAAACTTTTTTTGGGAAGCGTGCGTGGCCCCCCTCTGTATTTGACCTGATGTGGCGAGTGTAAAATGCAATAAATTTCGGCAATTAAGGGCATTTTTGACTCCCCCCTCTCTTTAACTTATTTGGGAAGTATTCAACTACTGTCATCACTAAGTTTCGAACACATATATTTTAGTAATTTTTTTTAATAAGAAACAAGCCGCGCGTGCGTGGTCCTCCTCTCTATGTGACTCGATGTGGCGAGTGTAAAATGCAATACATTTAGGTTATCTGGGGCATTTTTGATGCCCCTTTAACTTTTACGGAAGTATTCAACTACTGTCATCACTAAGTTTCGAACACATATATTTTAGTAATGTTTAAATAAGAAACAAGCCGCGCGTACGTGGTCCCCCTCTGTATATGACTTGATTTTGCGTGTGTGAAATGCAATACATTTGGGCAATATGAGGCATTTCTGACCCCCCTTTAACTTATTTGGAAGTATTCAACTACTGTCATTACTAAGTTTCGAACACATATATTTTAGTAATTTTTTAAATAAGAAACAAGCCGCGCGTACGTGGTCCCCCTCTGTATATGACTTGATTTTGCGTGTGTGAAATGCAATAAATTAAGGCAATTTAGGGCATTTCTGGCCCCCCCTTTAACTTATTTGGAAGTATTCAACTACTGTCATCACTAAGTTTCGAACACATATATTTTAGTAATTTTGTTTTATAAGAAACAAGCCGCGCGTGCGTGGTCCTCCTCTGTATGTCACTCGATGTTGCGAGTGTAAAATGCAATAAATTCGGGGAATATGGGGCATTTTGACCCTCCTTTAACTTATTAAGAAGTATTCAACTACTGTCATCACTAAGTTTCGAACACATATATTTTAGTAATTTTGTTTAATAAGAAAAAAGTGCAATTCCATATCTCTTGTTACTGTTAAAGAGGCTAATACATTCTTTATGATTTTCTGCCTCCTGCATTCTACAGCTACAAAACTTCCAAGATTGAATATCCATATGCAAATAATTCCGGTTACTTACTACTACTTGAATGTCAAATTCTCTTGCAAGTGTAAGATAATAGCTAACTCTTTACGGAAAAACTGTAAGTGAAATTAAATAAATGTTATATATTTTGTTGAGTTTAAAACAAAGAAGTATTTCCTTTACTCTTGATTGATTATACTATTATGACCGATTGGTGATGAAAGAATATCGTGCACCATAACGGAAAACTTGTTAGTATTACTTATTTTGTTATAAACAATCCTTAAGGAACATTTATTTATAATTAATTGAAATGAGTTTCGGGCTTTTATTGCACGTGGAATACATGGGAATTATACAATATTCTTCTCATATATATATATATATATATATATATATATATATATATATATATATATATATATATATATATATATTCATATATATATATATATATATATATTTATATATATATATATATATCCGTATATATATTTATTTATACATATATATATATATATATATATATTTATTCATACATATATATATATATTTATATATATATATATTGATATATATGTATATATATGTATATATATATATGTAATTATGTGTATATATATATATGTATGTATATATATATGTGTATGTATATATACATGTATATATATACACACATATATATATAGATATATATATAGATATATATATATATATATATATATATATATATATATATATATAAAAATTTACGCAAAAGCACAGAAGATGCAGAATATATTAATACAAATAAAAATCAAGACAAATATTTTTTCATTTTAACTTTCATAAATTGAATTTTTCGTTTTGCCATAATTTCGCTAGAACCTAGCCTTGTAATACAGAGAGATTTGGTAGAAGCAGTAAATATACCTTCTGGCAGCTGTCAGTCAGAATGGAAATGGGACGACAAGATTTTTTTTTTTATTACTGGTCTCTTGTTTTTTTAATATGGTCAACGCCGTGCAGCGCGCATTGATACAAATTGGGTAGTTGATATTCTTTTAATATATCCTTTAAGAAATTTAACATAACATTGAGGCAAACGCCCAAAAGCACAGAGGATACAAAATATATCATTAAAAATAAACACCCAAGACAGATTCCTTTTCATTTAAACTTTCATTAAATTAATTTTTCGTTTTGCAATCATTTCGCTAGAACCTATCCTTGTAAAGCAGATAGATTTTGTAGAATCAGTAGCAGTCACGTGTGGTAGCCGTCCATCATAATGGAAATAGGACGACGGTCTTGTTAACTTTTTATTACTTGTCTCTTTAATTTGAATATAAGCAACACTGTGCAGCGCGGATTGATAAACAGTGGGTAGTTCATATTCTTGTTAAGCATTTTTTAAAGATTGAACGTTAAAATGAAAAAGAATCTGTCTTGATTTTTATTTTTATTAATATATGCTCTATCCTCTGTGCTTTTCGCCGTGTCCCTCAATTGTATGCTGAATTTCTTAAAAGATGCTTTAAAATAACATGAATTACCCAATTTTTGTCAATCCCCGCTGCACGGCGTTGCCCATTATCATAGGAAATAGACCAGTAATAAAGAACAAAACAACAACATGGACGTCGTATTTATATTCTGACGGACAGCTACGAACACGTACTGCTACTGCTTCTACAAAATCTCTCTGCTTGACAAGGCAATGTTCTAGCGAAATGATCGCAATACGAAAAATTTCATTAATGAAAGTTAAAATGAAAAAAAATCTGTCTTGACTTTTATATTTATTAATATATTCTGTATCATTTGTGCTTGTGGGCGTTTGCCTCAATTTTATGCTACATTTCTTAAAAGATGCTTTAAAAGAATATGAACTACTCACTTCTTTTCAATATGCGCTGCACGGCGTTGCCCGTATTCAAATTAAAGAAACCAGTAATACAAACACAACATTGCTGCTCCAATTATATTCTGACGGACAGCTACCAGCAAGTATATTTACCGCTTCTACAAAATATCTCTGCTTGACAAGGCTAGGTTCTAGGGAAATTATCGCAAAACGAAAAATGTAATTCATGAAAGTTAGAATGAAAAAAATATATACCTTGATTTTTTATTTATTAATATATTTCGCATCTTCTGTGCTTTGGGCGTTGGCCTACATTTTATGCTAACTTTCTTAAAAGATGCTTTAAAAGAATATTTACTACCCAATTTTCTGTATATATAAATATATATATATTTATATATGTGTATTTATATAGAGGTATATGAATTATGACAAAATATGGATTAGCATCTACACTCCGTAGCGTTTTATTAGCACTCTTTACAAAAAGATACACCTCGGTGATTGTCAACCAGTAACAACAGAGAAGATATAAATAATCAGGATCATTTTATATAGCAATAACAATGTTTTTTATTTTTAATTATTTATTCTTATTTTTTCACATTATCAAATAACATAACATTCCTGTGTGATGTATATTTAGGACTCGTTTCTCTTGAGGTGGGTCAACTAAAATTATTATGTCAATGTCAGCCCTGCAAAACCCAAGATCACCAGGAAAAACTCACAAAGAAGAAAAGTTTTTAAATTGAACAGTCTTTAAAAAACCTACATTACACCGTGGGGCATTGTGGGTAAAAACAAACACAAAAACAAGAAAACACACTCACACGTGGAAAATAAAGTATTTGAACGCTGTCATTTTTATTTTTCAGTTTTTTATATATATAATTGCCATTTGTGAGCGAAAAGTAAGTTTGCGAGGCTTTATTCCTTAGTGCTGACATTTTATAACAACTACCTTTGTTTAGTCCCTACTCTTTTAATTAATACGGAAAGATACTTCCTCAGCTCCATTGCATGATTGATGAACTATTTCATTACAGAATGTAAACAAACTCATATTTAATACAAATGCTGTCGTAACTTTTCGTAACTTAAGAATAACAAAAAATACAACAGAATATCATGGTAAATGTTACTTACACTGTTAAATGTAAGGTTATGGAAAACATTAAATGAGGACGGCTGAGGTACATAGAGATGTGATATTAACATCTAGAAATCAACATCAATTCGCACGAAATTTATTAATAATAAAACATTAATAAAACAAAAAAAATTAACATAATAAAGTTAAATAAACTTGCCCAAAAGAAGATTAAGGGTGGAATTTTTATCTAACTTCTGTGAAATATATTAGTAATATAGCATTAATTAAAGTGAATAAGAAATTAACATGATAAAGTTTAATACACAAACCACAAAGCAGACTAAGAGTCGAATTTTGATCCAACTTCTGTGAGTATGTCTGGTGTAAGTAGCCCGTCTAAAATGAAGTTCTAATGCTGTACGAACAGGCAATGATACTTTCAGATACATATTTTCTTGAAATTGTAAAGACTTAGCTGCATGGGAAGACAGGCGTATGGATAGACATACAAATAGTATGTTAGTGAATTATTAGTTATATAGTCTAATAATGTATTTTCTCTAGGTCGAAAATTCAGAGTTAATTCCTAAGATATGAGTTTATATTTCAAATGGCTCAGGGCTAAACATATTTGCAGATACCTTTCTAAAATTGCGTATTTAAAAAAACTTGCTTTCTACTTGGACATTAATATTATCTGTGTTCATCCTACTAATTGTAACATTAAGCAACATACAGGAATACGTTGGTTACTAAGTCGTAAAGTCATTCCGTGATAATTATTTTAGTTAACTATATTCTTGTTTACTCTGTTTTAAATACAATCTTACCGGTTCTATTGGTCTCTTTTGACAAGACAGGATAATATTTTATATTTTTCAAATCGATGACTTGGTTTGAAGTTCTTCAGAAAATAAGAAAAATGTTGAGTAAAACTTGAAATTATTTTATTCGCTTAATATTTAATGGATATTAAGTATTGATTATGTGCATATTCAAGAGAGATTCGCCATAGGTTCGGGAGAAAACTCCTTCACTTGTCACGGTCTTTGACCAGTCGTTTAGTTCGCAGAAGCGGAATATCAGTATATACCTATATCTAGTCGCTTTATCTAATTTCTTAGTTGTCTACTTCATCTTTCTTTTCAAATACATCGTCATTACATGCTTTTTCTTAGTAAATCAGAGCCTGGTAGCTGGAAAGAATGTCTAAAGGATGTTAATCTCTTTTTTCTTAATAATGTCAATGAAGGATCTTTAATGGTAAAATTCTTTCTTAACTCTGCGTTTCAGACTCTCTCCCTGGTAGTTATCTTACGATAGTGTTTGAACATTTCATTATAAAGACATTGAACTTATTGATGTATTGGTTATTAGAAAACACATTAACTATTACAATATGTAGAAAATTACAAGAATAAGCAGAATGTAAGATTACAGTGTCGTTGAAGGGTAGTTATTTTAAATAGTCTGAATGAGTTTTTGAATGCAGATAACAGTCAATAATCGGAAGGAGCATCCAAGGTGTAAATGCCAAACAGTGTACATTTTTCAAGGTGTCCACCTTGACAATAATGACGTTATTATCACGCCTATTGTCGATTGTGTGCGACTCAGAGATACATCATTTACTTGTTATGTTATTAAATATCAAACAAGTTATAAAGTCTCACAAGTTATAAAATTGAGGTTGCTAAAGGTAGTTTTTAAAATATAAACCAAGCGTGTTTTGTAAATATAACAGTCACTCATCAACAAGTGAACGAATACTAGCTAAGTTTGAACATTAGAGTACAGTTTTTGTTTTAACTTACCGCCTGTAACGCCTGCATTTATAACCCTTGCTTCTTACTTGAAGTGACATCTGCAACATGCTTTTTGGAAAGACCTTCAACAACTTACGCCAGTTGAAATTTGCAGACAGTTACATGAAGAAGCATAACATAAACATCATACACATTATCACATAATCAAACCATTATACAAGTATATCACACTATACTCGAGTTTAATGAGTGAAAGTAATACTTCTACTCATTGGCGCATCAGATTAAGTGTTCTATACTTTATACTAACAAAATACACATTTGCTACAACACAATCTTCAATACACTTTAAACAAATAAGCGTTACACAGGTCACAACTTGAATAAATAAACATAGGGATTAAATATTGTATTACTTTAATTATTCGAACTACTTTTCTTATTTGGAATCTTATTCTCAGAACGTTTTTTCTGTGTAACAATTTATAATCGTGTTGTTCTAAGTAATCATTAAGCCAAACTCAGAACTCTGTAAAGATTTTATTTCTGAAGCATAACTTTTATCCACAAAGGTTAGAGTTATGGTTAGAGTTTGAAGAATTAAGTAATTCTTATTTCTTTGTAAGTATAAATATAATATTCTCGTACTGATTCCTGAATTCGATATGAATATTCCCAAGATCACCAAAAACGTATCCAAATAAGATCGGAGGTTATATCGGCCGAAACGTTGTGTGAATAACAAATAATAAGCGCATTAACTTCAATATTAAACAAATTCAAACCAGAGATTGCAGTTTAATTACGTACTGTCCGTGGATAGATCACCTTAATTCTGACAGGTACTGATTTATAAAAAAAAGCAAACAAAAATAGTTTATTTTAGGAAAGATACATTTTTAATTTTAAGTTTTGACAGATGAGACATTTTCAATAGAATCGTTACCAGCTATCTGGCTTGTAAACAAAGATACAATTCACTGGTGAGCGTAATTATCCATAGATATCCAGAACTGTCTGATCCTTAACATCACCGTTGTAACTTATTTGTGGTTATCGCACCAGACGTTTACCAATGATTTATATCCGCACTTTTTTAAAGTTAATATTTCGGGGTAGTGATTATCAAGCTAGGTTATATTAATTAGGGAACAGTGGATATTTTTTTTTAAATATTTCTTAAACTTCTTATGTTTATGCGTTTTCTAGTTCAATATTTTACATCTATTCTTGAAAATTATTATATTTGTCTGTGTAATCTTGAGAGATTTACTTCAGATTCATTTTTTTCTATTATACAAATTGTGTTTTTGTTCAAAATATATGTTAATTTAAAAGGTTAGATTTACTACTAATAATAATGAACTGATTTAACGACATCTGAAGAGCATTAGATTTTAATTTAAGGATTATTGTGTTTCATTCGACTAGCAACTGTGTTTTTATATCAGTAATGCCGACCAAAACAAAAGACGCCAATCATAGCAATACTTATGTCGATATTTGTCTTTTCAGAAACATATCCTATTTTATTATACAGATCGTAACGCATATATTTCATACTATCATCTCCATTTAAGATGTAACTTTTACAATGTTTCAGTCATTGTACTATCTGGGCTTCTCTGGATTTATTTCGCCATAACGAAAGCATTCTAGTAAATTCTAACTGTACTGTTTATTTCATTTTTTTTGTAAAGAATATACAAATAGTCAAGCGGCTAAACGAGTTGTTCAAGATATTAGCCAGAATAAATTATGTTGCATAATGGTGAGAGCGTGTGCTAATAGATTGAGAAACTGGGGGTGTATTCTCGGTAGAACCATACCAACTACTCTAAAATGGTACTTGATGAATACTCTTTTCTATAGTCGTATTATATTAAGGTCGAGATATAATAAGAATTAGTGGGGTAATATGGGGACAGGGCGAGCGCCGCCCCCGGAATCTTGGTGTAGCAGCCAAAGAAAAGGAAGTCTTCAGGTCGCCCTCGACTTCAGCTAATCTGCTTATATATCTCGAAAGCATGTGAGGAGGACCGATAGCAGTATACCCTGAATCTATGAAATAAGTGCTTACATCAGAAATGCCCAGAAAGTAAATAACTATGAAGAATAGGTCAACAAACGAAGACCGGAGATAGCAACGGTTGAAATGTTGTGAAAATAATGACAGCAGTGCGTAACATGCAAATACTGTACTTAGCAACAATGTCTAATCTGACCAATATCGACACATTCATTATATACAAATTAGTTGTCGTCCGTCTGTATATCTTTTTGTGTGATCATAACACGTAAAGACTATGAAAGATATATCAACAAATGAACTATTTTCTGTTTCAGTATAATCTACGACATGTTTTTGTAAAACATTTACCGTAATATTCGATAACAAGAACCCGGATGTAATAGATAATTTTTGCTACGTAAAAAGCTATCCCTGGCGCAGGTAGTTGATGTGAACAGGGTAAACGCACGAGGGTGAAGGCAGCGTGGACAACATTTCCTGATATGTTGCCTCTGCTAATATTAACACCTGTCTTCATCTTGCATACGTTTTATAACAGTTGTGTCCGGAACGTCAATGACCAATATATAATTAGATGGATCTACAATATGAAATATTACCAAACCCAACACATTAGGTCAATAGATTTGCTTGATGCACAAGAATTACACAGCATATATTTTAAACTAAAGACGAAGCGGTTTCGCCAGTACAATTATGTGGAAAGTTCGACTTCTTGGAAAAAAGTTTTAAATACACGAAAGTTTTTTTTTTTATTCCAGGGCGGTTTTCTCGCCAGTGAAGTCTTAGAATCAAGTTATTAAACAAGACCTTACAGAGTGAAGTTTGGAAACAGAGAAAATGATAGAGAGATAGAAACAGAAGACTTTACAGAGTGAAGTTTGGAGACAGTTTACTCGCTACACAGTGAGGACTGGAGAGTGAGCTTGCGATATACAACGAAAAAACGTCTGAACACTGGACAAGAGTGAATTGACACAAATGAGGAGAGATGTATAGGGGTGTATTCATTTACACTCACAATGAATTGCATTAGTACACATATGCTACTTCATTTAAGAAAGTCAGGAGCAATTCTATTATTACTCAGATATGTTTGCAAATGATAGAAAACATACCCCTGCCGATGATGGCAAACGCTAGCCTACATTAATTTTTTTTTATCTTGTATCATTTATCCTTATATTTCTATATTAAATACTGTCTTTCTTGATGTCATTATGTCAATCTATTATTTGTATCGTATAGTCTGGAAATTATGTGCATTTATTTACTTTTTAAATACACGTGTAGAGAAATGGGATCCAAAAAAGAGATACGCAACAACAGAAATAGGGGTAGAGATAAGGATACAAATAATAGGGGCAGAGATAGAGAGACGGAAGAAAATTATAAAGAGATAATAATAGAAATTAATGGGCAGAGAGAAGGAGTAGGAGAAAAAAGAGAGAGAACTATATGGACAGACAGGTAGATTTCGAGGGAGAGGTTAGGAGAGATAATTGACTAGGGAGGGAAACGGACAAGATAGATAGAACAAAAGCAGAGCATTTAGAAAGATTGGATCATATGGATAGGGTAAAAGAGAGAAAAAACAGAGAGATCGATATAGTGACAGATATATAAAATAAAGAGAGGAACAACACTAGACGGATTAGGGCATCCCAATAATAACTAGAGAGTAAGTAGTTTTTGTTGCTGAACACTTTCTTCTCTACTTAATCTTATCCACAGTAATTAACATTTAATTTAGCACTATTCATGAGATACATCGTTTTGGAATCTAAGTTTGTTTTATCAATACATCAAACAACGCGAGGTCAACTAGTATTAGCTTTCGATTGCATCCTTGTATATTTATGAGATGTTTTGATTCTGTAAGTTTAAATTGGCTTTTTATTGCCAAACGTGAATACTCAATTGACACATTCTATTTTTCTGTGCCCCACTGTTTTTTAAGTGCAGACGTCATAGTACGCGGTCATTGGTTAGGCTATATCGGGTTAACAACGCATAACAATAATGGTAATTTACACATTATTACGATGCGATAAAAAGTATGAACACGCACTTCCCCAGCACTTAGCCAAATTTAGATTTATGATTATGTGCAAGAACAGCCTATAAACAAAACACAGACCCCGGCGGAAAATGTGTTTTTTCGCTTTGAGTGAATATGGATGATAGATTAAAATAATATAATTGTAGAATGTGTTTAAATATTTCAATGATTGCGTCAAAACTAACACAAATTAATTGTGATCAATTTCTTCTAAAATAAAACACAGACCAGACACCTTGATAAAAAGAGAACGGGTGTTCTGAAGATACGTCCATCACATCTGCGCATTATGTAATAAAAATGCTGTTTAAAAGCAAATCAAACTGATTGTTATCATAAATTAAAGCGCGACATACATACAAACCGACCAACGGACGAAGAGAGATCCTAACAGATATGCGTGAACCCATCAAAATATACTATTTCAAGTCTTAAAATGAACAAATCCTATTTCAAACCGAAACGTGACAGACAGATGACCCTACGCAAGATCAATTGAGCCCATTACGAAGATAGTCTAACGTTAATCATGAATGAAAACGTCGGCAATAAATCTTTCAAAGACGGAATCAGTTTAATATATCAACAAAACATAATTGCCAATATTTCAATGAAGCTGAAAGTGCGGGGAAAGGGCGGTTGTAGGAATCGCTTTGTCAATCAATCACTTTATATTAACCGATTGGATGCTGATAGGGAGTGGCGTAATTTGTCTACGGTATACCGTTACGGACTCTTGCAGAGGTTATGCCAAGTTCAGATCAGAGATGATAATTTAGGAACGGACAGTGTTGTAAAAGTCATGAATACGTGGTTTCTAACCGACCATTAGTAAAAAAACAACCTGTATGTAGTTAACCGTATACATTAAATAGTTTCAATCAAAAAGTCGACATTTAATAACACAACATAGGTTTGTATAATGTAAGATAAAGAAAGAAAACTAACCTAACATATACTTCCGAGAAAACTAATATAAATGAAAGAAAAACATCCTTTTGACCTAAAAAAATAAATAGAAAGAGTATTACAAGATAAATCACAGCTCATATATATATATATATATATATATATATATATATATATATCTATATCTATCTATAAATATATATATATATATATATGTATATAGTTATATATATATATATATACATACAGACACACACACACATATATATATATATATATATATATATATATATATATATATATATATATATATATATAATGACTATAAGAACAATCCATCCATAATCATAACTTTTATCTGTTCTTTCGATTTCTTTATTTTCATATATCGTAAAATAACCACAGCACTAAATTTCATCTGTTCTTTCAATTACTGTATTGTCATATATCATCGAATACCTCTTATTTTTACAAATATAAAATATTATCATTTGTACGGAGACCTCCAAAAAGAGCGTGCTCCAGGAGCACGCACCTTTTTGCTGGAGCGAAAGAGAGGAGGGCTCATTTTATATTCAGCGGGAGTGGAGCGGGAGCAACTCCATTTGGGACTAAAGAGCGGTAGGTTTATCGCTCCGCGCTCCTCGCTCCTCGCTCCAAAATTATTTGATTTTTTTTTCTTTTAAACATTAGTTTTTTATTCAGCAATAAAAATGAAAAGAAAGTCTCAGAGTTATTTTTTAAAATTATATCTGGTAAATGTATATGACATAGGGAGAGAGAGATGGAGAGGGCGGGAGAGACAGAGATAAAAAAAGAAGAACATTTAAAGTCCTCAGATTTTTACACCTATGTGTTAAATTTTTGATGGGACACTTTTCTTAAGGCAGAAAACAGACAATTTGGCACCAAATGATAGGTAATTGTACACTGAAAAAGATTTTTGTAAAGTTGAGATGGTCAAAAAGAGGGGGATCAGTCTACGTTAAATTAACATTGAAAACTGACCCCTTCTAAAATGTAAAATATTTGAAAGAAATGTCCAAAAACTCCGGAATTCATTAGCACTCTAGCAGCCTGATAGGTAAGTGTACACTGAAAAAAGCAAAAACAACTGGTCATTAAAAAGTTGTGAAAAAGGGACTGTGGGAAAAGACGAACATGTGTCACATTTTTTGTTATTCTTAAATTCACGACTAGTATGTTTTAACCGTTTCATGTTTGCTTTTAAATTCGTAAAATTCCGTTAAAACTTGCTTTTGTAAATAAAATGTTCAAAGTTTGTTTTTTGTGTGTAATAAAATGTTAAAGCAGAAAAAATATCTTTAGTCCAAGGAAAAAAACGATAAAAACCAACATGTCCGCCAGCAATTAAAACCTGAAATTAAAGTTAGATTCTCAACACTTTAAAAAGTAAATGAGAATTTTATTTCAGGTCCAAAATTACAATTAAGACCAATCAGTTTCATCCTAAATTTGGGCGAATACAAAGCGAAATGAGCGAAAGAAAACAGCGGTCCTTATTTAACAATTAAACCAATGTTTAAACTTAATAAAATTAAAGAAAGTATCTTTAATTTTAATTTAAAAAAGCAAATAATTAGACTTTCTGACTAATTTTTTGTCTTTTTAGAAAATTTTTAATTTTAATAAATATTTTGCCCGACCTAGGAAAACTTGCTCCAGTTAATTTTTTGGGGGGAGGGTGGGGGAATTTGACCCGATGATTTTTCAACTCCCAAGGTCTAGGCCAGATATATTGTATGAAATTTTTAGACATTAAATGGATCTCTGAATTGTTTATTGACAATTTATTGATATTTTTTGGGCAACTTACGAAAAATATTTTTTTATTCAATCTTTAAAAATAAACTACATTGGTTTTTTTTGCGCTCCAAATTGTACTATAGAAAAAAAATGGGTAAATCGATTTGTTTCAAAGTACTTGCGCGTTTCTCTGTATAATAATATACATTATACAATATAGTTACGTTCGTAAAACAAACAAATATTAAACAACAACACGACGAGTAATGTTGCCCTAGCTGTCTCTCCTCTGCCAGCGTGTTTCAAAAGTCTTGGGAACATTACAAATGCGTATATCTCATGAACTATTCCAGGTAGAAAAATGAAACTGGTGCCATTTTAAAGCTTGCTTAATCAAGTTTTTGGTCATACTAATGATTTTCGTGTTATCTTTCCAGGTGAAGTAATGGCGTTCTATAAACAAGACAAGGCATTTTGCGTCCTCCAATTTGCAAAGACTGAATCGTGGACATGTGTTCAGCGTGCATTTCGCAGGAAATTTAAAAAAGAAGCCCCTGAAAGGAAATCCATTGTCAGATGGCATGCTAAATTTGTGAAAGATGGGTGTTTGTGCCCAAGTAAGCGAACAGGTCGCCCTTCAACTTCAGAAGATGCAGTTGAGCAAGTTCGGACAGCCTTTCAGCGGAACCCCCGTAAATCAGTGAGTAGAGCCAGCAGGGAACTTCAGCTTGCTCCAGCAACTGTCTGGCGTGTCTTAAGGAAACGACTGCAAATGGTACCTTACAAGCTCAAGTTGGTCCAACTAACAGTTGTTTTGCCTAATACGGAGAGCAGTAAACACTAAACACTAGAATTCTGGTTTCGAATCTCGCTAAGTGAACCACGTCTTTGGATAACATTGTTTAACATCATGTGTCGACCGTACTTATTTGTCGTAAATTTGCATGGTCCTGCTGAATCCCTCGTAAAGCCCTATCTTGATTGAATATTACTCTTCTGTTCATATTTATTCATCTACTTATTTTATATCGTCTTTGGTACGTTACTTAAAATTTGATGTACAATATTTAATCTCAATTAAGAGACTTATGGAAATGTCAATCAATTCGATTAGCTAATCCACATTAAACGAATTCAGCATTAACTGGATAGAACGGCTCTTGAGCGTGATACGCTAAATTGAAAATGTAATCCATATTCCTTGACGATAACGTCATTACAAACCTGATTCAAATGCTAAACGCGATAAACGCCATTTTAAAATAACGAAGTTATGACTGCAAACATTTTTCATTGCAACACTATAATACAAGCCAAAATACTAAGTGTACATCATGTGATATCGACATAATCTATTATTCTGCTTTCAATAGAACTAAAAGTTTACTCGAAGGATCAAAGTGTAGTATCTGTTCCGATAGATACTGCACCCCTTAGACTGGTATTATATTGGCCTTCGGGGCTTGATTTACGCCGGTCTATGGGTCTGTCCTGTGCAGTTCTAGGAGGTCCACCCTCCCAGGCTTCGCCTCCTATCTTTGGGGAGGAATTAGATTATGTCTTACTTCCTGAGGCGCCCCTACCGAGGAATGGCGACGGGGCTGCCCAGGCAATTTTTTAACCTCACTTTCCCGACCCGACCTTGGGTCACATATTACTTGTGGGAGTAAGCTAAAAACTGGCCTTGTGCCTAACTCCTTGAGAGGAGTAAATCAATACTCGAAGCCTTGATTTGATATGTCCGTCCTTTTATCGTATATGTTCAATTTAAACAGTTTGGAATTATCGCATTTGGCATTCGAACTCTTCATTTGTTAAAGTAAATTGTTCTTCTTTTTTGTGGTTCTCTTCTTTCGCTCAAATACTTGATCAATCTATAATTATTCATTACAAAGCCACTTAATTTATATTGTTGATTTGATATTAGATCGCACTTCCGAATCGTGTTTTCCTATGTTGCTAAAAGACTGCATTTCTTAAATTAATACACAATAACAACAAAATATATGATGTACTAAGGAGTGTATACAGGTTGTATGAGAAATCGAGGGCATAATGTTCTACATGAGTAAATAGTGAAAACACTTCCCATAAAGGCAGGCATTGAAACGATAAGTGTCCGAGTTATAGACAATTACAACTAATACTGATTAACATTCCTTATTGTACACCTATAACACCTACAATGTTTATGATAATGCACCTACAACACCTAAAATGTTTATGATAATGCACCTATAACACCTAAAATGTTTATGATAATGCACTTTCCCCATATATAAGGTAAATAAATACCATCCCTGTTACAGGGTGAAATTTAAAATAAGGTCTGGAGTTGTCTGTTGGGCCCGATCGAGTATTCAGCAAAATTGTGCTAAGGCTTGATAGATAATTTCATAGAGTTTTCCTTGGACCTAATTTTAATCTTAGTTCCGTATTACTTTCATTACACAACGTAACACTTTTTTTACAATAGTTTTGTTTATTGTTATTTTTTACTTTCTTAAATCTATTTTCTCCGCTGATTCGAAAAATGATAGGTTTTTTTTCTGTAGCATTGACCGTTATAGAAATACATCGCTTTTCAATGTCATCGATCTACTCTAGAAGGAGTGCTAAGAGGTACAGGAAGGGTAATGCCTTTTGCCATTCCTAGAGTATGGAGAGAGCCGAATAACCATAACGATGACTGTTACTTTTGTATTATTGATATGACAAAGTACAGAAAACTTAAAGGAAGACAAGCTCTTCCGTATCCAGGAATACCATCATGTAGAGCACATTCCCCTCATGATGACAGCATGCCAGTACCACAACCACCAGAAAATGTAATTTTACTGCTCATCGTACTCTCCAAAAGTTTTACTTTTAATTAACTTGAATAGTAAGTATTTAAATGCATTCATTTTCTTACAGATCTATAGAATACTAATGTTATTCAAGTTATTGTTTAAGTTGCTATATATAGTTATTTTTCTTTACAGACGAGTGATGCAATAGATATGTAATGTTAGCAAATAACAGCAGCACAACAATGGAGGAAGTATTTGTACCAAGAACAACTTCGGAGCCTCACTTTCCAAATAAGAGTGAGCTAGATGATTTAATCAGGGGTTTAGGTATCACTAAGTCAGGAGCTGAAGTTCTTACATCATAGCTGAATGAATGGAATCTAGTAGAGGAAGACTGCAGGACATCTGTGTACCGAAAACGACATGTAGAATTTGAAATTTACTATGGCATTAGTGATGAATGTGTTATTGTAATGATGTTACTTGTTTGTATACTGCTCTTGGACTCACGCATGATCCCCCAGAATGGTAACTGTTCATAGATTACTCAACACGAAATCTCAACGCAGTATTGCTCCACAATGGAAATAAGTACCCATCTTTGCCTCTTGCACACGTCGTACGGAAGTATGAACACTATGATAATGTAAAACAACTTCTTGACAACCTAAACCATGCTGAACTCAAGTGGGATGTTTGTGGTGATTTCAACATACTTGCCTTATTGCTTGGCTTGCAAGGGGGATACACAAAGTACCTATGTTTCATTTGCTTATTGTACAGCAGAGCGTATGATGATCATTACAAGAAAGCTCATTGCCCCCCACGAGTGGAACTGCAGCCACAAATGAAAAATATTCTCAGACAGACGCTAGTAGAGTCCAACTACGTCTTATTACTCCCACTTCCTATTAAACTAGAATTGGTAAAACAGTTTGCGAAAAGCTTACATTTTGGAGGAGAAGCTTTTCAAGAAATTCGTCTCATGTTGCCAAAGCTATCAGAGGCTAAGTTCAAAGGGGGTATATTTGTTGGACTTCAAGTAAATGCAATGTTGAAGTCGGCGTAACTGGAAAGAGCAATGCCAAAAGTTGAACAAGTAGCTTGGAGCGCATTTCGTTATGTAGTGCGCGGATTCTTAGGAAATTGCAAGGATCCTAATTACAAAAAACTGGTAACAAAGCTTATTGAGAACTTCAGGAAACTGGGTTGTCGTATGTCCTTAAAGGATCACAGTGAGAGATTTCATCAGGATAATCGCAACAATGGAAAGAAGACATCAAAACCGATAGGATACTGCTATAATGGGTGATCATATATGGTGTTTTGTCAGAAAAGATGAAAGTGTGCAGTTTAGAATATCTCGATCGTCAAAACACTTCTCATATTACGAAAAGAGTTATCAAAGCATTTACATTGCAAAGTTGTACTGTCTGCTTTGTTTTAACTAACAGTGTATTTACTAAATACCTTTCGATGTATGAAAATAGTACCAAATTCTGTGTAATTATATTTACAATATTCTGCTGTATAGGAACGCTGTGTATAAAACGTGAAAATACTACATTAAGAAAAAAACTATCGAGATTATGCCAAAACGAATGCGATTTTTGAATTCAGTAGCACAAAATACATATAAACCCATTAAAACATACAAATAAACAAAACATGTGTTACATTGTATTATTTATGTTGGTATCCTCTTACTTTTTATTCAGTCTGGCGTCATTTGGATAATTGTAATTTTAACTTCTTAACTACTTTCAGTCTTGAAAAAGACGAGTAAGCGTCAAAACGTTGGTTGATACGCGTAGACTGTTTGTAACGTTTATTTAATGTTATTTATAAAATCTTAAATCTGTATTGCACACTTTACAATGAATATTGGTTTTAAGTTCGTGGTATAAATTTATTTAAACTTAATTAAAATACATATATATATATAATATAACGATAAATAACATTAAAATATTATCTACAGAAAAAAGTGTTTTATCTTTTTTCCCATAACTCATCAGTGTAGAGGATGATTCATCTGCCGTACACGGGATTCGAACCCCTCATACCTAAGTCAACATTTTAACTTCTGTCTGAACGCTTAAAACGATACAACCACAAAAGCAATTACGTTAAATAAAGAGTATTAAGATATGTTTATGTCTAAGTAAGAGGACACATATAGCAGGCTACCAGCAGCAGTGTTCACCGACACATTGCCCGAAACATAGCATTATGGATTTTTTATTTGACCGACTATCTATTAATAATAAAGATTATGTATCTGTCTGTCTGTCCGTCTGTCTGTCTGAAGCCGAAACTCCATCAGAGTAATATTACGATTTACTTAGTCTGCAAACTTCTATATATAGTACTACAAAAACCACCGTAAACATGTAAATAAAGTAAGAAAGAAATTTCAAAACGAGATAGCGATTAGAACAGAAAACGTGTCAAGAATCTTACTTAAACTAATATTGTTTTAAGTTCCATATAGCGTTACAAAAAGTCGCTCAGACACTAGACGGATTTTTCCATTTACATAATTCATTCCTTTTAAACTTAAATTAAATGCATATTTACATATATACACTTATAATTACTATTATCAAATTTACATATGTACTTACAATATTTTCCGATATTGATAAAAAATATTAATAAAATTAATTAAACACATTTCATTAAGAAACTAGCGTGTTTTAAAACCATACTTTCAATGGCAAGTATTGTTAAAATTCCAAAGTTATCCTTTCGGAAGTGACGTGATTTTGGGAGGATTTTTTTCACATTATAATTTTTTATTTTAATTACGTTGTTAAGACAATGTGTTTCGTTGTAAATTAAAGTTAAGCAAGGCATATCCCAGCTATTAGTAAATGGGTGACCATTTTGGAAGTATTAATTGCTGACTCATCCTTCCGGAAGTGAAGTCATTGTGAGAGGATTTTTTCACATTATCATTCTTTATTTTCATTACGTTGTTAAGACAAGTTGATTTGTTGTAAATTGAAGTTAAGCGAGGCATATCCCAGCCATTAGTAAATGGGTTACCATTTTGGAAAAATAAATTTCTGACTTATCCTTCCGGTCCTTCCGGAAGTGATGTCATTGGTAGAGGATTTGTTCACATTATCATACTTTATTTTCATTACGTTGCTAAGACAAGGTGTCTTGTTTTAAATTGAAGTTAAGCAACAAATATCTCGGCCATTACTAACTGGGTAACCATTTTGGAAGAATAACAAAACTGGTTCTTTGATATGACGTAGGCGCCTTCAATAGCATATTTAAACACTTTCTAATTTGTTTTCCTTTTTTCAACTATGTATAGGGGAGGGTAAAAAAAATAGGGGAGGCATTTTTTTTTGTAACTAAAAATATTCTCATGTATAGCGGAAGGTAAACACATTCTTGGTTGGGGGTACATTTTTTTTTAACGTAAAATACTATGTATGGGCGAGGATAAAAAAAATTGTGGTGGGAAATATTTCTTTTAGTTTTTTCTTTTTTTTAACTGAAAATATTAATATGTACAGGTGAGGGTAAAAAATGGGTGGGGGGCAACACATTTGTTTTTGTTTTTTGTTAACTAAAAATATTTCTGTTTATGGGGGAGGGTAAAATAAAAATTGTGATGGGGTCGAAATTTTTTTTTCTTTATTTTTAACTAAAAATATTCTTTGGTCGGAAACAAAGAAAATCAATGTCTAACCACCCAAGAAATATGACTGGGGCTCCATCAGTTTACGGGTGAGCGTTCATTTCTGACGCGTCAGCCTAGAAAACATATGCGACCGTAGCGAGCATATATTTGCTAGTTTTTACAATTCTCTTAAAGCACCCGTCTTAGTAATTAATATGTTAAACAATATTAAACAACATTACGTAAATGTTATTAAATTCTTACCGAAAATAATCTGTGTGGAGGATGATTGATCTGCCGCTTTACACGATTCGATATGTTTATTCAGTCCGTATCATTTTGGATGCTAATTAAAACTAGACTTACTTACTACCTTATGGGTGTTATTATAATGTAATCTAAACTAAATTGATTTTCTTTTCATTCAAGAACATCTAACCTACTTCTTTGATGATCACTTATTGTAAAATTAGTCCTTTGATTACATTTAAGATGGAACCTAAACGACTGGCTGCGGGAAATAAAGATAAGAGAAAAAAAAGAATTAACTTACCAAACAATTAACAAATTAATTGGTTTTGATGGTCCTTCGTCGAAAATGTTCTTCCTGCATTAAAAAAAAGTAAGTCCTGATATATATATATATATATATATATATATATATATATATATATATATATATATATATATATATATATATATATATAAATATATAAACATCCCGACTTAATTTATACGTAGCCGGGGGAAACCCTGTCACATTTTGAGGAACTATAAACTGTCTTTGATTTTAGCAGAGCAATTTGTCTCGGAATGAGTTATGCTTCGGTTCGGTCCTAGGAGGCCGCGTTGACAGGACACACTCCTTAGTTCATCTACGGAAACCGGAGGTGCCCTTATCGGAAAATTTTTACGGTCCCGTTCACAACTATCTTTTGTATGCTTTTCAACTGCCTCTTCTATTACGCAACTGACTTTTTGCAATACGCAGCAAGTGGTGAATAGCTCAACTCTGTTCATACATATCCGGGGTAAACCATTGGACTTTCTGACAACATAGGGATTGCTTAAGGACTTAGGGAGACTTTTCCTTCTCAGAAGTAGGAATGGTTCAATTTGTCTTTGGAGGCCAACTTCCTAGTAATTAGCTACTTTTTCGTGGAATACCGACGGGTCCTTTCACGGCTATTTTTTAAAAAAACTTTCAAGGGTGCACAATCAAGGTTGCTGCATTTTATCCGGACTTTAACCTGAATGCATTTCTAGCCGTGCTGAAATGAGCTGCAAGTAAATTGAGTAAATATCAGAAGAATTTACAAGTTTAATCAAACGATCAATATGCAAACTTTTTACTAGTGACGAACAGCATGCTTTTCAATTGTGTTCAACGAGTTTGTGTAATGCAAATTAGTATTGGTGTGGATAAATCAACCAATATTTTACAGGGTCAAAATGTAAGCAGCAGAAGCGAATATTAGTTGTGATGAAATAAATGATCAGCAGTTGTTATATAAATACACGTGACTTATGCCCCTACCTGACTTGTAATAAATAGCAAACTTTAACTGGAATATATCATGGTTTACTATTTCACGTTTATCTCTCCGGGTTTTGTCGTATATCTCTCTCTCTCTCTCTCTCTCTCTCTCTACATATATATATATATATATATATATATATATATATAATAATTTTAAATCTTAGCCTTTGCCAACTTATCTATCCCAGCGACTTCCTCTGATGATAAGATTTTGATCTTTGAAAAGCCTGGCTTAAGGAAAATTTAACTTGAATGAATTGGCTTTTTGCGGAATATACCTTTCTCTGAGCAATTGAATTGAATTTTGATTTGGCTTTTGCTTCTCTAATTCCTTTCCATTCTTCTTCATATATATATATATATATATATATATATATATATATATATATATATATATATATAATCGGGACTCATCGGCACAGAGATATTCCTATTCACTACCGGTCATGCGATTCGAAACCCCAGATTACGACTATTTAACAACTCAAGTCCGATGCCGTAACCACTCGGCTAATTTTGAACATCGAATAAACTGTGATAATTTAAAAACTTTATCGGCGGCTTAACGTCTGAGAGTGTTCTACTTTTTTTTTAATGAAAGGAACGATACATTTAAATATTATGACGTCATGCTGTGTTAATACTACACTTACAGTTCTCTACTTGTTCTAGGAGCGACAAATAATAACTATATATATCTATATATCTATATCTATATATCTATATCTATATACCTATATATCTATATATCTATATATCTATATATATATATATATATATATATATATATATATATATATATATATATATATATATAGCATTATATGGCATGAAATAATTAAATACGGTGCGAATCCAATTTTATTAGAATTTGGTGTTCAGGCAAAGTACCTTAAAGTACCTTAAAGTAACTTTAAGGTACTTTGCCTGAACAATGTAATTCTAATAACATTTGATTCGCACCATATTTTTTTATTTCACTTCATATAATGCTATTAATGCTTTATCCAGTATATTCAGCTTCGGTGTTATCCGGATGTTCAGTAATTAAAGATATTAGTTGCCTCTTATATATTTAGTTGGATTAAATTATTTACATATATATATATATATATATATATATATATATATATATATATATATATATATATATATATATATATATATATATGTATATATATATATATTAACGGAAAAAATACGTCCTATGAAGTTAAGGACAACTAATAATGGAATTTAATCACTCAGGAAAGTGAGACAATCAAAATAAAAGTAAGCTAAATAAAAACGAACGCAACAGTCACCAATAAAGATAATTGCATAAAAATACATGAAATATTTACGTGATAAAAATCGTACATATTTCTAGACGGAGCGTCTTGGTCCGGTGGTAGAACGCTGGACTAAATACATCAACATCGAAGGTTCGATCTCCTTCTAAGTTAGCCATGCTATGACGGCTGTGAGCCAAAAACACGTGTCAATGGATTACTTTTATGTACGTATGAAATAAATAAAAGTATATATTAACGGAAAAAATACGTCCTATGTAGTTAAGGGCGACTAATAATGCAATTTTCTGCATCTTAATCAGTTAGGAAAGTGAGACAATCGAAATAATATTAAGCAAAATAACACCGGACGCTACAATCACCAATAATAATAATAACTTATAAATAAATATATATATATATATATATATATATATATATATATATATATATATATATATATATATCGAGGCAGCATTTTTTCCTTTAGACACGTATTATTAAAAATAACCGACATTTTTTGTCTGGTTATTTTAGTATTGATCCCTTCAATTTTCCGGATTAAAATCTTAATCTCGGAAGAAAATTGGCTGATGAAACTGGCGTAATGTACATGTTGGTCCAGAGTACTTTCTGACCCGCTTGGGTCCATCGTCAGTGGAATAATGACAAGCAGGTAAAGACCTGGAGTGAGATTTATAATTAATTATGGCGGGAAAATTTAAATATGAACCTATATTTATTAGGTATTATAAGCGTTTAAGTATATTAGTACTAGTGTTAAAATTAATCTTGTTAATAGCAGGTTTCTTTGTTTTAATGAGTAAAGCTTCTAGTATGTGGAGTTTTTGTGTATTAGTATTATGTTCTAATTTAGTATTGTCTAAAAAATTGAAGGGATCAATACTAAAGTAACCAGACAAAAATTGTCGGTAATTTGTAATAATATATATATATATATATATATATATATATATATATATATATATATATATATATATATAAACTATTTTAATTAAATGCAAACCACATCAAATTGTAGAGAAACACAGATTCGCGCCATTTCACTAAATATCTGGGTTTTTTTTCCTAGCATACAATTATTTCGGCATACCCACCAATATATTTATAAAATCGTCCTTTAGCAAATAGATTTATATATTTGGATCGCGATCTTCGGGGATTATATAAACATAAAAATAAAGAAAGGTTTCCAGACAGGTAAACCTTGTTTTCAATACGTACTTATTCATTTTTGATATACAGAAATGATAAAACAGTCGCGTGGGCCTAACTCGCGGCCTCCATATGTATACAGCAGGGATGGCGTGATGCAATGATAAAATGCGCTCACTGGTAGATGTTCGTGCGTTACGTCTACTGCATCACTTTCATTAATAACATTGGGAATTCCGCAATTAATTTCATATTAGTCTAAAGTAGCCTCCCAAGTCTTGGTTGTGTAACTTGCTTATGAAGAAAGGAAACTGCCAAATAGCACCAATCTATTGTTGCCCGTCCTGAACTTCATAGCCACTACACTGAATAATACCAGTTCAGGAGGGGTGTTGTTGGGATTTGTACTATTCTTTCTTCAGTATAGACCCTACGCGTAGGAGATAATATTGTATTACCAGACTAAACGAGTTCCTTTTTATATCTAGATTGAAAGTCCGTCATTGCACAAGAGTGAATGAATAACCCTACGCCCTCTTGCATCCAGCCGATGGCCCTATATAACTTTTTTTCTGTTCTCATTCTTCACACTTTTGAAAATTCTATTTTTAGGGTGTAGTCGAGCGATATACTTATACACTTGAATGGCAGTACAACTATCGTGACATTTATTAGAATGGTTTATGAGAGACTTATGGGATTTAAGTTCCTCGAATTACATCGGTGTTTTCCAGAAATGAATTAGACACTCTTTTTCGTTCCGGTCTAAAGTGTAGTATAATCGGACTTCTTAGAAAGGGATGTACAAGTACAGTCGAATGTTACAGTCGCGGTAAATGCACCAGGGATTCATTTTCAAGTATAGATGATGCTTGTTGATGTTTTTCTAGGAAGTAAGGAGTAATAATACACCTCAGAAGATTATGTAGTCAATATAATAATTATCTAAATAAACAATTATTATAAAAATAGTTATCTAATATATAGAGGGTAGTTGCCTGTATATATGCGTGTCCGTACAGCTAAAATTCAGAAACTACAACACAAACATTCACAAAGTTTGTATTGGCTTAATCCCCTCTCCTGTAAGTCAAGTTAATAGGAGCATCTTTCAAATATTTTCTTTTATGCGTACTTATCATTGAACGGTATATTATAACATGTATACAGAACTGACACTGGAATTATCTAGTCATGGTGGGGAATGGTATTTGTTGAGAACAATGAACTTTATGTACTACTCACACAATCGCATTACATTTCATCTTTGATAAATACTTCAATGTGTGGTCTTTGTTTGACTTGGATGCTTATCTGTCATTTATACGCGGCACATCTTTCGAAAAAGGACGCCTGAAAACAAAATGTAAGACATTTAACGGTCTGCATTCTGAGGCCGACGCGTATATAGAATAACAGAGTAACCATTGTATGATTTTCGTCAGCTTTTCGGAGATCTTATCAGCGAATCAGGCGATGTGGAACCCGAAACTTTTTCAGAGACATAATAGTTTGTCTATTGAATGTAGGTTGTTGCTTCTTTTCAAAGTGTTACTGTATTTCTTACTCCCACCTATTTTGGTAAAGTTGATTCGCCAATCTTAAATGTTTCTTTGATTATAAATTCGTATGTTAAACCGGCGTATAAAAATCCACTGGTTATGTAATATGTAAATATTTGAATATCAATTAAACTCCTATCTTTTATTTATGTTAAGACTAAACTAAAGTTATATTGATGCCATGTTAACGAGTCGAATATTGTACATGGCTGTAATTGTCACAATTACTTTTAACCACGTAATACATAGACTACTAGACACAACATGACGTTGGGTATTTTGCTGTGCAATTATGACGAGGAGCAGCATGTAAAGAGGGGATTTTACTGAGACATACTTCAGTTTCGAAATTAGTAAATAAAATATCAATTGAAACGTGGGTCTCGTATTATTTGATACCAATACAAAGAATAAATAACAATATGAGTGGGTATAAAAGAAGGCAATGTAGAGTTCTTCTAAAATAATTTTGTCAGTATCAGAGAATAACTATATAGAATCGTCCCTTCAAATTTTCCCTCCAACAAAAACTGTCTTTTTTT